>JADRCH010000334.1:78948-173605 GCA_019843965.1 Rhynchomys soricoides
CACTGCCTTCCATGCCTGTAATTCTAACACCTGAGAGCTGAAGGCAGGAGGACCAATAGGCATTCAAAGTAATCCTTTGCTACATAGTAAGTTCAAGGCCAACCTGGACTAAACAACACTGCCTCATGAACTCCTCCAAAATTATAAAACTAGAAAAAGCACAAATAAAGGCATAGCAGTAAATACAAGATCTGAGATATAATAGATATTTTTCTAGGAAACCATCAAGGCCTGGGTAACTGCTGCCTGTCTAGCCAGCCATTTTATGTTGTTACTATTGTTAAAAGGAAACTTTCTCATGCTCCAGTTGATTGCTTTGGTGTTCTTGGAAACCAATCCCATTCCCATTCCCAATTGAGGTCAGTTAGAACTGCTTTGTATAGTTAGCCACAATAATCTTGGACCTCCCTGGGAACTGACATCCTACTTGGCAGGAAGAGACATACATGAGTAACTGACACCCCAGTTGGCAAGTTAGAACATGAATGTTAGGCAAGTCACATTATCCCACCACAGTTGAATACCTCAACCAGTGAGGGCAGGATAAGTGTCCAACAAAGGCATGTTCCTAAGGAATCCCCTATCCCCAAATCCTGATTGGTGGGATAACTTGGCATGGATGTTTCTGGAGTTCAGGCTTAAACGCTCTGTAGGATATTTCAGTCAGCTCCTGAGTCTGGTCTGTGGCCCTGATCGATCAGTCCTGGGGCAAATGCTCATTAATTCTCCCTGTCTGACTGAGATTGGTGTGTGTGTGATTTGAGGGGTGACTCCTGGACCCCAACAGAAACTACAAATTAAAACAATTTGTTCCTGGAGAAAGAAATACAACTGAATAAATTGATAGCCACAGGAGGAGTTGGATTTGTTTTGTAGGCAGACCTACCAGAGAGCTTTGAATGCTCAGCTACACAAAACGAAGACTATGGGTCAATTCCATTTATTAAAAGGTATGTATGGGGTTAGGGAGAAGGAAGGCTGAGTGTTTAAGAGCAGTTGTTGCTCTTTTGGAGGACCTAGGTCTGGTTCCTAGCACCATATCAGGCAACTAACAACCATATGTAATCACAGTTCCAAGAGATCTAACACCCTCTTCTGACCTCCATGGACACCAGGCACATATGAGAAGCCATGCATACACACAGAAAAAAAAATACTCACATACATAAAATAAATATGCAAAACACTACTGAATAAAATATCAGTACATCAAATCCAGTGATGATGGAGAAAGGAGGCTGATTCAGATTCATCAGACCAAAAGCCATAAAACCCAGAAATAATAGGTTAAAAGCATTTAAAACATAAACATCACAGTGCTGGCTAGTCTCATGGCAACTTGACACAAACTATAGTTACCTAAAAGGAAGGAAATGCCTCCATAAGATCCAGTGGTAAGTGCAAGCCTTTAATCCCAGCACTCAGGAGGCAGAGGCAGCGGGATTTCTGAGTTCGAGGCCAGCCTGGTTTACAGAGCAAGTTCCAGGACAGCCAGGGCTACACACAGAAACCCTGGCTTGAAACAACCCCCCCCCAAAGAAAGAAAGAGAAAAGGGAAAGGAAATGGAAAAGAAAAAAAAGAGCAGGCTGAGTAAACCACGAGGAGCAAGCCAGCGAGCAGCACCCCTCCATGGTCTCTGCATCAGCTCCTGCCTCCAAGTCCCAGCCCTGTGTGATTCCTGCCCTGGCTTCCTTCAGAGATGGACTACAGTGAGGAATTGTAAGCACAATCCACCCTTTCCATCACAATTTGCTTTGGATCACGGTGTTTTGTTGCAGCAATAAAAACCCTAAGACAATATTCTCAACTAAAATACCCATCACACATTAGGAATAGAGCAGCAATTCTCAACATGTGGGTTTCAATTCCTTTGACAAACCTCCATCTCCAAAAATATTTACATTATGATATATAACAGTAGCAAAATTACAGTTATGAAGTAGCAATGAAAATAATGTTATCACTGGGGGTCACCATGATGTAAGGAACTGTGTTAAAGGCTCACGACATTAGGAAGGCTGAGAGCCACTGGAATAGAGCATCATAAACAAAAGAAGGCTGGGATGAAGCTTAACAGTCCATCATCTAACTGTAATCCACTAGTGAGGGCTTGTGGATGTGGCTCAGGCAGAGCCCCTGTCTAGAATCCCCTATCGAGGGGCTGGGGGCGGTACTCAGCAAGGAAACACTTGCCTAGAACCCATCAGAGAGGGGTTGGGGCTTGGCTCAATCATAGAGCAAAAGAGACCTATGGAATTGACAAATCCTTTCCCTATCCACCCTATCCCCATGAAAACATCTGTGATGGTTTGAATATGGTTGGCCCAGGGAGTGGCACTGTTTTGAGGTGTGGCCTTGTTGGAGGAAGTGTGTCACTGTGGGGGTGGGCTTCAAGATATTCTTCCTAGCTGCCTGAGGATGCTGAGTCTTCTCCTAGCAGTCTTCAAATCAAAATGTAGAGCTCTCGTCCCCTCCAGCACCATGCCTGTCTGGACACTGCCATGCTTCCTGTCATAATGATAATGAACTGGACCTCAGAGACTGTAAGCCAGCCCCAATTAAATGTTGTCCTTTTTAAGAGTTGCCTTGGTCATGGTGTCTCTTCACAGCAATGAAGACCCTAACTAAGACTGCATCCACTAAGATCTAAAGCCAAGCAAGGTTTCTTTCCTCACTCAAGGCTGGGTCCTTGTTTGGAGATAGCCTTGTTCCAACTACCCACATGTTTAATTGACAGAGTCACCCCTAAGGGGTTGATAAACAGACTAAAGATGTCAACCTAACCCAGGCATGTTGGTTATTGTGCAGTTTTCAGTAGGAAGTTAATGTCTTAAAGCATCATGGGCAAGCACCTCACAGTTAAAGGGCAAGTCTTAGTAATAAAAGATTTGTAGTGGAGCATGGTGGCCGGAACTTTAAGCTCAGCAGAAGTCAGAAATGGGCAGATCTCTTGAGTTTAAGGCCAGACTGGTCTACACAGCAATTTCCAGGATAGCCAGGGCTCACTCACCCTCTCCCTTTTTTTCTCCTTCTCCCTCTCTGTACCTCCTCCGTGTGTGTGTGTGTGTGTGTGTGTGTGTGTGTGTGTGTGTGTGTGTGCATATTCACCAGCCAACAAGCATTCTTGATAGACCTCTAGTTTCCCTAAGTGGAGACCAGAAGACTGGTCCGCTACAGGAGTCATATCACTTCTTTTAGCAGCAATGTCTCAGAATCTGGCTATGAGAGTCCTTAAAATTCTTCTCTTCCCTCCTCTCTGCAGAGTCTCAAACCATTTAGGATCACCAAACTGGAGAGACCCAGGATTCTTCCTTTAATGTTTATAGTTCTTGAACAAGCCACTGACGTTACACACGACTCATTTTCTGCATTCTATACATGGAAAGGCAGCATTTTAAAAACACAGAGCTGAGGGAAAGTTAGAAAAATGTGTAGGCAGATAGAGAAAACAGAAATGGACTTCCTGCAAGGGTTGTTTCCTTTCTAATGAGAAAGGTTGGAAGGACAAATGCCTAGGCAAGATGAGAGGACCCAGCAGTCTTATAAAATGCTGAACACAGATCCCTTGTAAGGACTCCCAACTCAGTGATACGTCAGCCTGCTTCAATAAAGCTACACACACACACACACACACACACCTTTGTCTCCCTCAGACAGTTCTTTGCCTGCCCCACAAATGAACTCGACTAATACCAGAATCTTAGTTACTGTAGGGGGTGGCAAAGATGGGTCAACACTAAAGAGCATATACTGCTTTTGCAGAGAACCTGAATTTGAGTCCCCAGCACCGACGTGGGGTGGCTCACAACCACCTGTGACTAAAGCTCTAGGAGATCTGATGCCCTCTTTGGGTGCGTGCATGTACATACAGACACACACACAGTTTAAAAATAAAATCAGTGGCAGTGGGATTTTTTGGTTTTTGTTTTTTTTAAGCTGCCTTTGACTCTTGCTTTGCCATTCATAATTTAGCAATCTTAAACAAAGTGACTTCGTTTCTACGGGTCACCTGTAAATGAGGCTCTTCGTGAAGATTTAATGACATCATCTGAGCAAAGCCCCCCACTGCAACCCCTCCTTTCCGCCCCCTCCCTCCAAACTGAAGCTCATCATAGGAGGCAGAAGAGTATGAACAAGTTCTGACTGCAGATGCCAGTGATCCCAGAGCTGGTGAGGCAAGCAAATGCGGCTATCAAATCTCCGAGACAGTACACTTCGCCCTCCAGCCTGCCCCTACCCACAGAGGCCGCACAAGCCTGCGCCCTAACTTGCTCCAGTCACCCGTAGCTCCCTGAAGCAGGTGGTTTCACGGAGCGCAATGGTCCACGAACGAACTACATTTCCCAGCATGCATGTCCAGTTAGGGATCCCAGAGACTATTATGCGAACCAAGTCTGAAGTGCTTTAGGAGTATAGGTCCGTAATCTCCATTCATTCAGCTCCTATGTTTCTCTTAGCTAAATGAGTCAGTTACCGTGAACCCCAAGATGAGCCTGGCTCCTGCAGGGCTTGTGGAAAGCGTTGGTTCATTTTCCCCGATAGGAGATAGGATCTAAGGACGCGCGTTCGTGTAGCCTGGGTCGAACCAAAGGCCTCGCAGCTTGGGACTACAACTCCCAGGCGGCATCACGGCGGCATCCACACGTCACTGGACACCGCCAAGAGCCCCGGGGTGGGGAGAGGGACTTAGGGGGCCGACCGGGAACCGGCTGAGGAGGATGGGGGCCGCCCACCCGTTCCTCGCGTGAGGAGGCCGAGGGGCGCGCCACCCCATCCCGGGGCGGCCGCCCCAGGGGCGCCGCCATCCCCGCCCGGCCCTGCGGTCGTGGCTGGGGATGCGGAGCCAGGGGCCGCCGGTGGAGCTGCGCTGGGTGAGAGGCGCGGGGAGGGGCGGCCGCTTGCTGCCCTCGGCCTCGGCCTCCGCCGGCGGGCCCCGCTCGAACCGGTCCTCCTTGCGCCCTGACATCTTTTGGGACAGGTGAACCTATCGCCTCTCCTGCACAGCCACATCCGAGGAAACGGTCCTATCCTTTGAAAAAGGTGTTTTTTTAGGTTTTTTTTTTTTTTTTAATTCCTTCGCTCCAGCGGAGGCCCTCCCCCAGCCATGGTCCCCAGGATCCCCCAGAGGTCCGCAGGGACTGTCTCCCATCCCGGCCTCCCGGCCCCGCGTTCAGCATTCCGCGGGCAGCCTGCGTGAAGCGGTCTCCCGCAGCCCCCGGCCCCTCCCCCATGGAGGAGGAGGAGGGGGCGGCGGCCAGAGAGTGGGGCGCGACCCCCGCAGGGCCAGTGTGGACCGCCGTGTTCGACTACGAGGCGGTGGGCGACGAGGAACTGACCCTGCGGAGAGGCGACCGCGTCCAGGTGCTTTCCCAGGACTGTGCGGTGTCTGGAGATGAGGGCTGGTGGACAGGGCAGCTGCCCAGCGGCCGTGTGGGCGTCTTCCCCAGCAACTACGTGGCCCCCGCTGCACCCGCCGCACCCACAGACCTCCAGCTGCCACAGGAGATCCCCTTTCACGAGCTGCAGCTGGAGGAGATCATCGGTGTGGGGGGCTTTGGCAAGGTCTATCGCGCCTTATGGCGTGGAGAGGAAGTAGCGGTCAAGGCCGCCCGGCTGGACCCTGAACGGGACCCGGCAGTGACAGCAGAGCAGGTGTGCCAGGAGGCCCGGCTCTTTGGAGCCCTGCAGCACCCCAACATCATTGCCCTGAGAGGCGCCTGCCTCAGCCCCCCAAACCTCTGCCTGGTAATGGAATATGCTCGGGGAGGTGCATTGAGCAGGGTACTGGCAGGTCGCCGGGTTCCCCCTCATGTGCTGGTCAACTGGGCTGTGCAGGTGGCTCGGGGCATGAACTATCTACACAATGATGCCCCTGTGCCCATCATTCACCGGGACCTCAAGTCCATCAACAGTAAGTAGTATCCGCTCTCCCAAAACTCTAACGCTGAACCTTGTGAGGCCAAGCCCAGGTGGTTGGAAAGGGCAAGGAACACCAGATGGCACTGTGCATGAGGCAAGTAGGGGCAGCAATAGACCTTCAGGGCCAGGTGAGGGGAGCTTTGGTTGTATTAAGAAGAAAAAGGAAGCTCAGAAAGGTTGGAAGACAGCCAGTCCTTCAGGCTATAGTCTCAGTGGGTCAGTGATTGTGTATCCATGGCACTATGACAGTCTCTGTGTTCATTGCCACTTGCAGAGCCCGTCCTCATGACACCCACCACCTGATCATGGCATCAGAGTCTACCAGGCAGAGATAAACAGAAGCTGGCTTAGTTGAAGCCAGGGCTTCCCAAGCCTGTCACTATTAACCTTTGTGGTCTTGTCATTGGTAGGGGGATCGCTCTGTGCCATTTATGTTGTTTTGTGGCCTGAGAGCTCTACCCACAAGAGGTCAATGGTTCTCTGCAACCCTGCACCCTACTGTCAAAACCAAAAATGTCTCCAGACACTGCCTTATGTGCCCTGGGGATAGGGAGGGAATGGGGCAAATCAAACCTGCTCTTGAGATGCTGCAGGTTCTCCAACAGACTGGGACAGATGAAGGGGTTGGGAAGCGTGTGGCTGATACAAAATGCTTCCAGGCTGCTTCGACAGTCACAGGCTCTGCAAAGCTGACTGCTAATTGAGTCAGCAATGGGCCAAGCAGATGGGAAGGGTCCCTAGAATCATATCTAGACCAAAAGCATCTCGAGGCATCAGCAATGTGAATGGACCCGCTGGTAAGTTAGGCCCTCTCCAAGCACCAAGACACCATGGTTTCTTTCCCTGAGAGTCTTCAGAGATGAGACATTACTTTCTTTCTAGATCATTCTGATGTGTGCTAGATCATGCTGTGCGCTAGATACACCTAGGTATACAACCGGGAAGACTTTGCCTCCTGGGCTCTCCCATCCTTGCTGAGCCTCATTTCACACCTCTTCATTTTTATCTCTTAAATTGATGGCCTCAGGCTTACATTTGGTATTTACAAGGGCAGAGCTTGTGCAGGGGGCTCCACAACAAATGCACTCCCTGCCCTCAAGTGGGTCATTCTTTTTTTTTTTTTTTTTCGGTTTTTCGAGACAGGGTTTCTTTGTGTAGCCCTGGCTGTCCTGGAACTCACTCTGTAGACCAGGCTGACCTTGAACTCAGAAATCTGCCTGCCTCTGCCTCCCAAGTGCTGGCATTAAAGGCATGAGCCACCACTGCCTGGCAAGTGGGTCATTCTTAATGCAGGAAGGTGAGAATCCTCCCTTCACCTTCAATGCTCACCCCTTAGCAATTTCTTCTTACCTGTTGGTTTATATTTTCATTTTTGGTTGATCTCGCTTAGCTGTTTTGGGTAAGCTTGTTACTAACTGCAACCTTAGCCCCTAGAAGAGAGAAGCTGAGTGGTCCTCACCTCCTATGCCTAGCGTTCATACATTCCACACAGAAAGTGACCAAGTACTGATGACCTTCCGTGCCCAGTCTGGGAGACTCAACAGACTAGATGCATGTGGTCCCTGCCTGTATGGATGCCCACATTCTAGTGTTTCTAAAATGCTGAGTGAGTAGAGGCAGGGCCACTGGCGTGAGGGGTCCTGGGCCCTTCCTCACCCAGAGGGACCATAGAACATCTCTAATACAACCTGGATGAGGTGGCTGAGCCCGCAAGGCCTGGGCTTCCTCTGAGGCAGTAATGAACACAGGCTCCTGCAACAGCTCCCTGCACCCTTCCCCAAGAAGTTCCTCGTCTAGTGACATTTGTTCTTTGCTTCAATAATTCGTTTGTTTTTTAAAATTAATTATTTACTGTTGGGGTTGGGAATACACATCACCTTGCATGTGTGGAAGTCAGAGGACAGCTTCCAGGAGTCACATGTCTGCTTCCACCATGAAGGCTCTGGGATGGGACCCAGATCATCAGGTTACAAGTACCTTTATCTGCTCAGCCATCCTGACACCTGGTTTGTTTTAGTTTTGCCAACCTGCTACCTCAGCCTCCGAGGTAATGGAGTTACAGATGTTTACCACCATGCCTGACTTTGTTTAGTCATTCTTAAGCATCTACTGTGTTTCATCATTGACTCTAGGATCGTGGAAGAGACTAGGGACAGCTGGGTGTAGCGGCATGCTTCTAATCCCAGTTTTAGGAGGCTGAGGCAAGAGGACTGTAGTAAGTTTGAGACTAGCCTAAGCTACATAATGAGTTCCAGACTAATCTGGACAACAGTGTAAGATCCTACCTAAATAAATAAATAAATAAATCAGGGGCCAGTCGGATGGCTAGCTAGGCAAAGGTACTTGCTGCCAAGCCTGGCAACTTCAACTTAATTTCTGGGACACGTCTGGAACAACTCATACACTAATGCATACACACAAAATAGATAAACAGTTTTGAGAGAGAGAGAGAGAGAGAGAGAGAGAGAAGAGACGAGACAGGCATGGTATTATAAGCCTTTAATCCCAGCACTCAGGAGGCAGAGACAGGCAGATTTCTGTAAATTCAAGGCCAGCCTGGTCTACATAGTGAGTTTTAGGACAGTCAGGGCTATCTAATGAGATTCTGTCTCAAAAAAAAGAAAGAAAGAAAAAAGGAAAAGAATAACAGGAAGAAAACTCTACCCCTCACTAATATGTAATTTATATATAGTAGATAAGAATAGATGGTTGGTTGATCGATCAATCTACCTATAGATATGAGGATGATAGATACATATAGATATAGATAGACAGGGTCCATAGCTAGAGGAAAATACCAGTTTTCAGAGAGTTAGAGACTCTGAGGGAATTGTGAATTTGTTATATTTGATGGTCAAGAAAGGCAACATCTTGGGGCACAAAAACTGAACATAAAAGAATCAACCTTACAAAGAGAGATAGAGAAAGCAGGGCAAATGTGAGGTGGGAAGAATGTGCCTCTGTGGAGAAATAGCAAAACTGTGGAACATGGAGACTGGTATAGAGTCTCTGTGCTTAGGGGCTGCACCGTGAAGATGGCTGCAGATTTGAGATCAGACTGAACTACAGTGTGAGGCAGTCTCTCAAAACAGCAAAGTCTAGACCTGGAGGCCGGAGAGACATCTTAGTGGTTAAGAGCACTGGCTATTCTTGCAGAGAACATGGCTAACATGACTTTAGTTCCCACCACCCACATGGTTTCTCACAAACATCTGTGATTCCAGTTCCAGGGGATTCTGTACTTGATGTCTCTTCGGGCACCAGGCATACACATGTTGGACATGTAAACATACAGGCAAATGTATGCAAATATATGTATATAATATATATCAAGCTGAGGCAGTAGCACAGGCAAGAAAGTGCTTGCCTCACATGCATGAGGTCTTAGGTTCAATATCCATCACTCAAACATGGCACAAACATGCGAAGCATAAACTATCTCAGCATTAAGACATTGGGCAAGGATGGCAAAGCTGGTTCAAGTCTTTGTACTGTTATCTAGATAGTCATATGCTTTTATCAAGTAATTTCTCTAAGACTTAGTTTTCTAGGCAATAAAAATGATGAGTCCATTCTTAGAAAGAATTTAACTCCAGTGTAGACACTAATCATAGTTATCATTATTGTTAGATAATGCACTGCTTCCGGGCAGCTAGAACTATTCTGTATGCTTAGTTGTGTCAGTCAGTCTTATCACAGTGATGCTGCATAACAAACCACTTGTTACTGTCTGTGCTCTTATAACTAGATGGGGAGCAACATGACTTAGCAGGGCTTGGGTAGAGAGGGTCTACTCCCAAGTGTCTCCCATCTCCTCTGGATCAGCAGGCTACTTAAAGCACATTATCATGGCGGTGGCAGAAGTTCTAAAGGCCAAGATTGTGCCAGAGGCTTCTTGCAGGCTAAGCTTTGAATTGGCCTGTCATGTTCATTTCATTCTTTTAGTATTTAGAGACAAAGTCTTGCCCAGGTTGGCCTCCAATATATTTTTCACCTGCCTCAGGCTCCCAGGTTCTAGGATTATAGGCATGTGCTACTATGCCCAACTGTGTCTACCTTTTCCTTTAAAAGTGTGTGTGTGTGTGTGTGTGTGTGTTTTAAATTAGGTATATATGTGGGTATGTATACACATGAGTGCAGGTGCCTGCAGAGGCCAGAAGGTGTTGAATTCTTCGAAGCTAGAGTTCCAGGTGACTGTGTAGGTCCTCTGAAGGAGCAGTGCATGCTCTTAACCACTGAGCTGTATCTCCAGCCCCAAGACTTATTTTTAATTATGTGCACACGTGTGTGTGTGCATGAATATGTGTATGTGTGAGTGCCGGTTTCTATGGAGTTCAATAGAGAGCATCAGTTGCTCAAGCCGGAGTTACAGGTGGTTGTAAGCTGTCTGGTGAAGGCGATGAGGGTACAGTTCAAGCTGTCTGCAAGATCAGTACGCACTCTTAACAGCTCAGCTCTCTCAATCCCCTCTTTTTCTTGGCTAGTGTAAGTAGTATGAATCTCCCAGAGTTAAAGCCTAGGGCTTAACTCTCTTCCTGGTTAGTGAAAAGAGCATTCTGTGACTACCTGACAGAATGAAGAGACAGGGAGGGACGGCGTTGACTGTGTTGCAGAAGGCTACCCCCCAGGAAGCCTGAGCATTAGAAGCAAGGAGTCACTCCTGGTGACCAGGACAGGAAGGAACTTCACAGAGTGCAGACCCATAACCTATTGAAGGAAAAGAGGAAGGCAGAGGCCTTGGGCACCAGCCTATCAGGTCTTGATGACCCATCTTTCTTCCTACCCCTAGTTCTAATCCTGGAGGCCATCGAGAACCACAACCTCGCTGACACGGTGCTCAAGATCACAGACTTCGGCCTTGCCAGGGAGTGGCACAAGACAACCAAGATGAGTGCAGCGGGGACCTACGCCTGGATGGCTCCTGAGGTTATCCGCCTCTCCCTCTTCTCCAAAAGCAGCGATGTCTGGAGGTGCTGAGAGGCTGGCGGGTGTCCTCAGGGAGAGGGAGAGGAAGAAGGAAGTGCTGGTGGGAGGGACATCTGTGGGGAACCAGTGACCAAGCAGTTAAGTGTTCCTGAGGCTGAAACAGGTCCCGAGTAAAAATTTGTACCTGAATAAAAATTTTCAGAAGAAAGAGATGTTAGCACTAAAGGGCTTCTGAAACACCATCCACTGTGTAGTCATTGAATTGAGAAGCTGAGGACCTGGATGCAGCCATTTATTTTTCCAGCTACACAGAGACAAACAGTCAGCAAACATAAAGAGAACCCTTCCTGGTAGCATAGATCTGTTATCACATCTACTCAGGAGGCAGAGACAGAGTGATTGCAAGTTCATAGTCTGCCTGGGCAACCTAGAGCTTGACTCAAAATCAAAATAAGAGGTTAGTGGATGTAGCTCAATGGTAGAGGACAAGCCTGGAATCCATCCTCTAATGAAGGGTTAGAGGTGTGGTTCAGTGGAGAGCCCCTGCCTAGAATCCCCCAGTGAGGGGCTGGGGGCATGGCTCAGTGGTAGAGCCCCTGCCTAGAATCCCACAGTGAGGGGCTGGGGGCGTGGCTCAGTGGTAGAGCCCCTGCCTAGAATCCCGCAGTGAGGGGCTGGGGCGTGGCCCATTGAGAGCATACTTGCATAGCTTGCTGTAGTGCCCTGAGTTCAATCCTCAGTAACACAAATAAAATCCCTACCATCACAGATAGTAACAAAAAACTAAAAGAAAATTATAAAAAAGGGGGGGAGGGGGATCTGAGAAGATAATTCAGTCAGAAAAGTATTTTCCATGAAGGCCATGATAGCCTGAGTTTAACCCGCAGTATCCACATAAAAGCTGGGCATGGAGATGTGCTGGTAATCCCAGCAGCATTGATTGAGGAGGCAGAGACAGGGATCCCTGCAACTTGCTTGCCGGGAGTCTAACACAATCCATGAAGTACAGAGCCCAGTCAGAGAACCTATCTTAAACAAAACCAAGGACCCTGGGTGTGGTCAAACATGCCTTTAATCCTACCACTCAGGAGGCAGAGGCAGGTAGATAGATCTCTGTGAGGCCAGCCTTGTCTATATAGGCTACATAGAGACTCTGTTTTAAAAACAATCAAAAATCACACAATCCAAGTGGATAGCCCTGAGAATGACAGCTGGAGTTTAGCCCTGGCCTCCATGTGCACACACGTGTATATACACACTCATATACAAACAGGCACACAACACAAAGCCAACTTTTAAACAACCGCTAGGTATGGTGCTATACACCTTTAATCCTAGCATCAGACTACAGAGGCAGGCGCATGGATCTCTGTAAGTTTAGACCAGCCTGGTCTACATAGCATGTTCAGGACAGTCAGGGATACATAGTGAGCTTTGGTGTGTGTTTGTTTGAAAAAAAAAAAAGAAAGAAAATTGTGAAATAATTGTAAAGATCAGGAAAGGATTTGTGTGTGGACATAAATGTAGGCAAGGGTGGGCAGGGAGGCACTTCCGAGTCCCAGAACCGCCGTGGTAAGCTGAGTTCTGAGTGACAAGGAGCCAGCTTAACAGTCGAGGCACCACAGAGAGGTACTGAGCTGAGCAGTTTGCAGGAAGTTCAAATGCAGCAGAACAAGAAAGGACCAGAGAAGGAATGCTGCACAGAGCTGATGGCTCTGGGACACACTGACTGTTACCCTTAGGTGCAGGGTGCCAGCCGCAGCCTGGTGTGCCCACTGACTGTCAGTCGCCAGCCAGGTTGCAAGTTGTTCAAGTCACAGAGTAATGTGTTTGAGGCAGAACTAAGTCAGATGGCAGCGCCCACCGGCTCCCTAGCATAGCCACTGTTTGGTGAAGGTCTAGTTTGTGTAAAGTGATCATCTGTGTCGCTGAACATTTTGGAAAGCCCAGGTGATAGAGTGACCCCAACCTCACGGGCTCCTTCTTGGATGTGTTCCCAAATAAGGCTTTGGTGTTACAGGTCAGGACACTAAGTGCCATGTCTCCCAGCCACCAGCTGCCATTAGCTCGCCTCAGTGTAACAGTCAAACCGCCCTGTCGGTTCCAGGGACATGGGAGTGGAGGGCACCATGCTACCTCTTTTGAAATCCAGAATGGCTGCTCGTGCTCCAGGCCTTATGCCCACATTCCAACCAGAAAGAAGGAGGGGAACAACGGTAACCTTTGCCATTAAGGATGGCAAGGTGGAGTCATGCCATTTCCTTCTACCTTGAAGCTTTGTTGTACGGATAACTAAGCCTGCCTAGCAGTGTCTGGTCTGGAGCAAGTATTTTACACATGGGAAATAGTCTTAACTGGTGTTGACAGGTAAGTACTGTCACAAATAAGGGATCAAGGAGGGCTTCCTGGCAGAGGGGGTACCCTCCGTTGAGCCTTGAAGGACAGAGTTATGAAACACAAAGGAAGAGTGTTCTTGACAAAAGGGACAGGGGATTCAAAGGAAGAGGCTGGGTGTTTAGAAGCAACACTGCAAGGACCATTGAAGGAATGCTAAAAAGAATGTGCCCTGACAGCCATGTACTCAGGAGGCAGAGGACCTTTAGTTTGGGGTCAGTTGAGCATGGGCTATCTAATGAGCTCCAGGTCAGCCTTGGCGTAGTGGAGATGGGGGAGGGAGGGTGTGCTGCTGTTACTGTTGCAGGTGATGCTACAGCTCTGTAGTGTTTGAGTGCTTGCCTGGTGTGTGTATGAGGTCCTAGATCCAATTGTCAGCATTTTTGAAGATCAGATTTTAGGGCCTACCAGATGGCTCCGTGGGTAAAGGTGTTTGCTACCAAGGTTGACAACCTGACTTAGTTTCCTGGGACCTACATGGTGGGAGAGAACCCAGTCCTGTGACCTCCTGTGACCCCCTGTGACCTCCTGTGACTTCCACCTGTGAGCCATGCCCCTGCTCCCACAATAAAGCAGTCTTTAAAAGACAAAGAAGTGACAAGTTCATGAAAAAGATGGCTCTAGGTGTGGTGGCTCCCTTTTAACTTCAGACTTAGGAGGCAGAGGCAGGTAGATCTCTGAGAATGTGAGGCCAGGCTGTTTGACATAGTGAGTTCCAGGATAGCCAGTGGACATTTCCCAGTAGGTATTGGGGTTCCACTTTGATTTTGATTAGGAGTCTGAAAAGTAGACAAGATGTCAGGAGACAACCTGTCCACCTTTTGAAGAACAAGACTGTGGGGGTCAAATCAAAATCAGGCTCCTGTAGCCTCACCAGTGAGGCTGGAAGTAGGAGCAAGGGAGGGCTGGAGTTCAGGTGAAGACTGGGGTGGGCTGTGGCATCACCCTCCCTCTCCCCGCCCGCAGCTTCGGGGTTCTTCTTTGGGAGCTGCTGACCGGGGAGGTCCCCTACCGAGAAATCGACGCCTTGGCCGTGGCTTACGGTGTGGCTATGAACAAGCTGACGCTACCCATCCCCTCCACGTGCCCCGAGCCCTTTGCCCGCCTACTGGAGGGTGAGACAGGGCCCTGTGGAGAGGGTAGGCTCAGCTTTGGGGACAGGGTCCCTTGGGCCACACCTCTCCCCTTTATACCATCCTTGCATTCCAGTGGGCCCAGGAATGGGGGAGAAGGCTCTGGAGCCCAAGGTGCCTCTGGGCGTCATCCCATCATTGCCTCCATGGCTCCCAGACCCATTTTCTGGCCAGACCCAGAGCTCCTGAGGGCATCTGATACTGGGGTTCCTGCCTGAACCTGGATCCCTCCGAGCAGGTCCTGGGGTTCCTTCCCATTGTTTCCCTTGTCATGTTGACAGGAACTTAGCTATGTCTTACCTTGCCCTGAGCATGGATGCTGACCCTTGCCCCATTCTCCCTCCCCTTCCCACCCCAGAGTGCTGGGACCCAGACCCTCATGGGCGACCAGATTTTGGCAGCATCCTGAAGCAGCTGGAGGTCATTGAGCAGTCAGCCCTGTTCCAGATGCCACTGGAGTCCTTCCACTCACTGCAGGAAGACTGGAAGCTGGAGATTCAGCATATGTTCGATGACCTTCGGACCAAGGAGAAGGTGAAGGCAGGAAACAAGGATGGGGTGGAGGTCCCAGCTCTGATGCCTTGGGCCGTTCGGAACCCCTTGCCCTGAACCCTCCCATCCTCCTTGGGTATTTGCATGTTAAGACCGATCTCTGTTGGCGGACTGATAAGAAAAAGGCCCCCTGTACTGAAGTACTCACAGGTGATGCTGCATGTTAAATAGGAGCAGACATTGAGAGAGGGTAAAAAAGGAAAGGAACAGATTGCAAGGTGTGGGTGACTGTGCCAGATTTCAATAATGGCTAGCAAGGGCGCTGTCCTCTGCTTTGGGGCGTGTTTGAAGTTTTCCACTACTCTTTGCTTTTGCATATGCTCCGTTACCAAAAGGCAGTTTACTTAACACACCGGAGAGCTGAGAGCTGGGCCAAGACTAGGGGCGTGGCGTGGCATAGAACACTTGCCTAGCAGACTCAAAACCTTGGATTGCATCATACATAGCACAGCATAAACCAGGCATGGTGGTGCATGTTGCCCTTCACTGTGTGGTGAGCTGGAGGCCAGCCTAGGGTTCATGAGACCCTGTCTTTAAAAAAAATAAAAAGGAAAAGCGAGAAAAAAAGCACCCTTCTTACCGCTAATTCAGTCCCTGCCATGACATTAGCTAGTAAAGTCCAAACTGGAGGGATGTGAACCCAGGGCCTGATGCCCACAAGACCCAGCTGTCCTGGGACCATGGGCTGGCCCCAGCTGCTAAGCCCTACCTCTGACCTGCCTGCCTTCCTCTACCAGGAGTTGCGCAGCCGGGAAGAGGAGCTATTGCGGGCCGCGCAGGAGCAGCGTTTTCAGGAAGAACAGCTGCGGCGACGGGAGCAGGAGCTGGCAGAGCGAGAGATGGACATCGTAGAACGGGAGCTGCACCTGCTCATGAGCCAGCTGAGCCAGGAGAAGCCCAGGGTCCGCAAACGCAAGGGCAACTTCAAGCGCAGCCGCTTGCTCAAGCTACGGGAAGGCAGCAGCCACATCAGCCTGCCCTCTGGTACCTCCGGGTTCCCTGAGCGCCCCCACCCCCACCCCCAGAAACTTCTTGCAGGTGGGGCATGTCTCCATAGAGGGTTGCTTTATTCATCTGGATAATTATCATGGGTGCTTGGTAAGGTTCTCAGCACCTTAAAGTTTTTTCCTGTTGCAAATGTATCCATCAAGTAGAGAAGATGACCCATAAAGCCAAGAATGGTAGCTCACATTTGTCATCCCAGCGTCCATCCTGAGACTGAGAGGCAGGAGGACCACCACGAGCTCAAGGCCAGCCTGGGCCACCCTGGATACCAGTTGAGGCTGTCTCAGAAACAAAACAAAAGACTGGCTCCCTACCTGACACAGAAACCACAGAGCTAGGCCAGCCACAGTACCAACCAGTGGAGATAGAGCCACATGCATAACGTTAAATATTCTGGCAGCCACGATGAAAAAGGGAAAAGTACCCAGGCATAGTAGCACATAACCTATAATCCTATCACTTGGGAAGTAGGAACAGGAGGATTAGGAGTTCAAGGCCATCTTCCTTGTATAACAAATTAAAGATCGGGCTATATGCCGGGCAGTGGTGGTGCACGCCTTTAATCCCAGCACTCGGGAGGCAGAGGCAGGCGGATTTCTGGGTTCGAGGCCAGCCTGGTCTACAGAGTGAGTTCCAGGACAGCCAGGGCTACACAGAGAAACCCTGTCTCGGAAAAAAAAAAAAAAAAGATCGGGCTATATATGACCCTATCTCAGATCACAACACAAAAGAAACTGTGAGACAGTAGGTATGTTTTATTCAGCCCAAGATATCTATATAAGCAATACCAAAATAAATAAATAAATAAAACAAAAACACCTACTAAGATATGTTCTTGTTTTCACACTGAATCATTTTATATTTATAGCACCTCTTGATCTAGGTGTTAAGTTTCCATGTCAGGATAATGGTGCCTGCCTATAATACCAGCACTGGGGAGGCAGAGGCAGATGGTTAATTTCAGGACAGCCTAGGATACAGAGTTCAGGGCCAGTCTGAGCTACATAGTGAAACCTTATTCAGAAATAAAGCAGGCAATGGGGCCGTGGCTCTGAGAGGGGCCAAGGGCCTGGTTTGCTGGTAGAGCACTTGCCTAACATCCTAACAGGTGCAGAGCACCGGGTTACGTTCCCCAGCACACTTCCCCTAAATTGATCTGGGAGGGTGGGCATGTAGTTCAATGGTTGGGTACTTTCCTAGCATGCAAAGGCTTAACCTCTGGTACTGCAAATATTCACATGTTTTAAAATTTATGTTAAGGCTTTATAAAAGTTGAAGTAGATGATAGTAAACTCACCTGCCTAGTTTGTGTCCAGCATCTTTAGTGCCTCCCACAACCAAATGTAGTATCTTCCTTAAACTTTGTCAGGAGTAAATATTAAACTCCACTCCTGCAGGTGCTCCAAGTGCTCCATGGTCACATAAAACTTAACTGCTGCAGTGGTGGAGTCTCAGGCCTAGGTTCTTGGTCAGGCAGTTTGGACCTCTCTAAGTTTATTCATTCAGGAAGGGCCGAAGACTCTCATTTCTAAGAGGATTCCAGCCGCCCTGGGTGCTGATGGGTGTAGGGAACACCTTTGAGATCCAGTGCATGGAGCACTGGCCAGTGTTGCCATCCCTTCTGTTTCTACAGAGGGTATTTCCCTTTGCTTACTGATGCAGTACTTAGGAATTCCTCTTTCTTCTTTCAGGATTTGAACATAAGATCACCGTCCAGGCTTCCCCTACCCTGGACAAGAGGAAAGGATCCGATGGGGCCAGCCCTCCTGCCAGCCCCAGCATCATTCCCCGGTTGAGGGCCATTCGCTGTGAGTATACCCTCAGAGTCAGTCAGCAAACCTCAGCACCATGCTGACATTCCTAGTTCTCACCAGGGGCCACAGGTAACAAAAATACATCAACAACAAGGTCATTTCCAGGAAGGGAATAAAGAACAAGGTGTTGGTGCTGGGGGGTGTGTAGCTCAGCAGTAGACCTGTAATTGTCCCCAGCACCAAAAATTGAGAGGTGGGGAGTATAGGGTTCTCCAGAGAGAGTACAGCAGTAGAGTATATGGCCATGCTTTAAGACGGTTTGGTCAGAGTTCAGACCCTCCCTGGGGTGTATGGTCCTCCCTGCAAGCCTGAGGCACAGAAAAGCACTCTTCTACTTCATACCCAAGCCCAGCTTAAGAGGACCTGAACATGCTGGTTCCAAAAGCAGGCCGCCTCTGCCTCTTTGTTCTGTTTGAGCCTGGAGCAGACTGAGCAATGCCACCCTCATGGGAGACAGTGGAGCCTTCTCTGTCCATTCAAGTGCACATCTTTCCCAGAGCCACCCTTGCACATGCAGAAATAGGAGTTTAGCAGCTTCTGGGAACCCTCAGCCCAGGAAAGTGGATGTCACAAAAAGGCTGACTCTACCCAGCTGGGGACCTGTCCCTTGGTGGTTAAGAGTGTGCATGTCCCTGGCAGAAGGCACAGCAAAGCCACGGCTGGGGAGAAGGGTGGCATGGTTCCAGCCCAGAGGCCAGCTGGGCAGAGCAAGGAAGGACGGGATATTTTATGGAAAGGGGGCTGCAGCGCCAGAACACAACAGCCACGGAGACACAATATGACTGATTTTTTAAAATTTTATTATTTAACAAAAAAGTTTTTATTTTTTATTTTTATTTCTTGGGTATAAGTGTTTTGCCTGCTTCTCTGACCACACACCATATGTATACAGTGCCTGAAAGAGCCAGAAGAGGGAATCAGATTCTCCCAGAACTGAAGTTACAAATGCCATGCGGGTGCTGAAAACCAAACCCCTGGGTCCTCTTCGAGAGCAGCCAGTATTCTTAACCTCTGAGCTGTCTGTCTCTCCAGTCCTGATTTTTTTTAAAAGATTTATTTATTTATTTAATGTATATGAGTACATTGTAACTGTCTTCAAACTCACCAGAAGATAGCATTGGATCTCATTACAGATGGTTGTGAGCCATCATGTGGTTACTGCGAATTGAACTCAGGACCTCTGGAAGAGCAATCAGTGCTCTTAACCGCTGAGCCATCTCTCCAGCCTCAGCCCTGACTTTTTAAAAAATGTTTGGCAGTGCCCAAGGCCTCATGGCATTATATGTGTAAAGCGTGTGCTCTATCACTGAGCTTTGCCCCTGCCCTTGCTCTGTGTGTGTGTGTGTGTGTGTGTGTGTGTGTGTGTGTTTAGGTAGGTATGCCTGTGTCTAATTATGCATAGGGATGAGATGGGAAATAGATGATTTACCTTAAAAGTTGACTTGAGAATAAGAGGTAAAACCAGTTCATGCTGGATCAGCCCTTCTGTCCTTCATGTACCCAGACACGGGGGGCACACTTGAATGGGAGCCATCTAAATTTAAAGATGGGAAGTACACGGAGCCTGGCACAGGGGCATTCTTTGGAGGTGTGTGTGCATAGTCCATGCAGGTGAGGGAGCAGGGCTGCCATCAACACAAGGGAGCACGCAGAGCCCAATCCACATGAAATCCCAAACTACTAACCTTGTCCTTTACATGCCTGTCTCATGGTCTCATGTAGCCCAGGCTGGTCTGCAACTGTGTAGCTAAGGATGACCTTGAACTCCTGAACTCCGGATCTTTCCCCTTCTACCTCCCTGGTTCTGAATTATAGACATGTGCCACAACACCCAGTTTATGCAGTGCTGGGGAAACCCAGGGATTCCGTTTAAGAGGCAAACACTCTACAAACTTCCTCCTCAGCCTTTTGTTTCTGTTTTAAGACAGTCTCCCTTGGTCTCCCAGGTTAGACAGTCTCACTCGGTCTCCCAAGTTAGACAGTCTCACTTGGTCCCCCAGGTTAGACTGTAAGTCATTATTTTTATTACATCTGTGACATGTGTACGCATGTGGGTGGGTGCACGTGAGCAATGGATGCATGTAAAGTCCAGAGGACAGCTTGGTTAACAGATATTAGAGCCAGGGTGCATGTGGGGGCATGGAGGAACAACCCTAGTCTCCAGAACTCAGGGCTGTGCCAATCAGAATAAAGCTGAAGGCTTAGGTAGGGGAATGAGGCTACAGGGGTCAGAAGCTGAATGGGAAAAGCTTAAGAAGGAGCTGGTTGCTTTGTTGACTTAGGCCATGCCCTGATAGCAGCGAAGGATTTAGGAAGGATTTACAGCAGGAGGAGCGGTCAGAACGGTTCCTTGGGTTGGCAGGGGCCTCTCCGTGACTTGATTATCACTTCTCTCCATGCAGTGACTCCCATGGACTGTGGTGGCAGCAGTGGCAGTGGAACATGGAGCCGCAGTGGGCCACCAAAGAAGGAAGAACTGGTTGGAGGCAAGAAGAAAGGCAGGACATGGGGCCCCAGTTCCACTTTGCAAAAGGAGCGCGCCGGGGGAGAGGAGAGGTACGGGTGTGCAGCTGCCTGCCCGCCCTGATACCTGTCAAACCCTTGCCTGACCCTATCTGCCTGTGCCACTGCAGGCTCAAGGCCCTGGGGGAAGGAAACAAGCAGTGGTCCTCAAGCGCCCCCAACCTGGGCAAATCCCCCAAGCATACCCCCATGGCTCCAGGCTTCGCCAGCCTCAATGAGATGGGTAAGAGAGTGTGGGTGCTCTGGGGAGTGGTGGGGACAGGAGGGAACATCACCCAGACCTAGGTGAGACATGCCCAGAAGAAGAGATAGCAGCTACTGGCCTGGGGATTGGCATTCATTTTCAGAAGCAAGGCTTTGGAGAGAGAGATTTGAGGATGACAGTGGCACCTGCGGGGGGGGGGGGTGTTGCTATTATTGGAGGTCATTGGAGGAAGTCCTTGCCACCAATTCTAGGGGAAGGTGAGGAAAGGCAGGGTCAGATGAGTGACGGACCTCTCCAATTGCAGAAGAATTTGCGGAGTCAGATGAAGGCAACACCGTGTCCCCTTCCCCCTACTCCACCCCATCCTACCTCAAGGTGCCTCTACCCGCCGAGCCCTCTCCTTGTGTTCAGGCGCCTTGGGAGCCGCCAGCTGCGACGCCCTCCCGGCCAGGACATGGAGCTCGTAGGCGCTGTGACCTGGCGCTGCTGGGCTGCGCCACGCTGCTGAGTGCTGTGGGCCTGGGCGCCGACGTGGCCGAGGCACGGGCTGGGGACGGTGAGGAGCAGCGGCGCTGGCTGGACGGTCTCTTCTTCCCGCGTCCAGGCCGCTTCCCTCGGGGTCTCAGCCCAACCGGGCGCCCCGGAGGTCGCCGCGAAGACACAGCCCCAGGCTTGGGTCTGGCACCCTCGTCCACCCTGGTGTCACTATCCTCTGTATCTGATTGCAACTCTACGCGCTCATTGCTGCGCTCTGACAGTGACGAGGCTGCCCCCGCGGCGCCCTCCCCGCCGCCCTCTCCGCTCGCGCCCTCACCTAGCACCAATCCTCTTGTGGACGTGGAGCTGGAGAGCTTCAAGAAGGACCCCCGGCAGTCGCTCACGCCCACCCACGTCACTGCCGCCCATGCCGTGAGCCGCGCACACAGGCGGACGCCATCGGATGGGGCTCTGAGACAGCGGGAGCCTCCAGAGCTCACCAACCACGGTGAGTGGGGCCTGTACGAGTCATCTTTCACAGGCTACTGACCTGTGTCTCCTTCCGAGCATCCCCTACCTTCATTGCTGGGGCCATTTATGGGACTTGGGATGCCTGAGACAGGATAAATTGGGAGGTGACAATATAATGCCTGCAAGGACAGGGTAGGTGACTTGATGGCAAGTGGAAGCTTTGGTAACCATCAGCACTGTCTTATTAGCCAGCAGTACAGTCAGGGAGGCATAGTCAGGAATTACTTGTACCCTGCAGGCCCCAGGTTCTGGTTTACAGCTACTGTAGTCAGGTCTGAATCTCTCTGTCCCGGCGAGGTGCTGTTTAGATCACCTCAGAGATGCAGACATGAGCTGGGAGTGGTGGCACACACTTGTGAACCCAGGACACAGGACTAGGAGTTTATGGTCATCTTGGGCCACATACAGAGTTTGAGACCAGCCTTGGCTACATGAGACTTTTTCTCTAAGATGGAAAAATGAGCCAGGGTGCAGCTCCTTTGGTAGAATGATTGTCTGACATGTTGGGTGTGATCCCCAACACCACATAAACTGGATATTTTAACACACCTACAAGCCCTCACTCTGGATCAAAGTCATCCTCCACTACAGAGTTCCAGGACAGCTTGTCACAGAAAAATTTAAAAGGTCACCTTCCAGAAGAACGAGCCATTGGAAGCTGTGAGAACTTGTTCAAGGTCCAAGTACAGAGCTGCTAATGGCTGTGGCCTTACTAGACAACAGGCGCAGCAAGATCTGAGAATTTTTCAAGAGAAGCCAGTAACACCACTTTCCAAGGATGAGTGTTGGTGTAGAAATGGCTCCTTTACCCCAACCCTCACCGCATGTGATCCTCTTTCCTCAGGTCCTCGAGACCCCCTGGACTTCCCTCGACTGCCCGACCCCCAGGCCATGTTCCCCACCCGACGCCGGCCCTTGGAGTTCCCTGGCCGCCCCACCACCCTTACCTTTGCCCCAAGACCCCGGCCAGCTGCCAGCCGCCCCCGTATGGACCCCTGGAAACTGGTCTCCTTTGGCCGGACACTCAGCATCTCGCCTCCAAGCAGGCCAGACACTCCAGAGAGCCCTGGGCCCCCCAGCGTGCAGCCCACGCTGCTGGACATGGACATGGAGGGCCAGAGCCAGGACAATACAGTGCCCCTTTGTGGGGCCTATGGCTCTCACTGAGTCCTGCCCACCACCACCCGCCTGGGCAGCCATGAATGTAGCGCCCCAGGCCCCGCCACAGCCCACCATTTGCCAAGGTGGGGAGGCCCTGGGCAGGATACTCACTCTATTTATTGGGGAAGGGGGGAGGGAGAACACTTAATTTATTCCTTTGTACCCCAGGTTGTGGAGCTCTGAGCCCAATCTGCTGTGGGGAGAGGGTGGGCAGGGATACTCAGGGACAGGACATTGTGGGGAATTTGGCACAAAACACAGCATTAAAGGTAACCCCTGCCCCCTACCAAGCTTGGCTGTGTGTGCTTCCCCAGCTTGGGCCCCGATGCTGACTTATTCTACAATGGGACACCTTTAAACCCTACATTTCCTCCCTGGGCCTCTGGATTTCTGAGGAAGTGACACCTAAGTATGGATCTGTTCCTTCATCCCCACAATAAGAGCACACAAAGGAGACACCAGTGGCAGGTGCTTTACCAGTAAATGCATGAGTCAGGGGGAATTGCTCGGTGAGGTTGGAGGGAATAGGTAGAGCCTGCCCCTTGGCCTCAGCCCACGACATTCCGAGCTGGGCCTCCAGTGCCACTATCACTGTCTTCTCTCTGGAGGCTGCAACGGTTCATCTTCAACTGAGTCAGCTGGATGTAGCGAAGAACATTGGTGTCTGCAAGGAAGGGACAGGAACATTATCTGGGTGTCCTGAGCCAGCAGCTGATGTCCTCAATGACATCGACTGTCAGTGACTCCACTCCCAGCACCTTAGCTGTACCAGCCATCCAGAGGCATCTCACACCTCCTACCTCACACGTGCAGCAGCAGCAGCAGCAGCGTTGTCAGGAGAGGCTCCTCTCACACCTCCTCTCACCCCCAAGTGACAACTGTTCTCACCAAACCACTTCACGGGAAAGCTAATCTTGCCTCTGCTCCCACAGCCCTGCATCTAGCACCTGCCGTGTTCCCTCCTCATGGGCTTGTGTCATGTCTACACACATGGACACACGAGTACCCTGACTGCTCTCCCCGAGGACAGAGAATAAGCATTATGAGCGGATGAGTGGAGGCCAAAAGGTGCCGGAGAAGCTGAGTGTGATGGGGAGGGAGTGAAGGAAAGTGGGTGTGGGGGAGAAGTATCCAAGGCCATCAGCCATCGGTGAGTGGATAGGACACAGACGGGTCAATGCATCCACTAGGTCCACTCTAGTTGGTAGAGTGCTGGTCTTGCATGCATGAGGGCCTGGGTTCACTTCCCAGTGATGAGATTTGGTTGGGGGATGTTAGAGGAACAAAGTGAATACACCTTTAGGAAAGGTGGCTGGATGGTGGCTGGGTGTGTGAGGAGTCTTAGGTAGCGAGCGAGAGCTTGTCCAGAGCTGGTAACAGCACTTCCCTGGGGTGACTTGGCTGCCCTGGTCCTCCTGCCTTGGTTTCCTCTGCTCCAAGCCCCTGCCCAGGCCAGCCCTGCCGCTCACCTGTGGGCTCTCGGCTGCGGGCCTCCTGTAGGTAGCGCAGCGCACGTGCATAATCACCCAGGTGGTAGAAGGCAATGCCAGCACGATAGGTGGCCTTGAAGTTGCCCTGTTGTTTCTCCAGCACCTTGAGGCAGTACTCACGGACGCGCTCATAGTTCACCAGCTCCGACTGCAGGAGGCAAGCTGTGGAGGGTGCAGAGACCCTGTACTCTCAGACACAGCCTGCATCCCCTAGGCTTCACATAACCTCGAATAACCTGGCCTCTTCCCCTGGGCCTAAGGGACTGCTCTGGCCACCAGGGGACACTAATCGGCTAGCCCATTAGTATAAGAGCTATCTGCGCTGCCGCTAGAGGGCGCAGGACAGGTACGTCTGAAGCAATTAGCTGGAGCTTTCCCAAGCAATTACAGAAGTGAGGGTCCAAGAACGAAATAGCCAGTTCAGGGTTAACCCTTTCTAACCTTGGCTCATGCGTGGCAGACGGGGGTAAAAAATGAGTCAGGGAAGAGGGGCGTGGAAGACCAAGTCTAGAACCCATTTCATTATCCAAGCCCCTGCTTCCTCCATCCAAGAAGCCCTGTTCATCTACTCCCAACTCCTGTCTTCAAGTTCTTAAGTGTTCCCCGTCAGACCACAGTCCTGACTCCTTCGGCTTCCAGCCACAACCCCCAGGCCCTATAGCCTCCTGATTGCCCCTCACCACCCACCGGTCTCACCCGTGTCCTCTGCGCCTCCCCCCAACTCCCGACGGCCCCGTACCAGTGAGGGAGTCGTAACATTCAACCTCTGTGTTCTCCACCAGGCGCCGCTGCTCTTCGCTGAGGCGGGCGGGCCCCGGGCTGGTGGTGGGTCCCGGGGAGGGGGCGGGCAGACCGCCAGGGCGGGCCCCCTGAGCCGCTTTCAGCTGCAGCAGTGCCCGGTGGTACTTGCCAATGGCTTCTCGGAACTTCTTCTCTCGGTAGCAACGCTGACCCTCCGCCTTGAAAGCCACGGCAGCCCGCAGGCTGCTGTCGAGTGCCGCGGCCAGGCCCCCAGACGGCTCTGGGGCAGCAGGACCCGACCGAGCAGAGCCATGGCGAGGCGCTGAGCCGGGGCCCGGCGGGGAAAGGGCGGGAGGCGGGCGCGGTGGAGGCTCCGGGGCAGCGCTGAGCATCAGCACCGGGGACAGCGCACCGCGCTGCATTGTGGGAAACTCCTGCGGCCGCCGCTGCAGCTACCGCATCGCCCCCCGCGGGGCCGGTCCCCACCCTTTCTCCGCCCCCACATCTCTGGCTGCCGTCTCCGGCTGCCCCCTATGGGTCTAGAAAAACCCCTCCAAACTCCCCCTCGCTTATCCTCAAATCAGCCTGGGTAGTTGTTCTGGCGTCTCTCCCTTGTCCCCTCAGTCCTTACCCTCCCACCCGCCTGCGTGCTCTCCGGGAGATTTCTAGAAGAAAAAGGCTGAGCGGGCAGACATCAGTTTTGTGGAAAGCTGGTTTTCAGCCCACTAGTCATTTGGCATGTTGGATAAGAATACAAGATAGGGAGTCAAGCTGCCTGGATTCAGACACTGGTTTCTCACTACTGTATGATTTGGACAACCCCCTCAAATTACCTATAATACTGTAGTAAGGGACAGTAGTACACACGTTGGAATAGATTCTTTATGTAACAAACAAATAGCTATTGCTCAATTTCTGTTCGGGGAGGGAGTGATGGGCCATGGTTTAAAAAAAAAAAAAAAAAAAAAAAAAGCCAATCGGGGTAACACCTGCCTGTAACCACACTCGGACATCTGAGGCAGGAGGGTGGAAAGTTTGAAGCTAATCTGGTGCTACAGAAGAAATTCCAGACCAGACATCTGCTGCAGAGAAAAGGTGGGTGTGGGAGAATAAGCGGAAGGGAAGAGGAGAGAGGAAGAAGAGAAGAATTGTTGAGGCTATTGCCACATCTTCTAGGTACACAGTCTAGTGGGAAGACAGACCTGTGACAGCCCAAAGTGGGTGATCCTGGGAAGCACGGGAGGAGGGTCATGGCTAAAATGGAGAAGTACAGAAAGATTGGATTGAAGTGGGACTGGGGGACTTCCTGGAGGAAGGGCAATTTTGCAACCTGGTCATTCTGTCCCTTGCCTTCATTCATTTCCAGAAAAGCCAGTGAGGAGGTGACAAGGGTCCCCACTGACAGCCCAGAGCCACCAGTACAATAAGGACAGCTAAGGAAATGTGGCTGGGCTGTGGTGGCACATGCCTGTAATCCCTGCACTCAGGAAACAGAGGCAGGCAGAACTCTGTGGTTTCCAGGCCAGTCAGAACTACACAGTGAGACCCTGACTCAAAAAAGAGGGGGAAAAGAAAAGAAATTCTTTCATTATGGGCCAGCAACATAGTTCAGTAAGTGAAAGCAGTAGCCACCAAAACCTGACCACATGAGTTCCAGCTGTGAAACCAGCTCCTGAAAGTGGTCACCCGATCTCTTCCTACATACACATGCGCGCACACATATGTGCCCAAACAAATAAAAAATGTAAATTTAAAATCCTCTCAGAGTTTCTTCTCAAGATACTCATATGCAAGCAAAAAGAAACAAACAAAACCACCACAACAAAAGGGCAGGGGAGCTGGAGAGATGGCTTTGTGGTTAAGAGCACTGGCTGCTCTTCCAGAGGACCTGGGTTCAATTCCCAGCATCCACATGGCAGCTCACAACTGTATGTAACTCCAGTTCAAGGGGTTCTGACACTCTCACACAGACATACATGCCATCAAAACACCAGTGCATACACAATAAAAATAGATACTTAATAAACAAACAACCTTACTATTTGCTGAGGTGACCTTGCACTTCAGATCCTCCTGTTTCTACGTTTCCAGTGTTTATGCAACACTGCAAGGCTGTGTGTATCAGCTAAATTATAGTCCAACCCTCTAATAGGAAAGACTTTCCAAGGCTGATGACCTTCACAGACCTGCACATGTGGTGTGTTGGGTTTCTACAATCAATCAAAAGTATCAAGGGTTGAAGAGAGAGCTCGGGTTTGCAGAGCAGATGAGTGTGTTCCTACAACCACATGTAACTTCAGTCCTGGGGTTCCAGTCCTTCATAGTATTGAATTAGACAAGAGTGTGACACATGCTTGTAGTCCTAGACCCAGAAAACTAAATTTGAGGCCATGAGGCCAGCCTGGGCTACTTAGCAAGACCCTTTTTCATATATATATCTGTGTGTGTGTGTGTGTGTGTGTGTGTGTGTGTGTGTATGCATCTGTATTAGTGTTTATAGAGTCATAGCTCTTCAATCAGTTTGACAAAATTTGCAAAGCTGACAAACCAGATTGAGGCAGTGCTCTTCGTAAATAGGGCAGGACCAGTTTATTCACCTTTCCCATCCTCAGCAGTTTCTTCCCACCTCTGAAAGAATCCCAATTTGGGTTTGGTTTTTTTTGGTTTTGTTTTTTCCTGAAGAGCAGCCCTCTGGAAGCCCGCCAGTGCCCCCTGACGGAAGAGGTTAGAATTTGCCTCTTCCTTTCTTTAAGAGGTTTGCTGAGATTATCTAATCAGAGGAATCATAGGACCTAGGAAGCTACCCATAAAAATCGAGTGCGGGGCTGAAATTTGACCAATAAGGATGAAGGGTTCTCCAAATAAAAGAAACACTTTTTGTTGAATTAAAAACTACCAAGGTACTTTGGGGTTTTGTTTGTTTTGGTTTTATTTTATTTTGAGTCGGGCTTGGGGGCTGCGGGAGGTGCGGGATGCAGGATGTGAAGCAAGTGAGTGGTTGCCAAGCTAGTGCCCTGACCGTGAGTACTTGGGAAAGACTGAGGCACAGCCGGGGCTGGGGGCTAGGAGCGCAGCGTGGATCTCGCACAGCTCTAGGGGCTCCAGTTCCAGGGAACTCCATGGAGAAAAATGAGAAAGTGAAGCATGAACTAAGAAGACAGATTGATATAAGGTCC
The DNA here is from genome assembly GCA_019843965.1 of Rhynchomys soricoides. Classification (NCBI taxonomy): domain Eukaryota; kingdom Metazoa; phylum Chordata; class Mammalia; order Rodentia; family Muridae; genus Rhynchomys; species Rhynchomys soricoides. Next base: position 106,997 of record JADRCH010000334.1, read on the forward strand.
TGGAGTTGGGAGTGGCTGGGACAAGTTGGGACAAGCGGATGCCAAGGAAGGGCAGTCGCACCTTATTCCTAAGGATGCGGCTTTAGGTAGGACCTGAGGCTTCCAGCTTGTTCCACTAGGGCCACGCCCCAAGCCCCTCACTGGGGGATTCTAGGCAGGGGCTCTACCACTGAGCCGCGCCTCCAGCCCTCCCTGGGGGACTCTAAGGAAAAGCACCTAGAAGCCAGGTTGAAAGCCCCCAAGAATGCACAAACATCCTCAAAGACAAATGGATCCCGAAAGCTAGGCAAACAAGACACCTACTTCATTTTTATGCACTCAGAAAAATAAAAATGTGTTGTCCCTATAATTTCCTCTTATTCTCATAGATGGTGAAGACAGTAACTAGGCAGGTAGGTACTACATGGTGCCCGAAAGCACCAAGACACTATACCCTCAGCCAAAACCATCACCTGTAGAGCTCTGGGCCGTGCCTGGAGCTCACCCTGTCGAGCATGCGTGGTTTGCCAGGCTCAGAGCCACAGCTGCTTGATGACCTGGTTCCTATGTGTAGCCTGTGTAGCCTCAGCCTCCAACAGGGACAGCTTCAGGAAGTAAGCAGCAAAGAAAATCACCTGGGGTGAGGTGCAAGAGATGTTAGACAGGCTTCTGCACACTTGCCAAGCCCACCGTGTGTGGGTCACGTCCCTACCCTTGAGCATCTGGGGGCTGCTCCAAGCCAGAGCAGCCAGCAGCCTAAGGCAGAGCAGAGGGCCTAAATGGTACAGACAGAAATTGAGGCGGCTGAGGATGGGGCGCTCATACACAGAAGTTCCACCCAAGAGAAGGAGCTGGCAGAGGGAGGCAGACTGTGGATAGAAGGAAAAGCATTATGGGAGCCTCTGCTCTGGAGTGATTGGGATGGCTGAGTGTAGACCTACTTCCAGACTTAAGTTTCCTGGCCTGTAAAATGAGACCGTTGACACAAGTCTGCAAGTTGTAGATAAAACCTGCTTCTGTGTTCCCATGACCTGGCTTGGCACAGTTGTGTATTGTGGCTATTCATTTAAATGTTTTGCTTTGGGGGGGTATTTATTTTATGTGTATGGGTGTGTCTGTGTATCTCGTGTATGCCTGGTGCTCATGAAGACCACAAAAAGGTTTTGAATCCTCTTGACATGGAATTAGAGACGGTTGTTACCGCTTGTACTGAGAAACGAACTCAATCCCCTGGAAGAGCAGCCCTTATCCGAGGAGCCACTGCTCTCCAGCTTACTCCCCTCTTAGAAGACAGGTCTTCGTGTAATCCAGGCTGGTCTCGAACTCCACAATCGTCCGATCAAAGCCTCTCAAGTGCTGAGACTATGAGCATGAACTACCACAGCTGGCTTCTACCCTCACTTCTTTATCCACATATGGGAGTTCTCTCAAGGCACTGAGCAAAAAGCAGTTCACTCCACTCCAGAGGGATTATCCGAGTTCGCTCTATAGACTCTAAAAACGCCAGCTGGGCTCTGTGCCTAGGCCTCCTTTTCTGTTAAAAGGAGGTCCCTACCTCATACAGATTTCTGGGAGTTCCAAGAGTATTGGCACAGCGTCTGAGGCAAGGACCCACCCACTCTGCCCTCTCAAGGCCACCTTGGAAGTACCTCAGGCAACACACTTCCATTTTGCAGGCCAGAGACAGTCAGGGCCTGCCTGCATACTGGCAATTGCAGGTGCTGATTTGCACTCTGCTGGTGGATAGCAATGTCTCCCTCCAGTAAAATAAATTACTATATCTAGTTAGCTCATATAAAACACACACAATCCAGGTACTTTCTTTATAAGCTGTAAGCCTAGATTGAGCAGGTTGTGAGCTACTCTGACATCCCAGCCACATGTCCCTTGTGACTTACTGTTTCTCCTGGTCCCGTGCTCATGCTCCATCTCCTCTCATGGCAGCCTCCTCCCCTCTCCGTGTCTTTTTTCCTTTCCCCCCTCTCTATCTGCCACCTCCAGCCAGGTAACAGAAAATCTGCCTGCTCTCTCCATCATAGACTTTAGCCTTTTATTGACCAATTCACTTGGGGAGCAAGGTTTAACTTAACAAAGGCTGGTATATTCGAGGATCCACTAGTCTTGGAACAAGAAGATTTAGGGGTGCAGAATTTAACATTTGAATACAAGCAGCACCAGACCAGTCCTCTATACCCTTCAGACCCAGGTACTCCTAGAGATGAGCACAAGTAACCACCAGGGTCCCTGGCAGTGACATGGGCCCCTCTCCTGTACATACATACACCTGCAGAATCCTGCCAGGCATATGCTGCACGCTTAGAAATGAGCAAGGACATCCTCAGTCCACACACCCGTGCCTGGTTCTCTTCTGACTCCAGCCTCCTAGAGCAAGGTGGATACAGTAGGAGTGCCCAAACCGCCTCCAGTTGAAGTCCCCATCTCGATTTAAAACCCCGGACTTTTTTTGACTTCCCTTACTTCTCCAATGTGGAAGCTCCATGGCCACCTGGCCTCCTGGCATCTCCCCTTGGTTTTCAAACTTTATCCTTTGCCATCAAGCCTGGATTTGTCACCCTTGGAGCACTCAAGGGATCTATCCAAAGACAGGTCTGACCAAGAAACTCCTCACTTAAAACTTATAACGATTACCCCAAACAGTCCTTGGCCAGCTCCTTTCCCTGTCATTCAAATCTCTGCTAATCTTTCCCTGCCCCCATTCTTCCTCCACCCTGAGCTGGGCCCTGGTGCCAGGCTCTAACCTGCAAGAGCTCCTACTTCCTACGACTTACCCTGCATGTGAAGCCACAGCTAAGACTTCCAGAGGAATCTGGGGCCGTGAAGGCTTCAGAGTGCATGTGCAAGGTTACACTTCTACCCTGGGGCCTCTGCAGTTTTTGTTTTGTTTTGTTTTAGAAAAGGCCGCTTGCAGCCCAGGCTGGCTTTGAATCCTAAATGAAGGCAAGGATGGTCACGAACTCCTGGTCTTGCCTGAGATTATAGGTGTGCCCACCAGCCAGGCTCCCAAACCTAAGACCCTGACTCCAGGTGTGTGGGCGCTGGCTCAGCCATTAAGAGCTCTTGCTGCTCTTTCAGGGGACCTGAGTTAGGGTCTGGGGGACCTGCTAGTCTCTTCTGGCTTTTGAAGACAGCCTTAACCTCTTAAGCATAAATAAAACAAATCTTCTTTTAAAAAAGATACTGGCTCCCTTGAGAAGGCAAGGCTGACTCCACGAAAAAGCTTCCAATCGGCACTTAAGGAGACAGACGAGGCCTAAATTTTTGTTTCCAAGAACTGGGCAATTCCAGGCAAGTCCAGGCCTCAGAAGCTGCCCCAACACCTGGCCTGAGGCAAAGGCAAGGGTCGGCAGCAGTTTCCAGACTTCCTCAGCTACATCGTCCAGACCTCCCTAGCAAGTTTCCAGTCCCCATACCCTGATAATGGATGTTCTTAGAGATGGACCCAACAGAGGAACACAGAGGTCACCTACCCTGGAATCCCTAATGGGCTTTAAATCACACCTGCAAGCTCATTAGGTGTCTCTCCGTTCTGGTAATGGAAGACCCCAGCATCTGGACTTCTGCAGAATAAAACCCTCTGTGTTTACACACTACCTAAGTCCAGGGTATCATTCTTCAGCAAATCATGGACCCTTACTCCCTTATGTACACTGAAATCACTGTCATATGCTAATTCTTTGCACTTATTATCTCCTAATCGATGTTTAGAAAGACAACAGCTTACCAGGTGTGGCAGTGCACACCATAGATCCCAGGGATTGGGCCATACAGGTGAATCTCAAAGTTTAAGACCAGCTTGGTCTACATAGTACATTCCAGGACAGCAGTGAGGCCCAGTCTCAAAAGCAAACAAACAAAACAAAACACACACAAAACAGACAAACACACATAGTGGCTCTCCATGTAACCCAGGTTGGCTAGAACGTGACATTTCGGTTTACTTCTGAGTGCTGGAATTAGAAACACCAATGTCTGGCGTCTGGGCACTCACTGCCTTCAAACAGGAATGTGAGCCCCTCGGGTGGGGCTTTTTGTTATCCCCATCCCCCAACACACACATTGCTATATTTCCAGTGCCTACAATACTACCTGGCACACAGTAGGTCCTCCACAAGTATTTCTTGAACGAATGGATGCACAGCCTGGACTTGATTTAAAGACAGTAGTCCCAGAGGTGGTAGGGTTGGAACTGAACACTCAAAGAAGAGAAAGAGCCAGGAATACAAAGAGGAAACTGTTCCAAGTTCTGGGGGAGCCGACGCCTCTTTCTGGTCTCCATGGGTGTGTACATGGATGTACTACACAGGTAAAACACTCACTCACACAAAACATACAAACCAACAAACTGGCCAGGCCAGGTGGCGCATTCCTTTAATTCCAGCACTTTCTAGGGTGATGCAGGCAGATCCCTGTGAGTTCAAGGCCAACCTGGTCTACAGAGTATGGTCCGGGCCAGTCAGCGACATACAGTAAGACCCTGTCTCAAAAAGAAAACAAAAACAAACAGATAAGTAATAAAGAACTCTTTTTTTTCTTTCCAAGACAGGGTTTCTCTGTGTAGACCTGGCTGTCCAAGAACTCACTATGTAGACCACGCTGGCCTTGAACACAGAGATTCTCCTGCCTCTGCCTCCCAAGTGCTGGGAAAGAACTCTTTGCTTTGTTTTGTTTTTTTAAATATTTATTTATTTTATCTATATGAGTACACTGTCGCTGTCTTCAGACACACCAGAAGAGGGCATCAGAACCCATTACAGATGGTTGTGAGCCACCATGTGGTTGCTGGGAATTGAACTCAGGACCTCTGGGAGAGCAGTCAGTGCTCTTAACCTCTGAGCCATCTCTCCAGCCCAAGAACTCTATTTTTTTAAAGAATCAAAATCAGATTGAATTTAACCATGAAGAAACACCACTCAATCAAACACTGAACCATGATCCAGACACTTTTTTGGGGGTGGGGTCCAGGGCATTCCACACTGTGAGCAGACAAACTCAGACAATCCACCTGCCTCTGCCTCCTGAGCTCCGGGATTAAAGGTGTGTGCTGACAATGCCTGGTTTTAAAAGATGTTTTTATGAGCACGGGTGTGTGCAGGTGTGTACTGTGTAACATGTGTGTTCCTGGTGTCTGTGGAGGTCAGAAGTCGGCATCCAAGCTCCTGCAACTGGAATTATAGATGGTTTTGAGCAACAGCTACTCAGGAAGAGCAGCCAGTGAGCTTGACCCCCCAGAATATTATGTAAAGATTTATATGTGTTTCAGCACGTTTGTGTGTTTGTACCTTCGTGTGTTTATGTGACTCTCTTAAGTGAAGGTACCAGCAGAGGACAGAAGAGGGCATCAGATCCCCTCGAGAGGGAGCTAATGTGAGCTACCCAGTATGGGTACTGAAAGTAAACCTGGGTCCTTAGCAAGCACAGTAAACACTCTTAACTGCCAAGCCCTCTCTCCAGCCCCTGGGATATTTTTAAAAGGCAAGAGCACTGCATGTGACTAAGATTTGACAGGGGTCTGTGAAAGGAGAACAGTGTGTCAACAGTAACTTTCTTTCCTACTTTGATGGCAAGACCTTGAGTGAAAGAATGTTCTCGTCTCTGGACAAATGCTGAAACATGGAAGAACTGGAGAACTGAATGTGGCCAAGTGCAGAAGAACAAAACAGGGTGTTCTGTATTCTTCTGCAACCTTGGGGCTTGAACCAAGAGCCTTGTCCACTCTGAACAAGCTCTCTACCAGGGAGCCACACCCCAGCATATATACAGCTTTTGGTTTTGTTTTGTTTTTTTCTGAGACAGGGTTTCTCTGTGTAGCCCTGGCTGTCCTGGGACTCGCTCTGTAGACCAGCTGGCCTCAAACTCAGAAATCCACCTGCCTCTGCCTCCCAAGTGCTGGGATTAAAGGCGTGCGCCACCACTGCCCGGCTATATATGCAGTTTTTACTTCAGGATTTACAGAAAGCTGTATGATATCCAACCCCCCAGCTTTCCCACTATTAACATAGGGCAACAACATGGAGCTGTTATTAGCTAAACTGGCTTCACTCACCTTTTTCCCATGTGATGTCTATATTCTTGCTTGTCAACCTGACCACATTTGGAATTAACTAAAAACTCTAGTGGCTGGGTACACCTGTGAGGGATTTTCTTCTCCTTCTCCTCCTCCTTCTCCTCCCGATTTCTGAGAACGGGTTTCTGTGTAGTTCTGGCTGTCCTGGAACTCTGCAAACCAGCCTGGCCGGGATTAAAGGTGTGTGTACCTCTGCCGCCTGGTTTAGTCTGGATATTTTAGGTGGGAAGATCCACCTTTAATCTAGGCCACACCTCCTGCTAGAAGCCTATATAAAGGACACGCAAGAAGGAAGCTTTTGCATTTTGCCTGCTTGCTTGGCTAGCAAGTCCATTCCTTCACTGACATTAGAGCCAACTTCTTGTTTGTTTTTTGTTTGTTTTTGGTTGAGACAGGGTTTCTCTGTATAGCCCTGGCTGTCCTGGAACTCACTCTGTAGACCAGGCTGGCCTCGAACTCAGAAATCTGCCTGCCTCTGCCTCCCAAGTGCTGGGATTAAAGGCGTGCACCACCACTGCCCAGCTAGAGCCAACCTCTTTAAGATTCCAGCATATACTGAAGACCAGCTGAGACATCCAGTCTTGTGGACTGAACATTCTTGGCTCTTCTGTTGGTAGGTAGATAGCAATTGTTGAACTAGCTGGACCACAGCCTGTAAGCCATTCTAATAAATTAGTCTGTGTCTGTCTGTCTCTCTCTCATGCACACACACACACACAACCTGTCAGTTCTGTTCCTCTAGAGACCCCTAATACACCGGAGCACCATCGTTCTGACCCTGGACTCCATCCAAGGGCCCATCATGATCAGGGTTTCTCTTGGTTGTAGGTTCTCCTTTCCCTGTTCAGTCATCAGTACTGGTCAGACATCTGCCTGATCTTGGTTTCCTTCACTTAGCCTTGGTTACGTGTATTTGGGAAGGGAAGATGGCAGAGATAAAGCACCATTTTAATGAGCACACCAACACACTCTGCTGGCAAGACTGATGGTTAACACTGACAGTGAACACTGTCAGAAATGTTCACATTTTTATTGCAGCCAGACATGGTGGATCACTCTGGTAATCCCAGCACTTGGGAGGCAGAGGCAGGAAGACCAGGAGTTCTAGTTCATTTCAGGCTACACAGTGATTCTGAGGCCAGCCTGGGCTACATGAGACCCTATCTCAAAAGTAAACATATCCACCGCTGTAGACTGGGCACGGCAGTACATACCTGCAATCCCAGCACACTGGAGGCAGAGGCAGGTGGATCTTGAGTTCCAGGACAGCCTGTGCTACATTGCAAAATGTCTCGAATTTCCCATCACCGTCACAGGATACTTGACAAAGACAACGTAGGAGGGTACAGAGGTCTCACTCTGTGGCCCATCACTGTGGGGGTCTGCGGCAAAAGAACACAGTAGCATGAGAGCAGGAAAAAACAAAGCTGAGTGCTTCCCGACAGCCAGGCAGCAGAAGGGAGCCATAACAGCCAACAGACCTGCTCCCTCCAATCAGCTCCAGCATCCTAACAACCCATTCAGCTGCAAGCTTGTGGTTTAACCCACGAGGTTGGCACACCATGATCCGGTCACCTCTCGAAAAGCACTAGCAGCTGGGGACCAAGCTATACACACACACTAGCATTTTGGGACATACATCAAATCCAAACCATAGTAACTAACTGTCTCCTCTGAGGATGCACAGCCTACATTCCAGGAAAGGTCTATTACTTGGAGGCAGATCCATCAGTCCTCCCCATGACTAGAAAGCATCGAATATTATAGTGTCGTGTTGCCTTGGGCCTTGCCTGATGGGAGTCTTCCTCTTGACTCTGGGGTCCTTGGGCTCACTTCACTACTGGGGTGTGTGTGTGTGTTTAGAGCCATGGTCTCTCTGTGTAGCCTTGGCTGTCCTAGAACTCACTCTGTAGACCAGGCTGGCCTCAATCTCAGATCTGCCTGCCTCTGCCTCCCTAAAGCATGCCCCACCACTGCCTGGCTTGGGATCTATATATTTCTATGGGCTATTTTTGGTGCAGGGTATCAAATCCAGCTTTGTACATGAACACATGCGGCCAATGATCTACAGCCTCAGCCCTGTGGTGCAAACACCTTTGAATGCTGGAGGGTCAGTATCTTCAATCACCTTCCACCTTATTAAAATTATTTAATGTGTATTGTCTGTGCAGTGTGTATGCCGGGCACCATGGAGGCCAGAAACCAGCATCAGATCCTCTGCAACTGGAATTACAGATGGTTGTAAGCTGCCTGGAGGGAGCTAGAAACTGGACCTAGTCCTCTGAAAGAGCAGCTAGTGCTCTTACCTGCTGATCTATCTCTCCACTTTGTGACACAGGTCTCTTGCTGAACCTGGAACTCGCTTGTTTAGCTGGAATGTCTGGCCAGCAAAGCCCAAAGATGCTCCAGTCTCCATCTCTCCAGTGTTGGGATTACAAACACAGGTCACTACTGCACCTCCATTTAAAAAGATTTTTTATTTCTGTTGTCTATTCCAGTGTAATGTCCATGAAAGCCAGAGGGCATCAGACCCCTTGGAGGTGGAGTCACAAGTGGTTATGAGCTGCCCAGTATGGTCCTGGTAACACAATTCTGGTTTCCTGTAAGAGTTCTTAGCCATGGAGCCACACTTGGGGACTAAATTCATCTCCATGCTTACATGGCACACACTTTGCCAACTGGGCTCCTGAACTGTGTGGGATATTTCAAACAGGTCCAAGAGATGCTATTAGCTCATCTTATTCCTCCTACCACGTGCAGGTCCTGGAATCATCTGCTGTTTCCTTCACTCCACCGCCATCTCTGAAGACTGAGGTCTCATTACACAGCCTAGGCTAGGCTTAACCTCAGAATCCCTCTTGCTTTACCTTCTACACCCATCCACCCTGCCCCGCACTGGGACTACAGGCATGACCGACACTCCTTACTGCTTCTGAAAGGTTTCCTTCAGATCTGAAAACATTTCAAAACTGGCCAGCAGGGCTGGAGAGATGGCTCAGAGGTTAAGAGCACTGACTGCTCTCCCAGAGGTCCTGAGTTCAATTCCCAGCAACCACATGGTGGCTCACAACCATCTGTAATGGGATCTGATGTCCTCTTCTGGTGTGTCTGAAGAGAGTGACGGTGTGATCATATACACATACATACATACATACATGCATCTTTAAAAACCAACTACACAAGAAACTAGCCAGCACACTCAAAGATCATAGGATGTAGGCCATAAATACCCAAGGACAAACACAGCAACGCGGAGCCTTGTTTTCATCTTTTATTACAGCACTAAAGAGAGCAGTAAGGGGTTGGGGGGAGGAACCAGAAACATAAGGTCTTGGTGATGGAAGGCACACACTCATGCAGCCTTGTGAACCAACTGGGAGCACAAGGCCACAGTGTCCCCTGCTCCCTGAGAATACACTAATGTGCTCCAAGTCTCATTTCCCCAAGGACCCAGCAGACTGAGGACATCCGCAAAATTCCTAAGGTATGGTAGTGAAGGGACATGGCCCAGGCATGGCCTCAGCTGGCAATGAGGGATGCACAAAAGGCAGACTAAGGGTTCACATCAAAGTCCACAGTGATGCCACTCTAGACCCTGGGCTGTGGGGGTTCACTTCTTCCTGATGCTTTTATAAGCACACAAACTGGGGAGAAAACAAAACCTTGTGAAATGTTTGAAGTGAGCCTTGTAAAGGATGATCCAACCACTTCCAATGAAAGGGTCATATTTTATGAGAACTTTGTCCCTCAAACTAAGCAACTCAGGCACACGGAAGGATGTGTGTTTGCTATTGGAACAGCTGACTGTGGGCCCCTCACGTGGAGCTGCTGAAACCTGAGGCAGTCAGGAATGTGTCCTGCTGGGAGATGAGTCACACAAGGTGACATAAGAAACTCTTCCATCTGTGACTGAGGGGCTGCGACCCAGGGGAATACAAGGCCCCTTTCTTTTTCCTAGGCTTGAGAGGGAACCTAGGGTCTTTCAAATGCTAGAGTCCAACACTACAGTGAGCTGCAACCCCCCCCCCCCCCCCCCCCCCCCGCAAAGGCCTCGACTTCTATCAGAGCTATGGGGGCACACTTCCTAAGATGGCCCTGCCCATCCTGGACCTGCATGCAGACTTCTCAGCAATGGGAACAGACATCTAAACTGGCCTTGGCTTTCCCACAGCCTACTTTCCAGCTCTCAGATTTCCATTCCCGAGGAAATCCGTGGGTTTCCCACGTCTTGTGAAACCTGGAATAAATCCATCTGCACCAGGCCCTCTGTGCCTGGTACCTGGGTACGGGAAAGGGGGAAGAACCCAGTGAGCTCCAATGAGCCCTAGAACCCAGAGTGAAGTTCAGCATGGAGTTCAGTCCTAGACTTGTGCAGCTGAAATCAAATGTTCAGAGGTTCCTGCTGGGAGTTATCAAAAGTGCTGTTAAGTCACGGATTTTATGATGGCATTTGGGGAGATTAAGGCTTCCTGGTTCTACACAGAAACTGCTCTAGGGCTCAGAGGCCAAGTGAATGAACCACCCCTCGTACTGCCACACACACACACGTGCTTCCTGCTTAGAGCCACCCAGACACCCGCTGCCCGGCAGCTTCTAAGGGCCTGAACCCATCCCTACCCGACAGAAACCCGCCCCACCACCTTCCTCTTCTCAGCAGTGCTGCTCTCCCTGCAGCCAGGGTCCACCACCCGCTTCCATCCCCACAGCTCCATGGACCCGAGAATGAGGCAGGGCAGGTAATAAGTGGTGCCTGGTAGTCTGGCACTCCAGTACCAGGACCAGGGGGCGTCTAAGGAAATGTGGACTGGGCCCTGGTCTGAAATGAGTGTCTTTATTGCTTGTACCGTACAAATACGAGGGGTAAGGAAAGGCCAGTAGGGATGGGAGAAAACTCTCAGATAAACATACATACACGCATAAAAAGTAAAAAACAGATGACTCCCATAACCACCTCCAGCCCCCACCTACTGCCTTTCTGAAACCTGCCTGTTCTGGGGGTGTGGTGAGAAAACAAAGCCAGGACAACTCATTTCTAACCCAGAGACTGAGGAAGGAGAGACATGGCCAGAGCAGCAGGCCGATCGCCTGCACCCCATGGGATCACTCAGGCTGGGGTTGAGGCCCGAGCCCACTCACACAAGTGCTGCATACAGCTGTGGGCACCAGCACCCCAGGAGCCTGAGATGCTCACTGCTAGGTCAGGGTACACACCTGCACCCACTGCACTGACACAACTCTCAAACATTCACTTTAAGGCTCCAGAACAGGGGTCCTGGAGATGAGGCAGACTCCACCCCATTATGTATCAGAGACACCTGTCCCCATCTCTGTCCCCTCTCAGACCCCAGTCAAGTCCAAGAGGCCCAATACTGTCTTGGTGTGAGATGTGTAACAGCCAAGGCTGGCTTCCCTCTGCCCCAGGCAGAGAATGGAGCCATCTAAAGAGGCCCAGAGGGAGGCAAGGCTGGCTAGAAGGAAGCCCTGGTAAGGCACTGGGCTGTGGGCAGTAGGGCTGCCCCCAAATGGTCCTCCTGCTTTATCAAGAATCAAGAGAGCAGCTCGGGAGGAAGAGGCAGGTTCAAGAGGCAGTTCCTGCTTCTGGTCCCCCCCCCCCCCCCGAAATGAAGATCCAAGGACTTAGCTCCATTTTCCATGGGACCAAACCTAGATCCCTCAGCTTCCAAAGGCTTCTGCCTGTCCCTGGACATTATTGCTTTTCTGCCCCAGGTGGGGTGGTAGCAGATAGACTGCCCAGATGACAGCATAGAAGGCAGCTGGGGTGTTGGGGGTGGGGGTGAGGAACTTCTAGATGTGTCCTCCGCTGGCTTGCTTCCAAATCCAGGTGACCCCATGGCTCCCCACTTCACCCTCTTGGAGGCTGGTGATTAATGACCTCACTATCCATCCTCCCAACAGCCTGTCATTGGGCAGGTCCCCAGCACTCACTGGGAACAGAGGGGAGGCCAGAGGAGAGGGCCGCCAGGACTGCTAAGTCTGAGCAAAAACTGAAGAAGAAACTGAATATGGAGACAGGGAAGGGAACACAAACCAAAAGGCAAAATAAAGTTTGTTTTTTTTTTTTTAAAAAAGCCATCCAGGCAGTGGATGACGGCCATGCTTGTGTCCTGTGGTGGCAGAGGGCTGCTCACTCTCGGATGCTGGCTGAGTAGGAGAACTGGGGGAAGTGTGTCCGCTGGTCCAGTTCCAGCGAGCCCAGGCTGTCATCTGTAGGATCGGGTGGAGATGCACGGAGATGAAGGAGCAGCAGGCTTGCCCACCCCCACCTCACTGGCAAAGCACTCCAGAAAGGAGTATGCTGGGACAACAGGAAAATCTGCACAGGAGTGGTAGCCCACAGCACCAGTGCCAGAGGCAAGCAGCTTGCTTTTGGAGAGAGAGGCCTTAGCTATGGCTTCCTGCCCTAGCTGGGTCTTCTGAATGTCTTCCCCCCCTCCCCAACACTCTCTACCACTTGGGTCTAGCCTGGCCTATCCCCACCCATACTTACAGCCAAGGGACTGTCAATAGCCCTGGCATAATTCTGTCCCTGCACACAGAACCCTTACAAAAGTTCCCATGCAGAGGTCTCCTCCATTTCCCAGGTGACCCCCCAGAACTTTCTACTTTAAATCCATGCTCTCTTGCCTCTCCCAGGCCCCATCCATCTACCCACAGTCTGTCCTTTTCCTGCAGGATTGTCTCATTGCTGGTACCCAGAGGCCATTCCTGCCAAGAATGCACTTTTGGCTGCCACACTACCAGGCCAGGTAGCTTCTCAGGCTTTCCCAGTCCTAGGATCTGAGGAAAGCTCTGAGGGCTCTGGGCTGTCCGGGACGGGGGGCTCCCTGAGTGCCCAGTCTTGGGGTAGCTTCAGATCAAGAACACAGTCCAGATAGTGCTCTAGACCAAAGACCAGGACTGTCCCTAAGCCCCAGAACACACTATAGCTATAGTCCTTGTTGATCCTACAGCAACAGCAGGCCTTGTAAGTGCATCTTAGGGGAAAGTTGCAGACATGATAAAGATAGCCAACCAAGGTCCTGAAGCAGAAGCCAGGCTGACCATCAGCCCTCTGTCAGGCCCAGGAACTGTGGCCCCAGGTACTCACATCGGTCTGGGGGTGTGACTGTGATGGACTGGGCAGTGAACTCATCATCGAAGTACCTTGTGTCCACTTCTGAGGTGACCTGAGGTTTGAAGGGTGGCAGGAGCTGTGGAGAGGCCTGGAGTCAGCAATGCCAGGCCACCTGTGGGCAGGTGAGGCCCTTGATGCAGGCAGAGCACTCACCTTTTTCTGTACCACATCCTGCCAGCTGATGCTGAGGAAGAACCTATGCTCCATGACCTCCTTTGCATCACTGGGACCTCCGCCAAGCCTGGGCAGAGACAACCATCATCAACCACCCAGCACCCAAACCTGCAGGTTCTAGGAGCCAGGCTCAAAGCAAAGGCAGGCCTAACCTAGAGTCCAAGGCCCCTGCACAGCTTTTGATAATGCTTCGCTACCACAAAGCCCTTTTGTGAGATTGGGGACTTAGGATTGGGGAGCTCATGGCTTAGGTCAGAGGCAGGGTGACGGCCATCTGGGACAAGGTAGCTTCATAACTGGTTTTATCCATGGAGAGGTGACAGGGCAGTGGGGTAGGCTTACAGGGTAGACAGCTCACACACTGGCTCAACCTTATAGTCCTGTGACCTCAGGCTGGCCATAAGGAATGCTGTATTCTTGTGCCCCCTCAGAAGAGGCAGTGCAGGGAGGTCATCCTGTGGGGCCACTGGGGTTGCTCAGCTCAGGGGACAACACACTCCCAGGCCACACCTCTGCTTAGGGTCCTTCTTCAGCAGCCCGGCCAGCAGGGACTTGGCCTCAGGCCCAAGTGTGCGTGGGAATCGGATCTCCTCCATGAGGATGAGCTCAAAAAGGCGCTCATGGTCCTGGTTGTAGAAGGGCAGGCGGCCGCACATCATTTCGTACATGACCACGCCCAGCCCCCACCAGTCCACTGCACGCCCGTAGTCATTGTCTTCTAGCACCTGAGGGACGAAATAAGAAGCCAGGCAGAGGAAGCTAAGTGGCTCCACCCTCTGGGCTCCCTCCACCCTTGGCCTGCATGCTCCCTGCCCCAACCCAAGACACCTCAGGCGCCAAGTACTCCGGGGTACCACAGAAGGTTTTCATGGTGGCCCCATCACTGATGCCCTCTTTGCACAAGCCAAAGTCAGTGATCTTGATGTGGCCATCTTTGTCCAGCATAAGGTTTTCCAGCTGTAAAAAAAAAAAAAAAAAAAAAAAAAAAGTCAGTATGTGAGGGGCAGATCCTCCCAGAGTTTCTTCCCGCTAAAGCAGTGGTTCTCGGCCTGTGAGTCTCTACCCCTTTGGGGTCGAATGACTCTTTGATAGTCACCTAAGAGCATTGGAAAACACATATTTACATTATGATTCATAATAGCAGCAACATTACAGTTACGAAGTAGCAACAAAAATAAATTTGTGATGAGGGCCACCACAACACGAGGAACTGTTAAAGGGTCACAGCATTAGGAAGGCTGAGAACCACTGCTCTAGAGGTCACAGCATTAGGAAGGCTGAGAACCACTGCTCTAGAGGCAGTAGTCTGGGGTGGCAGGCTGTTACATCAGGGATTCCTGGGGGACAAGGGGCCATAGTACATGCACTGTGAGTTTCAGTTTGTTTTCTTTTTGAAACAAGTCATAATCCTAGCAGCTTGCCTCTGCTGGGTCTAAAGCCTAGCCTGGGCTTTAGTTTTTTTAAGGTTCAGTGTAAATGAGACTATGCTCTCAGATTTTGTTTTTTTTTTTTTTTGAGATAAGGTCACTCTCTAGCTAAAGCTTTAAACAAAAACAGTCCTCCTGTCTTAGCCTCTCAAGTCTTAGAATTTCAGGCATGAGCCTGGATTTTCGCTTTTTCTTCTTTTTTGGTTTTAGAGACAGGGTCTTTCTGTGTAGACTGTCCTGGAACTCACTCTGTAGACCAGGCTGGCCTTGAACTCAGAAATCCACCTGCCTCTGCCCCCTGAGGGCTGGGATTAAAGGCGTGCGCCACCACTGCCTCGTTCAGATTTTCTTTTAGTTATGAAACACATAGTAGGAGACAGTATAAAGCACACAATATACATGATACCTCAATAAGGCCTTGGCACCTACCAGGCCAGGTTCTGGTAGAACCCTGGGAGCCCAGTTATTTAACAACGCTTCCTTTACTTGCCTCTGTCTCTCCCCCTCTCTCCCTCTCCCCCCACCCCCCTCAGGTCTCTGTGTTGTGCTGGGCATAGAAACAGGGTCTCATACTCCACCCCCAAGCTTCACCCCACATCACCCTATGAAAGGTTCATCATCTGCTCTGGCCCCTTTCCCAAAATGGGATGGAGCCACAGCTACTGTGTAGCTTGTTCTGCTACCCAGAGTTCCCCTGGAAAATGCCACTCCCATGGTGCACACTCCTTGGCAGCAGGTACTGTGGGCAGCATGAACGATGCTGCTCTGAGCATGTATACACCTTCCCGGGTTCTGGTATGCACAAGGGCAGATGGCTAGCACATAGTTTTGGTGTCACTGCCAAGTTATGCTCTGGATGGTGCCAACTGACACCCCCATCAGCAACCTGGGGCACTCACGGGTCTTCACTGTAGATTTGTCTGAGGTGTGTGCCATGGGATCCTCACCTTGATATCACGGTACACCACATCCCTTGAGTGCAAATACTCCAGAGCTGACACAATCTCTGCTCCATAAAAGCGTGCCCGATCCTCTGTGAAGACTCGCTCCCGAGAAAGGTGGAAAAACAGCTGCAAGAGGAGGCCAGGCCTTAGCACTGGTTCCCAGAGACATGGCCCCGCAGCCCCATGACATGCCCCAGAACAGACAGGCTCCAGCAAGAGGAACCAAGACTAGCACAAACACAAGAGGAAACGAGAGAAAAGATGTAATCCACCATGAAGGGACTCGCCATAACCTCAGCACTGAGGGGCTGAAACAGCAGAGTAGAAATTCAAGGTCAGCCTTGAGTATAGGGTGAGTCTAAGACTAGCCTCGGGTACACAAGACTATTAAAAAAGAGAGAGAGCTAAGGATGAGGCTGGTGTGTAATCCCAGTACACGGGAGGTAGAAACAGGAGAATCATGAGTTCAAGGCCAGCCAGGGCTATCTGAATGAGATTTTGCCTGAAATTAACAAATAAGCACATTAATTAATTAACTATTAATTAATTATTAATAATAAAGTGAGCAAGGGCTGAAGAGTAAGCAATGAGTGGTAGGTGCCAATGAGAGGACAGTGGGGACAGTGTGAGCGGACGGGCAGTGGGGTGTGTGGGTGATGGAAGGGAAGCAGTGTGACCAATGCAGTGACAGAGGCATGGGACAGACTCCAGAGCCACAAGGCTGGGGCCTAGACCCATGTGCTTTCTCAGGGATCCCTGAGGAACTTCCCAGCACTGGCAATCTACTATCCAGCAGCCTCTGCACCTGCCTTTGAATACTGCCCATCAACATAGCAGCAGTGTGAACTTGGGGGAGTCACTCACTTAACCTCCCCCAGTCTGCCCCCCATCTTCAAAGTGATTTTGTACTACCTGCTTCAGGGGGAGCAGGGGAGCACTTGGTGATATTCAATAAACCTCCCTTCACATGTTTTTTCTCTCTCTCTGTCTGTCTGTCTACCTACCTATCTATCCATCTATCATGCACACGTGCATCTTCATCTCACCTAGGTCCTCTTCGCCTCCCTCATCACCACCAGAAGTTGGCCCAGCTCACCTCACCCCCGTTGGCATACTCCATCACAAAGCACAGGCGGTCATGGGTCTGGAAGGCATACTTCAGGGCCTGTGAAGGACACCAGAACACTGGGACAGAACGAAAGCTCTGCCAGCTGGAGGGCAGGGACCTGAACTGGCATACCCTGTCCTTCTTGGGTCAGAGGGGTTCAAGTTCTAGGCATGTCCAGGGGAGGAGACATGTTCTGACCACCCAGAGCTGTGCTCTGTATCACACAAACATCATTTGCTATGGCTCAGAGTGACAATGGATTGGGTGCCAACTCCCAAGGCAAGAAAGCCAAGCCACCAGTCCACAGCAGCTCTCAAGTTGGGTTCTTTGGAGCCTTACAGGGTTCCTCCCCAGTACCTGACAACCCCTCTGCTCACAATAAACATAAGCTCTACGGTTCTGTCTTCTACACTGAGGGATCACATAACACAGCCCTGAACCCAGGACTTCACAGAGACACAGCCTAAAGCTACTGTCCATATCTACTCAGCCGGAGTCAAAGGCTGTATTGTGAAAGCATGTTTGTGACTGAGGTGTCTTAAAACCAAGGCCAAAATGCAGTCTTCTCACTTTGGCCAGCTGGGCTAAGCACCTCCCACTCCTAAAGATGGCCACCAAGCAACCATCACCCAGTGTCCCGATGTTCAAGCAGTCTTGGAGCCGTGATGCCCTGCCTGGCCTACACCAAAGCCGTGCCTATAATAGCCCTTCCCCAGAACTCTGTCCAAAGGTTGGCAAGGAGAGGAAACTCACTGTAAGGAAGGGGTGTCTGGTATTCTGCAGGACCCGGCTCTCCGTGACTGTGTGGGCGACTTCATCCTGTGGACAGACAGTGCAGATGAGTGGCAGGGACACATGATAACCTGTGGTCACCAAGAAACGAAATCCAGCTGAAACCTCCCCAAACTGGCAAACAGGAATGGGAGGGTTAGAACAGAGTCCTTTTCAGGCCCAAATAACAGCCAAGGGTGATTTCAAAATCACAAGGTGAATAGCTGATGTTGAGTTCACATGGAAAGACTAGGCTAGCTCCTCCTGAACCCAGGTCAATCACTGACATTCCACTGTATCTTGAATCTTCAATAACCGGAGAAGCCATGTGCTGAAGATATGATATTGGTCTCCACCTACAGCACTCTTAGGAAGCGGGAGACTTTGGGGACATAGTCTAATGGGAGGAAACTAGGTCACGCACATGTGCCCTTAAAAGAGATAGATACTGGAGACCCAGGTCCTCTCTTTGCTTCCCAGTCCTCCTTGTCATGTGCTCCTATGATGATGTACAATGTCCCCCTCAGGCCTAAAACTACAGAAGACTGCAGCCATGAACTGAAACATATAAACAGCCAAAACCTTTCCTGGTTGCAAACTCTATGCAGTTTGTCACCGTGAAGCAGCTCTAGCATGCCTCCTAGAGGGGGAATAAGCAGATAGTATATGACCCCTCACCCCCAGGTACCATACCAACATAGGAACCCCAACCTTAGAGGGAGGCTGGTGAAGGCTCTACATCTTAGCAGTACTTCTCAGGGCTCACCCTGGCATCAGCATCAAAGGTTAACTTGTAGAAATACAAATTATCTGGGTCCAGTCTGTCAGAAACTCAGGGTGAGCACATGGAGGGGGTACTGGGGGTGGGGATGGGAATGGGGCACTGTCTCAAAAGCTGAAGTTTCGTGTATGCTCTAGGGCAGGACCACAGGAGAGCTTCTAGACACCTTTTGTTACCTCAACAACCTGGGCAAGGGCTTAAACTCAGGAGACACTGGGACTATCAGGTCATTTGTGATTCTCACAGATGTGGAGGCTGTGAGGGCCCTCTGTGTGTGCAGCTGGGGACACTGCTAAACCTCCTATAATGCACGGCCCAGCACCACACCAAGGAATCAAGTGGCCCACAATATAGTACTGAGGCTGACAAGGCCTGCCCTGAATCAGCTTTGTCACGAATCTGTAATTCTTTGTCAAGAATCCTCTCGCAGAGGAACCAAGGTCAATTACCAAGCACCCCACGATGGGCCACTCATAACGGCCTGCAACTTCAACTCCAGGGGATCTCATACCCTGCCCTCCACAGGCCACCCCAAACCCCTTTATCCTCAGCACTGTCCCACAGTCAACATAACCCTTCCTATAAAAGATGTCCCATGGGCTTGGTATGAGAATTTTACTAGAGGCTTATTACAAACCTTTCCTCCTGCTGCTGGGCAAGCCTTTAATTCCAGCCCTCAAGAGGAAGAGGTAAGCAGATCTCTGATCTCTGAGCTAGAGGCTAGCCTGGTCTACAGAGTGAGTTCCAGGACAGCCAGGGCTACAAAGAGAAACCCTGTCTCAAAAAACCAAAAGAGGAAAAAAAGTTGTGGGTTAAAAACAACAATAAGAACTGCTTTGGCAGGGATCAGATCTAGGAGCTCACTGGCCCAGCAAGCTCCCACCACTGAGCTTCCCTTCCTAGCACACTTCCCAACTCAGCTCCTAAAACAGCACCTACTGAGTGAGGTCCAGGGCTCTCAGGGCTCAGGCCTTTCTCCTCAGACAGTGATCCTATGAGACTGGTACTGAAGACAGGATGTGAGGGGAAAAGAAGGACACAGCATCAGATGGCAGGGGCAAATGTCCCAGGCCTGAAAGAGCTCCCAAGCATGGTCTAGCACCAGACAGTGTCCTGAGGACACTCGGATATGGCTCAGTGGCACAGAGCTTGCAGGGGTAAATGTAAGGCACTGGCTCCATCCCCAGCATTCCTCCTTACTCCTTAAAAAAAAAAAAAGATGGCTATTGTCACCCCCTTTTTTCCTGGTTCTTCGAGACAAGGTTTCTCTTTGTAGCCCTGGCTGTCCTGGTACTCACTCTGTAGACCAGGCTGGCCTGGAACTCTCTCCGTACACTAGGCTGACTTCAAACTCAGAGGTCCGACTGCCTCTGCCTCCGGATTGCTGGGATTAAAGGTGTACACCACCAGTAATGGGTGGCTGTTGTCATCTTAAGGCCTCGTGCTAAAATGAGGCTGTGTGCCTTTTGTGTATCAATCAAGTGCCCTTCCTACCATTGAGCCCCTTTCTCATCCACTCCCAGCCACTGTTTCAGACTGAGCACTAGGCCTCAGCAGAAACAGATGGGCAAACAGATCAGTTTTTCCTGAAACAGGAAACCTCATGATAATAGTCTCCCCTGCTTTTAGTTCCAGTAAAAGGTAGCCTGAGATAACCCACTGTAAACCAATCAGCTTTCCCTGTGTGGTTTTCTTGCTGTTGCCTTCCAAACTCTACAGCTCTGATGGGGCCACTCTGTTTCCAGAACTGAGGCTGCCCTACTTCACAAACCACAACTATAGACAATCAGGTCTAACCTAACGTCATTGCACGGTTATCTCTGGACACTCCTGAAGAAGTCTCCCTGCTCCAGCCCCGAGCAGCCCACCTTTGCAATGATGACCTCCTTCCGCAGGATCTTCATGGCATAATAGCGGCCAGTGGCCTTCTCTCGAACTAGAATGACTTTGCCGAAGGTGCCCTTGCCAAGGAGTTTGAGATAATCGAAGTCATTCATGGTCTGTGGATAGGGAGAACACAGAAACTTTGGTTTTTAGCACTTGACCCATGGGACAAAACTGTAATGAGGAAGAGGAAACCCAAAATGTGCTATGGCTCAAGAGCTTCTAGGTGGTGGAGGACACATGGCAACTCCGCGTGCTGAAGCTGCAGATAGGCCCAGGGTCTCCCAGCATGGGCCTTCCAACTTCCTCAATAGACCTAGGGCTGTTTGCCCTGGAACAGTCACGCACCCCAAGGGCACAGGGTAGCCCCCCAACAGCATCCATAACCAGAGGTCATCCTACATCAGGAAGCCATGAAGACGCCCTGCTGAACTGAACCCCTGTATACTTTGTGTGGAAACCCAGGCAGGCAGGCAGGGCTGCTGCAGTCCCAGCCCCGGCCCCTTGCCACCAGCACTTACCACTTTGGCCCGTGCCTTGTTGACAGCTACCTCCATCATTTCAGATGTGGAAGAGTCACTGGGGGAGCCACATTTGTAATCCATGGCATCCTCACCTGGGCCCCGCTGCTTCAGACTGTTGGCAACCATCTGGATAGCCCGCATCCACTCTTCTCTGTATGAAACACACACAGGTCCTGAGAATTCCTCCCTGGCAGCCATAGCCCCACTGCCCACATAGGGAAAGCAGATGACCAACGCCCTTTCAACACTTGATGAGACCCAAGGCTGGCAGAACCACACTGGCTCGGACTGTGGAGAAGGCAGAGGCATAAGGACAGCTTGTCCACCTTCTGGGGTACTCTGGCCTGGGATGGGAGGTGGGGGGCTTTGAAGTCAGGACACTGAGATGGTCAAAGGAGGGAGAACATTTGTTTGAGGCTCTTGAGACTATGAAGTCACCCAGCCTTGGGGAGGAACAACTGGCGCTACCTTGAACACTTCAGAGCAAGCCGGAAGCTCAGACTTACAGGCTGCTGATGCTCTGTGAAGAGAGCAGAAATAAAACGAAGCCTCAAGGGCCAAAGCAGCCAAAGATCTTATGAGGCAAGAGCTGGCCAAGGACTCCCCCCAGTGCCTGGCCAGCCAGGCACGCAGAAGAGGAGCTGCTGGAGAGCCAGTCAGTTCCAACAGATGGGGCTGGCTGGAGGACAGTGAGCTAGCTCTGGCATTCCTGGGTTACAAATTGCTGTCTTGATCTTTACAAATCATTCTTTTTGTTAGGTAGTACAAATCACCAGAGATCACATGTAGACATGTGGCTGCTTAACACTCTAGCCACACCCTCCATTTTTGGCCTAGCAGCTCAGCAATTTTAAGTGGTCTGAACCTCTGTATTTTGCGTGTATATGTCTAGAGAAGGGCCTGTGAACAATGGGAAACAATGCTCACTAAAACAAGAGTGTCCACCAAGAGCAAGCAGCTCAGCTAGAGCCAAGAGCCAAGAAGACACTGAGAACTTCATGACCCCCTCCAGCCCTGCCCTGCAGAAATCTTCCACTCTGCTGGCAGGAAGACTGCTAGCAAGGTCACACAAAGAGGAACCAATCCCACCCTGCCGGGCTGCTCTGCTGTTTCCATGGGTACCAGGGAAAGCCATGATGAGTCCTAGAGTGCAAACTGATCCACGCTGGGACACTGCTGGGACACAAGTCTTACAGGGAGCAACTCACTGGTCTTGATCCAACTGGGTACTGTCATTTCCTGGTATTATCTACAATGGCATGTCTTCCACAAGGTGGTATGTTGGAGTATTGTTTTTGTGCACTGTGGAAAGATGACCCTTGTGTTATTCAACTGCTGGTCTGGGTGCCGGCAGAGACCTGGTTATGGGCCACCTTTGGTACTGTCAGTATTATGGAGCATCTCTTGCCTTGGTATTTTATAAACACTGTTCTCCATGACCTCCTGACGGTCAGATAAACAGCTGAATGGCCAATAGCTGGGCTGGAGAGTGAAAGCAGGGCTCCTGGGCTGAAACAGAAGGTTTCAGGTAGGAACTGGATGTGAGGGTGGCCAGCGGACATGGATGAAGAAGCAGGAAGTGCAGGATGAGACTAAGCTGGACAGGTAATGCACCGAATGGTGGGAAGTAGGCCAGGTCAGGGTTCTTGGGTTAGACTGGCAGAGAGTCTGCCCAGCTACAGTGCCCAATGCTTATAATAACACAGTAAGTCTCCATGTCATTATTCAGAGCTGGGGTGGGCACACGAAGGTTGACTGGTTACAGTGGTATCTTAGCAACAATGGAGCAAGGCATCAGCATTTCACACAAAGGATTCTGGGGGCACAGAACAGGCATGAGAGCATATGTAGTGAGCTGCTCATATGTGCAGCTTAAAGACTGAGACAGGTCTACACAGATTTGGGATGACCAAAAATACCCTACAGGAAGAAAAAACAGTGTTCAGCAGTGTAGGGGTCAGGCTCAGAGGTAGACAATGGCTCCTCACACAGGGCTCAGGAGGCACAAACCTTCCTGCAGCAGTTGGTGGGGGAAATGACTCTGGAGCCCTGATTGTTCCTGGATGGGGAACTGGGAAGCAGGGGACCAGGAGACAGACTCTAATAAATGCAGAACACACACACACACACACACACACACACACACACACCCCTCACATCACAAAAGAGTAAACAGACTCAGGTCACACGGGATGGGGATGGGCTGCAGTTCAGTGGCAGAGTACTTGTCTGGCATGATCAAGGCGCAAACAACAAGCCCAGATGCAAGAAAAACTCATCAAGTCTGCTCCAAGCCTGGTCACTGGACTCTCAAATGACCTGTGGCCTTCCCCAGGGCCACTGGGCAAGAAAGTTCCTGCTCAGCTCCAGGCTTGCTGAAGCAAGCAGAAACAAAGCTTTGGGGTTCCTATTACTGTCAGGAGGGATCTGCCTTTTACTTGTAAAATCACACTTTGTAAGAAAGACGTGTGACTTTCACACCATGCTCTGTGAGACAAGGTGCACAGACAAGTGTTGGCACACTGCTCCTCCCCACCCAAGAGACCAGAGGCCCCCCAAACCCTACAAGGACAGGGACTGACATCTGCTCTTTGTTTTTTGAAATGGAGTCTTGCTATGGAGCCTAGGACTCTTTTTTTATTTTTTGAGGCAGGGTTCTCTGTGTAGCCCTGGCTGTCCTGGAACTCACTCTGTAGACCAGGCTGGTTTCAAACTCAGAGATCCACCTGCCTCTGCCTCCAGAGTGCTGGGATTAAAGGCTTCTTCCTGCTGGGGCATGCCCCAGAGCCTGTTGGGTGCTTGGTAGGTATAAAAGGTCTCATGGCCCCAGAGCCCCCACACAGCAAGGCCAGTACACACCCAGGCAGAGTAGTGCTAGCCTCTTCCCTTCCCGAGATGATCCCTCCAGTCAGCATTTCTTACTTGGTTTTAACCTGTGTCCTCCTTGGATAAGTCATAGCCTAAAGCCCAATCCCTGTACTAATATTCTTGTTTTCCAAAACACAGAACTTGGGGGGGGGGGGGACAGACAGCAATGACAACACATGCTGTGGTCTGCTTTATATGACCATAGTTAGATACTTACACTTTTTAAAATTCTGACTTTGAAACTGGCAAGATGGTTCAGGGTTATAGGCTCCTGCCATCAAGCCTGACTACTTGACTTCAAACTAGGACTCACACAGGGGAAGGAGGACAGACTCCTTCCATAACCTCTCCTCTGATATCCACGCATGTGCTATGGTGTATATGTGCTTAAATGTAATTTTTAAAAAGTGGGTTTGTTTTGTTTTTTTGAGACAGGTTTCACTACGTAGCCCTGGCTACCTTGGAACTTTCTAACAGGCCTCAAACTCACAGAGATCTGCGTACCTCTGCCACCCAGGTGCCGGGTTAAAGGTGTGTACTCCCACACCTGGCTAAAAAATGTTTTTAAGAATGACTTAGTATTATGATAGTGGACTAAAAATCACAGATCCAAGCAGTATGAATATATGAAGACTTTCATACACAGAGATATTGAGACTGTCACATGGCAAAACAGACTGCAGACCAAGCAGCACAGTGTGATTATTGCCTTCCTTGACAGGAAGATGGAATACAGCTCAAAGGGTTGCCTCTGGTGAGATTTCGACACCAGCACGGACAGTGTCTCTATTCTATATGTTCATTCCTTCCAGCTCCCTCTCCGGACTGCACAGCTCCAGCCCAGAAGGTACTGGCACTGGAAGATGTGACAACATGGGGCAGGGCCTGATCTAGAGCACACACCTGGTTAGAGCACACACCAGAGCCTGCACTAGGGGGCAGGCTGTGATAAGAGGCTCTCCCATCTCCTGATCAGCCACCAATCTGGTTCCAACTGGACCAAAGTTGCAAAGTTGCAGCACTCAGAATTCTAGAGAAAGAGTGAGGGCCTTGGTCCAAAACACTCCTCAAGGGTTTGCAACATGGTGTCTGGGGCAGAGGGTGCTCCAGCCAAAGCTGGCACTTCAGTGCCTTCCCTTTCCCAAAGAAGACCCAGGGACACCAAGCCCTTCCCAGCCAATAGACAGTATAAGAAAAACAGCAGCAGTCAATAGCAGTTCCACAGTCACAGACCCACACCTGGCTGGTGGGTGTCACACAGCCATTCCTCCCCATGTCAGGGACCCAAATGTCTATGTGAAAGAAGTTGGTGACAGCCCAGGCCTCAATTCTTCGCTGGGGCTCAGGAGGGTAAAAGGATAATACTTCCCTAAGAATGTTCACAGACCAAAGGACACCACTCATGGAGCCCCGGAGTAAAGCAAAGGACACCTCCCCTGGGAAGCTGTGATTGAGGCCACTTTCCAGAGAAGACCTGCTCACTAAACACCACCACTGCCCCTCCCATTGCAGAGACAGCTACTGTTACATTCCATGTAAAGGAGCCTTTGGCCCCCATCAGCCTGGGCATCTTATTTTATACATGGAACACAGAGGCTGACAAATGCCCACTGACAGGCTAACAAGCAGAAGGGGCAACACAGACAACCTAGGCATTCCTGCCTTGCCCAGGAGCACAGATCCCCATCTGTGGTATTTTCCTGAATCTCTTCATCCTTCACCTGGCTTCTAGAGCCTGGGGAGAAACACCTGAGAAGCTAAGCTTACTCAGGCTAGCACACTGCACTGCTGGGGAGTTGGAATCCAGGCCTGGACCATTTGGTTCTCAACAGCCCACCTTCTCCAGATAGCTGACTCCTGCAGAAGTTGCAGGTCTCACTGTGATTGAAAATAGACTCAGTAATGAAGAGCACACTAACCTGGTACACTGCTGACCATCTCCCTTGAGACCAGGGGGCTAAAAACTCCGTGAAGGGGTGGGGAGTTTGATTCCAGGCTTGTCTAGTCATGTGCTTCATCCATCTATTAAACTCTGCTGTGTGGCAAAGGCACTACAGACGCCTCATACACAAGTGACTGGCCACACTCCAACATCTCCAACATAACTTGATTTGCCCAATCAGCAAGCAGGGCTTTGGTTGCCAACCCTACTGAAGCCCTGACTTCTGGTTTACAAGACAAACAGAGACACAGAGAAACAAAGGAACTAAGAAGAACTATTCAGAACATGAGGTAGTAAACAAAGCACCTAGCTTGCTCTGTCAAGAGTACCACTGTTGTGAGGACAGAAAAATAGAGACAAGGCAGAACTAGGTTCGAGGGAGCCAAAGATGCAGTGTGTGCCTGCAGTGAATCCATGTTGAAATCAACATTGTCAGGGCTGAAGGGACAGCTGGTACTCGCTGTGTAAACACAAGAGCCCGATCCCCAGCACTGTCATAAAAAGCCAGGCACCTGTACCCAGGGACAGAGGGTTACAGAACCAAGGGACAGAGACAGGAGGAGCTAGGCGTTCACTGGGTTAGCCAGTCTAGCAGAAACAGCAGGTTACAGGTTTAGTGAGAGTTACTGTCTTAGACAGTACAGTAGCGACTAGAAGCAGACACTCTACACAGAGTGTACCATGTGCACGCATGCACGCACACACACACACACATGCACACACACATACACATGCATGCACACACATAGAACTAAACTAGGAAAACTCAAGTATGCATAGATATACAGAGGGTTAGTGCATATATATTAATTACTGGTTTGGGATCAGAAGTGCTTCTAGCTTGGAGATCTTTGGATTCTAGAATATTCACATAGACTTTATTGTCTGGTCAAGACCCTCCCATTGCAGAGACAGCTACTAACACACTCCATGGTAAAGCAGCCTGTTGGCCCCCCATCAGCCTGGGTGTTTTAATCTTATTCTACACATGGGAAGAGTGAGGAACAAAGAGACTGTTCCAAGATCTGAAACATTTTGAGAACCATAAGGACACAATGTCCTGAACTTTGGAGAACTCTGGACTTCAGATTAGGGATGAGCATCCTGTACAATCACCTCCAGCATGAGAGTGGCATTCTGAATTTTTAAGAGAGGTACTTAGCAGATAGCTGAGTGAAGAGCAAATCACTAATTAAGTATGAGCAGAAACTCAAAATATGCCTTTAAATAATATAAAAGAAAGGCAGGCAAGGTGGCTCAGAGGTGAAAGTACCTTCCTTTAGACTTGAAAATCTGATTCAAACCATGGAACCTGCATGGTGAAAGGAAATAACCTGTTCTCCTTCCAAGATAACCTCTGACCTCCACATGCGCGCGCGCGCACACACACACACACACACACACACACACACACACACACACACACGATGTGGGTGGTGAGAGCTGATCCAGAGTCTAGGTGGTTCCAGACGTTCTCTAAACTTCTCTGCATCAGAACACACTTGTGCTGGGCACAGCAGGTGTCAGGTCCACAGGAGACTCCAATTCTCTGCTTTCCAAAGGACAGAAGAGACAATGGCTCTGTGGTGCCTATTAGCATACCAAATGTCACGCTGGCCTCCAGGCTCCCTCAGTATCACAAGTGCCTGCTACACACTTCAGAGCCCATCCTATCTCTTCTCACTTCTTCTCTATCCTAAACTCCCCCAGCTCACAGGCTCCCTTCCCAAAAGCTACCCGGTCCTAAACCTTGCTATTTCAGCTAGCTCTTCTTCTTCTTCTTCTTTTTTTTTTTTTTTTGGTTTTTCAAGACAGGGTTTCTCTGTGTAGCCCTGTCTGTCCTGGAACTCACTCTGTAGACCAGGCTGGCCTCGAACTCAGAAATCCGCCTGCCTCTGCCTCCCAAGTGCTGGGATTAAAGGCGTGCGCCACCACTGCCCGGCCAGCTAGCTCTTCTTGTCTCCCCTCTCCACCTTGCTTTTCCTATGCACCCCCCCCCCATGCACCACCCCCTTCTGCTCCTGGCTTCTCCCCCGGCCATGACCAGTCACTACTCTTGCAGATGCCTCAGGCAGTTCTCCCTCACATCTAAAATCAAGTCTTTCCTTTTCACAAGTGGCACAGGCCCTTTATCCCAACAGTCAGGAGGCACCTCTATGAGTTAACCTGGTCTACATAGTGAGACCCTGGAAAGGGGGTTGAGAGTGGAAGAATGGCCTCTAGGTCCCAGCTACCTGGAGAAGGCAAAGAAAGAACCTGAAGCCCAGCAAGTGTGAGTCATAGCATCTAGTCAGTACCTTCTCAGCAGTGTTTCCTGTCTCTCCAACCTGCAGTCACACACATTCACACTTGGGCCTATGTGAACAAGGCAGAGGACAGCACCAGCCCTCTCCACAGAGTGGAGGAGCTGAGTTGTCCCCTTGCTCTGTGTCTCTGGCTCTGCTTTCCTTTGGAATCTAGGGCTTGGTCTCTAGGGCAGGGCCACTCCAGGGGCATTCTTTCCATCATCAGAGGGTACCAAGGAAAGACAGAGGAAGAAGCCCAACCGTCATCCTAGTCTTAGCATGACCCAATCTCTCCACTACTGAGGACAAGTTGTCTTACAAGAAGCAGAAATCACATCTCGATGGCAGCGGTTAATGCCCTCTCCTGGGCCTGACCCAGTGAGTGCCTGGTACTGCTGCCCTGAGGCTTCCTGTTTATCATCCTCTGAATCTCTTAACAACCCTGTGACAAACCTCAGTTTATTAAGCACCTGCCAAGCCCTGCAGGGATCTCCACTGAGGGCCAAACCTTTGGCTAAGCTTGCAGCTTTGAGGGCCTTTCCTCCCCCTCTTCCAAAGGCAGTCCCTTGATTCTCTGGTAACACAGAACTCCCTGAGGTCCCTGGGGCCCAGGAGTCATTTTACCTCTAGGTCTCTGTATACTCTGTTGAGTCCATTCCCTGGACTGTTCTCTTTCCTATTTCCAGAGCCAAGGTCTCACCTACCCTTCAAACTCACCCAACACCCATGAACTGGCGTCCATCAGCCTAAGATCTGCTTTTGCTGCCAGTCCCTATTTGGTCCCCAGTTTTCAACTGGGTTACACCTCAGCTGGCCTGAGATGATAATAATTCGGTTCCCTGTGGTGAGACAAGTATATTTTTAACTTGGGGAGATATGCAACAATAATTACAGTATAGACCATGGTAGCATCTTCTGATATTATTTTATGCAGGCTCTAGAACAGCACTGTCCAAGAGGGACAGTCCCAAACACTTGGGAGGCAGAGGCAGGAGGATCAAAAGCTGATGACCAGCCTTGGCTACTTATCAATTCAAGGCCAACTGACAAGTTCCTACTCAAAAAAGGTGAGAAAGTAAACATTCTATTTCTCCACTGCTACACCTGAAACGCTAAGCAGGTGTAGGCCAGCCTTCTGCGGAGTGCCCACAGGCCCAGCAGAGGCTCCTGTGGATGAGCAAGAGGACAGAGTAGGCGGAAGAACGTTTAGCACACTAGGTAGAACTGTCTACCACACAGGGGCATCGACGAGGACAGCAGCCCAGATCCAGCAGGGAAGACAGAGGAACCCCCGAACAAACAGTTCAGAAACAGATCCTCCAACGACAAAGCCATCCACACACAAATAAACCTACTCCTGCTCAGACAACTAAGAACCGAAGCATTGGACAACATAAGGCTATGGGAGACTTTTAGACATCGCCTGACAGAAAACCTCTCAATATTAGAAATGTGGACTCCTGGGAGCAGCAGTCTTACCCCTAAGAATGCATCCTATGTATTAGAAGCAAAGCCAAGTGAACCAAAGGCATACATGTTATGCTTCACAGCAATACTTCCTATCACGAGCTCGAAGCTGGAAACACATTGGCCTGGAACTTGCTAAATAACTCAGGAGCACCCACGTGTGGCTGCTACAAAAGTGAAGACACAATGGGAGCAACAGCTACTTTCTTCACAGTTAGAAAGGTCCCCTAAACACACCGGTCATCAAAAGCAGTAAGTTCAGAGTGGTGAAATTCAGCCTCTGGGTGCCCAATCTCCACTTGCTCTTCAAGGGCACTGTGGTGGCTTGAATAGGAATGGCCCCCAGAGATTCCTGTATTAAAATATTTGGCCCATAGAGAGTGGCACTATTAGATATGGCTTTGTTGGAGCAGGAGTGACCTTGCTGGAGGAAGTATGTCACTGTAGAGGCGGGCTTGGTGGTTTCCTATGGTCAAGCTAGGCCCAGTGTGGCACAGTCTTCATTTCTGCTGCCTGTGGATCAAGATGCAGAACTCTTAGGTGCTCCAGCACCATGCCTGCCTGCAGGCTACCATGTTTCCTGCTATGATGATAATGGACTGAACCTTGGAACTGGTAGGCCAGCCCAAATTAAATGTTCTCCTGGATAAGAGTTGCTTTGGTCGTGGTATCTCTTCACAACAACAGAAACTGCAAGCTGCAGAGTTTGGGGGGTGGGGCATGAGACGTGGTGGCCACCGTTATTCAGACTGACCTTGATCTCATTCTGTAGCCTAGAAAGGCCTAGAACTGCATTTCTCCTGCCTCAGTCTGCCAAGTACTGAGATCACAAGCATACACCACTACCCTTGGCTTAAATTCCTTTTTGTAAGGCAAGGTTTCATGTCTGCCATGCTGGCCTTGAACTTACTAAGTAGCCAAGGGGCAAACCTCCTGTCTCTGTCTCCCTAGTGACAGGGCTATAGGGATGTGTTACCATGCCATGTTTGTGTCGTACTGGAGAGCTGAAGCCACAGCCTCATGTACCCTAGGCCAGACTCTTTAAGAACTGAGCTACATCTCTAGCCCCCTACACTGACCTTTGTTAACTGATGCTCTGGACCAGTGCCCTAGAATCAGTGAAAGTGCTTGTGTGGAATACAGCTGGCAAATCTCTGGGTCATGAACAGGAAGAACTCCCATTTCTTCCCAGGACTCTGAAGCTGCAGAGTGGGGTGGGGGTGGGGGTGTCTTTAAACCAAGCATTCCAGCTCTTCTCAGTTCCAGGTGGAAAGATCCCATGACAGAAGGACTCCAGGTAAAGAACAGCATTCCAAGGGCTGGAGAGATGGCTCAGGAGTTAAGAGCACTGACTGCTCTTCCAGAGGTCCTGAGTTCAATTCCCAGCAACCACATGGCGGCTCACAACCATCTGTAATGGGATCTGATGCCCTCTTCTGGTGTGTCTGAAGACAGCGACAGTGTACTCATATAGATAAAATAAATAAAATCTTAAGAAAAAAACAAGAGGAAGACTAGCACACCAAAGGGTTCTGCCCACCTACCCCTCCTGCCTTCATACTAGGCCTGTCCACTCTCAGGACAGCCAAAGAGAGGTACAGACTCACCTCTCATCTGGAGAGTCTACATGGAAGGTCCTCTCGATAACTGTGGTCCACTGCAGGCAGCGTATGACAAAGGTGTTGGGTCGTGGCCTCTCAGTCTTCATCAGCTGGCATTCTGTGGGTACAGGCAGGAAACGAGTGAGGGAATGGTCCTGCTGCCTACAGACCAAATTCACCAAGCCATCTTTTGTGTGCCAACCCCTATACAAGATGATGCCAGAAACTGAGACAGTCCTGGCCCTGTCCTTGAGGGCCCAGGATGTCACAGTCTCTCCCTGCTCTTCAAGAGCACAGAGAAACCCCCGAGCTGTGGGCAGGGCTACACACATGGGCACAGTGACAGCTGACTTTTGCCAGCTCCTCCCACACAGTCCTTACTTCCTTGGTCTCAGCCCATTCTCACCGCCCCAGAGATGGAACTCAGGGTTTAATGCACAACACACAAAGGCTCTCAACTCAGTGAGGGCTCTAGCTTACTTTTTTCTTGAGAAATGGGGTCTT
Organism: Rhynchomys soricoides; assembly: GCA_019843965.1. Taxonomy (NCBI): domain Eukaryota; kingdom Metazoa; phylum Chordata; class Mammalia; order Rodentia; family Muridae; genus Rhynchomys; species Rhynchomys soricoides. The sequence continues at coordinate 138,476 of JADRCH010000334.1, forward strand.
ATACTAAGTTATTCAGATTGTCCTTGAACTCACTCTCAAGTCCAGAAAGGCATTTCTGCTGCCTCAGCCTGCCAAATACAGAAGTCAACCAGGACAGCAACAACTCAGGAGTCACTGGCAGATAGGAAAAGACAAAGAAGGTATCTAACCCAAAAGGCAAGGGGACCAAGTTAGTAAAACACAGTGGTACAGTGCAAGGCAGGCCACAGGAGAAAAATGCCTTAAGTCTGGAGAGGTGAGTCAAGCTGGCCAGGCAGAACCCTGGAAATCACACTGAGGAATCCAGTCTCTGTCTCTGGAGTCATGGAAGGGATATGTAGAGACTGAGACAGGTCCTTCTTGCTGAAGGCTAGAGACAGCACAGAGAGTTAACCAAGGTTAATGGGCTACAGCATAGTAGAGCAGAGCTGGGGAGCAGCTCAATCGGATGCTAACATCTACTTGGCTAGAGGGATAGATAGAAGAGGGAGAACTTTGTTAATAGAGCAGACAGGACACCGGCTAGAACCACGGGACCAAAAGGGATGAGGTGTGTCCTGACTTCTTACTATCCCCAGAAAGAAAACACCCACTGACAAAGAAGAGCAACAGCAAGAAAGGATAGAAGTCAGATCTGAGGGTGAAAGGCCTAAGATAGGTTCTGGTTCAAGCATAATTGTGTCCCATGTGTCCCTAATGCCTGCCAGCAATGCTGAGCTGTGGAACTCCAGCCTCCTGGCCCTGAAACACACCTGCTACAGAAAAATTGTTCAGGGGGGGTAAGGTCTGGTCAGGGGCCTCGGGCCTCTCCTTATACCCAATGAAAGATCCATCACTCTTCAGAAGGAAGTACCGGGGCCTCCAGGTCTTGATGTATTCACCTGAAACAAGGCAGGAGGAGAAAAGGTCAGGGCAAGGTTAAACAGTGTCCCAGCAGGCAGACCGCCCAGGGTGACAGTGACTCACAAGGGTACCACATTGGGAGGAAGGCAGACGAGAGTCTCTCCCAAGGGAACCTGGAGGTGGTACATGCTGACGCAGGCTGGGCACTGCACTGGGCCCAAGTCATCCACAAGTTGTGCCTGGTAGGAAGTCACCCATGACAGCGTCCCAGGGCAACACCGCCTTGGTATATATGGCAGTAGCAGGCTATCCATGCCAACGTGGATTGTCCTAAGGGATGCCCGGGGCTCTAAACAAGAACTGCTCTGGAGGTTCCTGTGGCAACTGGCCGCTTCCACCGCCTTGCCTTAGGCCTGTTGGTGAGCCTGACAGCTTCTTCAGGTTTGAATTATGACTGCCTGGTGTCTGCTTGCTGAAAAGAACTGGACTATAGCTGCTGGTTCATGCCTGGTGTCTGCCTGCCAGAATCATATTTGGTGTTTGCAACAGGACTGAACTGCTGACAAGGAAGATCAGGCTCGCCCCCAAAGAACTATGGCTGACCAGGTCCGCTTCCCCCACAGCCTAATAACTGTTCTCTTCCACTCCCTCTGGGTGGTGGGCTAGAGGGGAGGTGGAACCCTTATGAAAAGTAGGATGCAAAAAAATTTATGCCTACAATGATGGGTTACTATTTAGTCAGAAAAAGAAAAGACAGACTGCTGCTCCATTCTATGGAGTAGCTGAACCACCACTTCTGCCTGAAGCAAAGAAGCCAATCACAAAGCACTCACTGGGGGTCATTCTGACTTTCAATATTTCAACTACGTGACAGTGTGAAAGTGACAGGCATTCTGCAAAAAGCATAGTTCACATTTTGAATTTTGTTCTTTTGCCAGGCTGGTAGTATACAGCAGGATTCTAAAGTGTGGGACTCTCAGTCAACCCTGCAATCTAGAGTGCTCACAACCAAAATTCTTCCAGTCCACTGTGGCTACACTATGCTGCTCATGGAACTTAGTAGTGTCATGTTTTCCTAAAATGACGAGAACGAACACCTATCTATCTATCTATCTATCTATCCATCTATATATCTATCATCTATCAATCTACCTATCTATCTATCCATCTATCCATCCATCATCTATCGATCTACCTATCTATCCATCCATCCATCCATTTATCCATCCATCTATCCATCTATCATCTATCTACCTACCTATCTATCTATCCATCCATCCATCTATCTATCTATCTATCTATGCCCACTTATATACTGTCTAGAGCTGAAAGCCAGCCAGCTGTGACAACTCACAGTTACAATCCCAGCTCTAGGGAGGCTGAGGCAGAAAGGCTGCTGGAAGTTCCAAGGATACCCTGGGCTACACAGGGAACTCCAGGACAGCCTAGTCTAGAGACCAAACAGTCTAAAACTGATTGCAATAATAGCTATACTGAGACAGCAGAGGCAGGAATCTGAGCCAGCCTGCATAACACAGGGACAGCTTGTTTCTGAAGAAAGAGGAAAACTGTCCACCATCACCAAGTCAGTACACCAGCCACCAGCTGGAGCCTCCGTCTTCTAGTCATTCGCTAAATGTCAAACACAAAGGGAAGGGAAAGATGGGAGACAGCAGTATTTGTTCTCCAGGCCTTTCAGGGAATGCAGAGCTGCTCCCTTGGCCACACATATGAGAGTATACAAGAAGAGCAGCAGTGTAGACATCAAAGGGATGGAGAGTATTCACAAGGGAACAGCCCACAAAAGTTACCATGGCAAAACTGGAAGAGTCTACAATGACACCCAGCATGCTGTTGGCACTGCTACAAACAAGCAAGCTCAGGGCAGGAGGGTTGCCAGGAGAATTAATGTGGGTATTGAGCATATGATGCACTCTAAAAGCCAACAGCTTCCTGAACCGAGTTCGAGAAGATGATCAGAGAAAGAAGGAAGCCAAAAAGAAAGGTTCCTGGGTTCAACGGCCATGCCAACCTGCTCCCCACCCCCACCCCAAAAGGTCTACAAACAGAAAGGAGTCCAAGCTGATGAACTCCCTATGAATCCGGCTTATTAGATATAAAAAGAAAAGGAAAATGACTCTAAACTGGGAAAAAAAAGTAAGCATATATGAAAATAAGTCAATGTAGTTAAAGCAGCTCAGCCACCTTGACTGACAGAGAAGGTATCAGATGGAGCACAGGCCCTTCACCAAGGCTTATTCAACTCCCTGGGAACAGAACGATCAACATGACAAAGGGCAAGAAAAAAGCCTAAGCTGCTGTCCCTGTCACAGAGCAGAGACTGCAAGGTTCCCTGAGGTCAAGAGCAATACCAGGATGTCTGTTCTCACCAATGCTAAGCAAACTTACACGATCACTGTTCACGATTCACTGACCTCCATTCTACAAAGTAGGTGAGGTCAATCTTTTTATACCAAAAATATAAAAGGCAGTCACACTGAAAAGGAAGAAGTAGTGAAATTATCTTTATTTGCAGGAAACAAGATCCTACATAGTGAAAACCACAGCAGAATCCAAGCTCAGCTGGTACAGCACTGCATAGAATGTAAGAAGCCTGGGTGTCATCCTCAGCACTACAGAATCTAGGCATGGGAGATGGAAGCAGGAAGACCAGGAGTTCACTGTCATCCTCACAGCAAGCACATGGATAGCTTTGGCTTTGGGGTGAGGGGGTGGGGGGGAAGCATGGTGGCACTCGATTCTATAGTCCCAGCTATTGAAGGCTGAGGTAGGAGAATTGTGTGAGGCAAGTGTTCCAAGCCAGCCTAGGCAACATAGCAGGATGCAAACAGCAACAATGGGAGAAACAGGAGGATGACAGAGGGGAAGGAAAAAAGGCAGGCAGACTAGCTGATCAGCCAGGTATAGTTGTACAAACCTGTAAGCCCAGCACAGAGGAGGCTGAGACATGAGGATCACCATGGGCTCAAGGCCAGATGGTGATATATCACTGAGCAGGAGTGGCTAAGGCAGTAAGATTAACAAGCATTAAAGACTAACCAGGGCTATATAACAAGGCCCTATTTCAAAAGCAAAGAATGCTGGGTATGATGACCGTCTACATCTGCCTTGAGTTCAAGGTCATCCTGGGCTACATGGTGAGTTCGAAGCAAGCCTGGACTGCATAATGAGAGATCTGGTCTTAAAAACAAACAAACAAACAACAACAGCACAAAAAACAAATCCCCAAAATAATTATGAGAGCTAAGAGATTATGTTAACACCACACACGTTAGGTAGGTTTCCATACAACAAACAAACCAAGAAGGAAATTAAGAAAACAACCCTGAAGCTAGAGAGATAGCTCAGCAGTTAAAACAGGCTGCTCTTGCAGGATGTGGGTTCAGTTCCCAGCACCCACATGGAGACCACCAGTAACTCTACAGTATACTCTTCTGGCTTCTGTGGACACCAGGCACATACACAATGCACTTCTATTCATGCAGGCAAAATACATTTAAAAAGTGTGTGTGTGTGTGTGTGTGTGTGTGTAGCCAGGGGCTACACAGTGAAAGTGTACACACACACACACACAAACACACAATTTTGGAGGGCTGGAGAGATGGCTCAGCAATTAAGATCACTGGCTGCTCTTCCAGGGAACCCAAGTTGGATTCCCAGCACTCACATGGCATCTTATAATGGTCTGAAACTCCAGTTCCAGGGGATCTGTGGGGACTACATGTGCATGGCACACACACATGCATGCAGCCAAAATACATATAAAAAATGAGTTAAAATTTTTGTTTGTTTTTTGAGACAGGGTTTCTCTGTGTAGCTCTGGTTGTCCTGAATCTCAATTTCTAGATCAGGCTGGGCTCAAATTCAAGAGATGCACCAGCCTCTGCCTCATACTCACTGAGATTAAAAGGTATGTGCCACCACACCTAGCTGAATAAAAATATTTTTTCAAAAAGAAAGAAAAACTTAAAAATTCTGTACTGATTAGTTTCCTATAAATGTGACACAAGCTAGGGTCATCTGGGAAGACCAAACCTCAATTGAGAAAATGCTTCCATCAAGTCTATGGGTTATGTTCTTAATTAATGACTGATGTAGGAGGGCCATATCACTGGGGAGGTGGGGAGTGTGACACCTGGGAAGCTTAGCCTGGGCTGTGTAAAAAAGTAGGCTGAGTTGCCAGGCTGTGGTAGAGCATGCCTTTAATTCCAGTATTTGGGAGGCAGAGGAGGCAGGCAGATCTCTAAGTTAAAGGCCAGCCTGGTCTACAGAGTGAGTTCCTGGCAAGCCAGGGCTACACAGAGAAACCCTGTAGAGATTTCTTAGCACCTGAACCTAGGTTAAATCTTCCAATTCATGAATATCGGGTGCCATTGAGTTTATTTAAGTGTTTAATTTCTCCTGTCAATTTAAAAATGATTAATGTGTGTGTGTGTGTGTGTGTGTGTGTATGATGTGTGTTTGGGTGAGCATGCCATGGCACACAGGGTCACCGAACAACTTTTTTGAAGTTGGTTCTCTACTTCCACCTTTATGTAGATCTTGAGGATAGAAATCAGGTCAGGTCATCAAGCTCGTGTGTCAAGTAATTTACCCAATAAGCCCTGTCTTGAGCCCTCTTTGGTAGCGAAAAGTCCTCCTCGTCCTTGGTTGAATTATTCCTATGTATTTTATTTGTTTACTCATGTGTGCCACCACGCCCAGCGAAAAGCCAATTTTTAAATTCATGAGGAATTGCAAGGGCCCCCAGAGCCAAACTGAGTTCATTTGTTTAAAGACTCCCCCATTTCTCAATTTTAGAACGTATTACAGAGCTGCAGTAACTACAACACCATGGCACAACAAAACATGCACTGCAGCAGGGCAGACAAGAATCAAACCATACAAAGCATTTCCAGCCTATGGACACACAGGGAAGCCAAGAGCAGCCAGCAGGAAGGCGACTGGGACAGCTGGATTCACCTCACACTGTGGATTCACCTCACACTGCGACACATACACAAAAGGCTATTTTAAATCAATACTTAGTAGAATGCACAGGATTCAATCTTTGTCACCTCAGATTTAGTCGTAAGTGACACCAAAAGCCAAAAATAAAGTAGAGTCATCAAAGCCCCAGGTTTCCTGCATGACAGGATACTAACGGAAAGTGAAGACTGCCCAAGAATAGGGCAAAAAAACCATAAGCTATCCCCAATGAAATGTTTACCTTTATACACGCTGCAGAGGTCACGGTGTCTCTTCACACACTAAAAGCCTAGCTAGGACATACACCCATACACTTATTAGGCTATAAGAAGGGATAAGGAGCTAGAGAGATGGCTCAGTGGCTAAAAATGCTTCCCACTCTTGCAGAGGACACAGGCAGGGTTCCTAGAACCGGCTCTGGGCAGCTTGCAATCTCCTGTAACTGCATCTCTACAAGGTCCGATGCTCTCTTCCGGCCTCCATGAGTACCCACATACACATGCATGCAGACCTACAGACGACAGACACACATAAAAAATGAATCTTTTTTAAAAAGGAATGCAGGATTGACCTGAGGTATAAGACAGAATAACCATAAAATCACTCTGCCAAGTAGAAGCTGTCAGTCGCAAAGGCACACAGTATGGCTCCAGTGTTGTGACGTGTCTGGAGCAGGTGAGTCCACAAGGATGGGAAGCACAGCAATGGCTGCCAGGAGCTGGGCGGAAGAGGTGGACTAAATGACTGCTTAGTGGGTTCCAGGTTTAGAGAAACTGTGTTTACCATAAGTGTATTAAACATCACTCAGTTACACAGGTTAAAAAGGGTTATTTCACACTATGGGAATTTCACCTTGATTGGAAAAAAAAAGTTAGAAAACCTCAAGCTGGGGCTGTAGCTCCAAGCACTTGTTAACACGTACAAGGCCCTGGGCTAGGATCTACAACATGCCTTACTTTTAAAACAAAACAAAACCAAGCAGCAACAGCAAAATACCCTAAAAAACAGCAGCTACAGCTTGGGTAAGGCATGGGGTGCTGGAGACTGTCTTGCAGTTTCTTTCTCTGGACATTGGCACAAGTGAGCTAATGACCCAGGCACTTATCTGTGGTGTTTCATACTTTTAACAAGAAGCCTACAGGGAAAGGGGGAAAAAAATCCTCCCAATCTAACTCTTACAGTCAAATGAGAAAACTGAGTCAGAGGGCCTCACTTGCCTGGCAAGACCCACAGGGCTGGCTCTCCGGATGGCTGGCACTAGAACCCAGAGCCTACCCCTGACCACTATACTGTGTGCCTCCACACCAGCCCAGGAGACAAGAGTTCTGCTAAAGGTGGTGGTGATGTGCTCAAGTCAAGTCACAAACAGGACCTGGTGGCAGTCACACCCTCCAGTCAGTCATACGCTCAGACCCTGCTGAATATGAGGTAGCATACATGCAGGCCAGGCCTTGAACATAGTCAAGTTTAGCATCAGAGGGCCAGGGTCCCACTTTAGCCTCTGGCCATCACTATTGTGGCTAGTGTGCCCTGATAGGACAGACTGGGAATAAACCAGTACAATGACCAGCCATTTTAACCACCAGGAATGGAAATGGGTTAGCACAGATGCCTTGTTATCAGGGGGCAACAGAGCCCTCCTACCAGCCAGAACTCAGATGATCCAGGAGTGCACCTGTGTGTATATGCATTGTGTATTCAAGGCAGGTGAGCCAGACAACAGACAAGCACAGGCCAGGAGCCAGCTCAACTGAGCCCTTACCACAAAAACAGACATGAAGCCCTAGAAGGAGCCAGAGCCAAGACTTGTTTTGTCAGCTAGTCTGGTCTCTAGACAAACTCCCCACCACTCAGTAGTTACCACTCTAGCCACCTCCACACATCCTAACACCTTAACCCAGGGAGACTTCAGCCAAGGGACATGAGTCCAACAGCCTGGCACACCCTAGCACAGCTGCCATTACAACAATCCCAATCACTCGGCAGTTGTTTGCTGAGCACCTACTATATGTGAAACATTTCTTGAGGCAATCAAAACACCATAGTAAATATTCCACATGAAAACCCTGCTTAAAGGGTGCCGATACCAGATACCTGGATTGTTAACTCATCTTATAGACTCAGAACCAAGCACAGTAGCACATTCCTAGAATCCTAGCACCAGGGAGGCTGAGGCAGGAGGATTACTGCAATGCTGACATCAGCCTGGGGTACCAAAGTAAGATCCCATTTCAAAATACCAAAAAACAAAACAAAACAAAAAAAAAACCAAAAAAACCCAAGACAGTTGGCGCAGCTTACCCAGTGTCACACCAAGACAAAGTGGCAAAGCCACTGGCAGAACCTGTCAGGTGTCCATATTTGGATAGCTGCATTTGACAGTCTCAAACTCAGGGCTCAGTCTGAAGAGTTGGGGTGCCCTGAATACCACCCTGCTATGAAGGCAGCAGGAAATGGGGTTTCCTCTACTGTTCTGCTGGCCCTAAGCAGCATCCTGTTCCCTGTGACTGCTGGTGTCTGTGGTCAGGGATGGCAGGACAGGTTGACATCACCATCTGTTATTCAAATGTGCCCCTCTCACTCCCCTCAGGATGCCCTGGTTGTCCCATCTACCCACGTGCTGCTGTATCTGAACCATGGGACTCCTCTGTTCTTCCAGGAAACCATCCCTCAACCACCAGATGCAGCATGGCTCCCTGCTGTAAGCCTCACAACCTCCTTCCTCTCTTGTCTGACTTTACTCCACAGCACAGGCCATGCCACCACTGGATATGAAGGTCTGCCTAGACATCTAATCTCCTGCAGAATGTGACATGTCACTACAAAGTTGGGGTCCCTGCCTGGCTGGCTCACCACTGTGTCTCCAGGATCTAGAGTAGCTCCCAGCACACAGGAGCCACTCCATGAATTAAGCACTGAATGAATGGAAGTGCCTGTGGATCAGTTTCCTCCAGCCTGGCACTCTTCCTCCCCAGGAGAAGGTCCCTGAAGGCCAACAGTGACAAAGCCAACTTCCCAGCACATGCTACTTCCTTATCTGTCTCCCAATGTCACATGGCATCTGGTGCAAAGCACAGAGGACCCTGGGCTCTCAAGGTCTAGTCTCTTCTTTATCTACGACCTTACCAGGCCTCTGCTTCCTATCACACAACTAAGTCCCACCTGGTTCTCAACATCTCAGGCTTCTGGTCACCTATAAGGACGCGGATGGCAGGGTTTGTTGAGTCTGCTCTGCCCAGCTTCTACCTCACTTTGCTCCAGCTACAATGTTCCTAGAAACACCGAGCACATGCAAGTCTCGGGGCTTTTGTCTTTTCTGCCCCTCCCTTGGGACACCTTTCCCAGGTGATTTTGTAGCTCTTTCTCCAGGTACCTCTTTCTGCAGGCTCTGCTCACTACCAATTCCTCAGAGTGCCTCCCCATGAGCCTATCTCTGCTCAGCCCCCTGACCTGATTCACTCGGTACCTCTTACTACCTAACATTGTGTATGTCCAGTTACTGTGTTACCACTCCCAGCAGAACATGGCCTCTACAAGGTCCCAGAGCCTTACAATCAATGACTATTTGATAAATAAATGGTGACTATCACTTGGCTGAGTTTTATGTGACAACTCTGTCTAGACCTCAGTTTCTTTACCTATAAGATGGGGGCATGAATGAGATCACCAACAAAGATGCAGAGCCTGAAACCTTATCTGGGCTCATTCAGGGTATGCAGCTAGGGCCTCAGGGCTGGGGCACCAGGTGCTAGAGAGCAGGACCCAAGATGGTAGACGCACAATCTGCTGAGCAAAAGTCAACCCTTACCACGTTTGTGGAGCCAGCCTTCTTTGATGACAGACACCTCATTCATGGTGGCAGCATTAACAAGCTGTCACCTAGCTTGCGAGAGCTCAGGGCAGCAGGACATGCAGGACGCTCCTCGGATACAGTACAGTCTACAAGAAACAAGAGAGGAGCTGTGAGGATAGGAGGGGTGAGCCTTGCCCCATCCTGGGTTCTGAGGCAGGCCTTTTGGCTCTGTAGCTTGTCAGACAGTGGGTATAGCCAGGGAGCTGGGGAGAGTTCTTCTCTTGGGGCCCAATCCTGAGGGAGAAACACGGGGTCCTAAAAGAGTCAAATATGCCCAGGCTATACACTGAAGCTCTTCTTTCCTTCCCGCCTATGGCTGGACAGGAAGAGAGCCAGGTAGCCACAGCTCCACCCCCTGCCTCACCCAATGCCCCAGCACTGAGGTAACCCAGGATGAATCAGACAGCCCTGGGCACCAGGGTGTGCTCAAAGCCACCAGCATCTGCCTAACCCCAAGACAGACAGACTCATGTATGCACTCATTTCTTTCCCAAACAATCTGCCACATTAAGCAAACTATTGCTTCCCCCAATACAGGGAGACCCATATCACCCCCAACCTTGGTGATCTCCATGTTCCCACCAGAAGAGTGATGGAAGGCTCTGGCTGCCTGAAGGAACCTACTGCACACACACTTGTCTGGGGCCTAGAATTGTCCTGGTGTTTGACCAAGGTCCTGGTTCCTTCTCCAAGACCTTTGCATCTGTCCTCAGGGACTAACAGCCAACAGACTAACGGACACCGAAGCTGCTGCTGAGTTTCAAATTCCCTGAGCAGAGGGGAAGAGGATGCCTGTGGTCAGCCACCAGCTGGGCCCTTACCTGGAAGCCTGGGGCCATGGAGCCCCAAGTGCCTTGTGCCTGCCTCTCCCAGCCCAGGGTTATTTGCGGACAGCAGGTCAGGAGCTACAGAGGCCCCTGGAGAAGTGGCAGCTGGCTGTAGGGACAGCATGGGCATCAGCTTTCTCTCGTGCCCCAGGGGAGCGGGTGGGCTGGACACAGTACTGCCTGGCATGTGACAGTGGCAGGCTGCCCAGGCCCTGGGCAAAAGGAAGGGAGGTAAGTGGGAGGAAGCAAAGAAAAGACAAGGTGGCCAAAGACAGGGAGGGCAGGAGGGTGTGAACTCACAAGCTGGCCTCCAGGCTGAAAAGGGAATGAAGGAGCGCGGGGCCAAACAGCAACAACGGGCTTCCCCCCACACACAGGAGCTCAGGGGCCCTCAGCCCTAAACATCCATCAGTGTCAGCCTCTCAATTCCCTCTCTAAGGCTGGCTGCCACCATCCCATTCCACATCCTCCTGGGGTCTTACCTCCCTGCCCCCAACTCAGTAGCCAAAGAGACCCTCAAAAATGATCCAGTCTTAAGCCAAGCATGATGACACATGCCTTTAATTTGAGCATTTGCAAGGCAGAGGCAGGCAGATCTCTGTGAGTTGGAAGCCACACTGGTCTACGAAGTGAGTTCCAAGACAGCTAAACAAACAAACAAACAAACAAACAAACACTGTCCTTCCTCAACTCAAAATCATCCATGGCTTCCCAAATCTTGGCAAAAATGCCTACGTCCTCAGTTTGGCACTCAAGGCTGGACAGACCTGCCTCCATTGTCTCATTCCTGCAGCTGTCCACTCACCCACCCTGCACTGTCTGCTCAGGCTGGAGTCTTGCAGCCCTGGCTCCTCCCCACTCAGGGCTCTCCCATGCTCCTCAGTCTCACTCTCATCCCTCCATCTCCATCTGACCTTGTCCTTCCATGTCCAAACCCGTCACAGCTCCCCAGCGTACTCTGGAAACAGAATGAAGTCCCCCTATACCAATCAGGCCACAGGAGTGGTTCCTGAACCAGGAAAGCAAGAGCACGCTGCCATCAGGACACTCTGCCCAGCCCCTCCAGCCTCCCTGCTTACACCTTCTAGATCCTCTCCCTCCGTGGGGGCCTCAGTGAAGCAGTGCACGGCCAGGTTTCAACCTCCAAAGCTGCAGTGAGCATAGCTACAGATCTTTCTGGCAAACTCCTCCACCCCCACCAATACTACAAAAGCGGGTCAGCCCAGCTCTGACATTGTCAGACAATGAATGAGCCGATTCTTGCTAACAGGCCGAAGTTACAAACACCTGAACTGGCCCATACCACCAATCTTCCCTTAGTGTCCTGGGCTCCAGATACTAGAGAATATCACTAAGACACAGTCATGGGCCTCACAAAACTCACATTCTGAAGAGGGAAGATGGAACCACACCCCCCCCCAACACACACACACACACACACACACACACCCCACACGTCAAGGCATGGAGAGGTGCTGAGAAGAATAATGAGGAGGAACCAGCAAGGAACAGGGCTGTGTTGCTGCACATGTGAGCAAAGCCTCAGGAACCAAATTGTGAACAGAGCAGTACATGGAAAGACTTTCAGCCAGGAAAGTTGAAAATGGCAAAGCTCTATGGCGGGAGCAGAGTGCAGAATGAGCCAGAGACACTGCTCAGAGCCTAAGGCTGAGGCCCCAACCAAAATCCTAAACTGTGCCCAGGTCAGTTGTGAATACTTCCTAGTGAGCTGGGTAGGGAACTAAGAGCCCAAAACAATGTTGCCCCTTGAAGCCTCTGAGACCAGCAACAATACTACAGCGCCTCGTGTGAGCCTCTGCTGGTGTCTAATGCACAGCCCTCCCCACAGCTGCTGTTGTTCAAAACTACGTGAAGGCAGCCAGGTGTGGCTAAGAATGGTCAGGGTTTCAGAGTCAGAGGGCCACTGCCAACCTGGTGGTCTTAGGCAGGGCAATGGAACTCCCAATACCCTACCAGAGGAGCTATATCACGCCCAAGTGAGAACAGAGACTCAGCAAAGGGAAGCTATTTACCTTGGGTCTCCCAGCTGAGTGGTAGGGGCCCTGGCCACAGCTCCACACACCAGAGCCACTTTTTACAGTCTCGGTTCAGCAACTAAGAAGTCAGCAGCAGCTCAGGCAGTCAAGAGCGGGGGAGGGATTGGAAGATCCCCTGCACCCTGCCTGGCTCCAGCCGTCCTCCCACTAAGGGTGGCGCCTCAGCTGAGGTGTCTGTGACGCAGTCCTGCGGTGATGAAATTCCAGGCAGCACAGCCAAGCAGATGGCCTGTTCACAGAGGAACTGCAGGCAGAGGACACTCAGAAGGGGGACAGAGACCTGCCTGTGGAACTCAAGAGCACATGGAGACCTGTCCTGACTGCCCTTCTGCAGCACACACAAGCAGGGAGCCACTGTGTCTCCATCACATACTAGCTGCTGCTTCCCAGAATGTCCACATTTGAGTGTGCCAAAGGGCCAGAGCTGGGACTGTAGCTGCTGACTAAACATGTGCCACCTTGGAGGCAAGGTGAACAGAACAGGGTCCCTCACAGAAAAGGATGCCTAAACAAGAAACACACCAATCTCATGAGTTACAAAGAGATACAGTGATTATCTCTGCCTGGGAAAGCTAAACCTCGAAAACTCACAGTGCTAAGTGTAGCCTACTGTAGGAATGCTAAAGGTGAGGTCTTCATGAAAATTATCAGTAATAATTAAAAGTCAGTATTTGGCTACCCAAACCCAGTAGTTTCCCAGTAGCCACCCTTTCCTGCAGTATTTCTATGGCAGATGTTCCTTTGAGCACATGGACATTTTCCACACCATCGACTTTTATCAAAATACTCTTGTAAGCGCTGGACCAGCTAACAGCAGACGGCAGCCACTGAAAAAAATAGATCCATTCCCCCTACTCCTCCTGACCCCCAGGGCCTGAACTCCCACAGAAGATACTGAGTGTCAATGATAGGTTATTTGTCTAAATTTTCTTTCTGAGCAGTCCCTCCCTCCTCTAAGAGGTAAGGCCTAGATCAGCAGTAGGTGACAGAATTTGGAACAAAATGGAGTGGGGGCTTTCACTGCCACTGTCTCAGCAGGATTCAGGAAGTATCAGGTAGGAGCTCCCTACTAATGCTGCCATTGGCAAGTGCAGATCCCTGCCACCCTCCTGCCTCTGAGTCCATCTGTGAGTCTGGCAGGGAAACCAGGCCACTGAGGGGGTGAGAGGCCACAGCCAGCTGCAGAGGGGAACTGAGCTCCTTTTGAGCAGTTTCTGGTACTGGGCCTCGCTCTACACATGTTCATTTCATGGATTTTTTTTCCTTCCAGAAATGGGTACTCAAGCTAGGGTCTTGTGCATACTAGGCAAGCTCTCTATCCATTAGTCATACCCCACACCTCCTTTTTAACTCTTAGAGGCATGGTCACAAGTTACCTACACTGGCCTAGAACGTACTCTATAGTCCAAGAGGGGCTGAATTTGCAATCCTCTTGGCTCTGCTTCTTGAATAGATGGGATTACACATCCATGGAAGTACAGCCATTCCATATTTTTATCAAGCACCCACTGTGTGCATAATACGGCAAGCCTGTGATAACTGGATCCAGTGATAACTGGGACAGGCAAGAGTCCCAGCTTTTCCCATGCTGATGTAAGGGATCTGGAAGCTTCTCGTATGAACAGAGCCTAGCCTGTACCCTTTGGTTCCCTTCCCTTAAGAAGCAGGTGTATGGGGCCACTGAGGTGTTTTGGTGTGTCTCAGAAGCTAAGCGCCACTGCAATGGAAGGGCTCTGGGGAAATAAACAGGGACAGCGCAGGCCTCACAGGAGGGTTTGGGCTGAGGATGGAAGGCCTCTGGCTTTAGTGATCACAAGTCCCCAAGGAGAGAAGGAAGTGGACATTGTTGGGATCTATGCAAACCTCACAGCCTAAGCCCAGGGAACCTTGTTTTGCCGAGCTTAGCTTGTTCTCTAGGCTGCCCACTTAGGACAAGGTGGACCCTACTCTGCTCCTCTGGCTCATGAACTCTGCCAGCTCAGGTCCCTGGTGTCATGTATTAATTAATTACCTCTCATATCTGAACCCAGAGCTGTGATATTTGGCTTCTAAGGGACCTCTGGATACCACTGAGGATATAGTACATGAGCTAGACAGATGGAAATACGATGCTTTAATATTAAAATTAAATATTCATATTCATATATGTGGGTGTGTGCATGTAGGTGTACGTGCACACTGCATGTAAAGGCCAGAGGACACCTTTCTGTCCACCTTTTAAGATAGTCTCTCACTGGACTGGAGTTCACTGAGCACAGTGAGCCCCAAGATCTGCCTGTCTCTAGACCCCAAGCACAGTCTTGGGATTGAGTTCAGGTCCTTCTATTTTACCAATTGAATCATATACCTAGCCCTAAAGACAACTTAAAACAATGTTACTGAGCAATACATAAGATTAGTCTATGGTACCTATGCACTCAGCAACATTTTAGAGTGTGTGTGTGAGTATATGTTTTAAACAGCCTTACAATGTAGCCCAGGCTAGTCCCAAACCTCAGAGCAGCCTCAGCCTTCCAGATGCTGGGATTACAGGTGTGTGTAACCATGCTTGGCTCTCAGCCACTGCTTTAACAGAAGAAATCTCACCAGTTGCACTTGGAGCCCTTTGGGGACCATCTCTAATCACCGCTCCTCCCTGCTTAGAGCTGACCATGCATGTGATTTCATTCCTATGGCCAAGATACAACAGAGCTGGGATTGAAACCTACATCCTCAGGCCTTTGGAGTCCTCCTTACCCTGGTCAGGCCTCCCTAGATGGGAAGCTGAAACAAGCACCTTTCTGGGGAAGTGGGAGACTCCTGCTTTGGCAGCTCAGAGACCCAAGTTGGGCTCTCCCTCGCCATCTCAACTCCCAAACTGGAATTCTTCTGTATGGCTGGCGACATTCTGTGATGGAGTGCAGACAAAGGCGCTTTCTCAAATGCAGTAAACCATGAAGGGTAAAACAGAGCCACGTGGTCACAAGGGAACACTATCAGCTGTTTCCTTGGGGGAGGCCTGCCTCAGTGGGAGGATGCATGTGTCCTCCCTCTCCGGCCTTCAGCCCTTCCTTGATCTCAGTACAGTTGCACAAGAGAGAGAGAGAGAGAGAGAGAGAGAGAGAGAAAGAAATAGATAGATATCGGTCCCTCACCAGCAAGTACAGCTGGCTGGCCCTGAAAGTTATTTCTTGTTTAATTCTTCTGGGTCTCCTGTCCTTTGTCACCTGTGTTTTAGCACCATGGCCCTTTGTATTTGGACATTTTCACTAGTTTGTTTATCCATTCTCTTGTGAGTGGGCACTGTCAGAAAGGTACTAATTTCTTGGTTAGGATGGCTTAGTAGGTGAAGGCACTCACCACCAGGCTGGACAACCTGAGTCCAATTTCTAGGACCTACATGGCAGAGAAAACCAACACCCACAAGTTATCTTCTGAATTCCATGCGCATAACATGGCACATGTATGTACACACACAGACACACACAGAAATACAGTGCCAAAGCTAGGCCTGGTGGCACAAGCCTGTAATCCCAGATCACATAATGCTTTGGCCAGAAGATCACAAGCTCAGGGACTTCCTGTGCTACAGAGAGTTCAAGGCCTGTCTTGAACTTACTGAGACCCAGTCTCAAAAACCACCAAGAGAGTTAAGGGACTGGTGCAGCGGTAGCATGCTTGCCTAGCGTATGGGGGTCCTGGATTCCATCCCCGCATAAAGGAAAGAAGGGGGAGGGAGAGAATGATTGCTATACAAAGTATTTTCATGTATTTTTAAGACAAGCTCCCACTACTTTAGATAGTCTGAATTGGCTTCAACACCTTAATTTAGTGAAGGCCTTTTAGAAAATCAGATACAGGGTCAGTAGAGATCTCCAGTTCTGAGCTTCAGTGCCCAGGGAGGCAGGTGCTTAAGCATAACATACACAGAAACAGGACTCAAAACCGTGCTAACAAGAGCTCCAGGTGCAGGACTCAAGGTGGGCTTGGGATCCAAGATGAAGGCTTCCTAAGCAGCAGCTCAGCGGTCAGGTATTAGTATTATCCCCTCTGGGGTGGAGACACTAGGTATTTCTAACATGTAAAATTTTACCTACTCCACCTCCTTGGAGAAATGGTGGCTTTTAAAAGACTTGACTTTCTTCTTCAGCACACATCCCCCGCCCACCCATCTGTCTCCTGAAGTAGGTAGGACTGAAGGCAGGATGAAGGTGTGGGCAGCTGCCAGAGACTGGGACAAGAATAAGCCCAGAACAGATTTCCTTGTCTTCTCTACCACCTCCCCCAACACACACACCTTCCCCTCACTGAACCCCCGGAAATCATGTCAAGTATTCCAGTCTGCAGAGCCATGCTCTCCAAAGAAACCAAGAACACCAGCTGCACTCAGTGGGCTTCTCCAAGCACAGCTGACGGCACACGTGGAACATACCCGAGGCCCTTACTAAGGCTGTCAAAGACCACCTGCCTCAGGCCTGCCTCTGAACTGCAGCCTCACCAGACCGACACATAAAACCATCTCTTCTCTGGGTCCTTTGAAGAACCTGCTCTCACCCAGGACTTTTGCATTCTCTGCTTTCCTAGCTAGGACGCTATTCACGGTGCTCTCTCAGCCCAATCTTCCATCTTTGGGGAAACCTTCCCTGAATGTCACCTCCCAAGACAAGGACACTTGACACTCTGCCTGCCCTTCACCTCAGAAAATGGACCTCTCCTTGCCTCTGGCAATGTGGCCTCTGCTGGCCCAGGATCCACACAAGGTAGGGACAGAGTCTAGCCTGGTCCCCACTGTTTCCAATCCTAAGCACTGCCCATCACAGGACCAGACTTAGAACCTTAAATAAGCCCAGGAGGGCTAACAACTACACCCAGAACTTTTGTGCTCCAGACCCCCAGGTGGAGGTAAAAAACAAACACTCCACATTCACTGGATCCCTAAATATGTGCTAGCACTGGCACTAAGGATTTTCTCTGTGACCAAACAGAACCCCTGCTGTGGGAGAAGGCAAAATAAATAGGTAAATTATATAGCACATTCGAGGTGTCCGGAATCACGGAGAAAGGCAGCACACATAAGACCAAGGAGAGGTCACAGAAAGGCTCATGGAGATGGTAACATCTGAGCAAAATACGTGAACCAGACAAGCCACGTGAAAAGCTGGAAGAAGAGCATTGCTGGCAGGACCTGAGGCTCTGAGGTGAGAAAGGTACCAGTGAGACAGGCCTGGCATCTCTGAAGGCTTTGGTTCTCCCTGGGAAAGAGATGGAGACCTGTGGCCTAAAACAGCAGGGTGAGGGGCTGTAGCACAGCCTTCCTTTCCACTGGTCCCAACATTCACACCATGTACCTCACTTGGGGACCATAGGAACCATTTCTGATACAAAAGTCGTCAAGATGGGAGGAAGTAGAGTGCCCAAGAGCTAGACAGCTAAAATACATACTGAAATAAACTGAAGAGACTAAAGTTCTGCCATTGGACATAAGCCTGCAACTCCCTCTGCCTTTGCTCCCAAAAGCCTGAGCCATCACTCTTCTCACACTGCTCTCTACCATATCAAGGCCAGTACTGTCTCACGCCCTGCAGACATCGGCACACTTACGCACAAATGCGAGGACGTACTGGCTGACCACTGCATGGTTATCATTCCTCCCCTGGTCTCCCATCTGTGCTCTAAGCAGGGCTGGTGCTTGGAGGGTACCCAGGAACAAATGAGCAGGGACTTGCTTACCCGTAGCAAATTATTTGGGGGAGGACTCCCCAAAGTGCTGGTACAAGCTAACATGAGTCCTGATGGATAAGTGGTGCCACCTTCCCCATTATGCAGATAAGAAGGCTGAGGCCAGCGCCTAAACTAGGAACACAAATCAAACAGGCCAATGCACTGAACCAGTGCAGGAAACATCTGTCCTTAAAGTAGAACAAACCAAGCCTACTTTTGCATTGGTAGAACTATAGACACTGAACTCCTGAGCTAGAGTACTGAAGAACCACATTTTCCCTTTTCTGTAACTGTAATCACTTGGCATACAAACAGAGCACATAACTAGCAGCTATTATGCTGCATGTGCAGCTCCATAGACCCCTGGTATGTAACACCTGGAGTTTGATAGAGGAGGGCTGTGCGCAGGGCTCTCTGGCCGAGAAGGAATCATAGCACCTGACTAAAAGTCCCATCCATGCCTATCCCTCCCAGGACACGGGCATGCTAGGTGGAGGCCTCAGTGACCACAGAATCTTCTTGGACCCCTTCCAGGGGCTACCTAGGGCTCTTCTGGACATCTGCTCCCTTGTCTATAAGCTAGGATTGAGCACCAACAGGACTAAGAATGTGCTTATGTTACCACAAAGACAATTTTTTAGACAGGGTATGGAGCAGTCAGGAGACTGAAGCAGGGGGAATCTGTGAGTTCAAGGACAGCCTAGTCTACTCAGGGAGTTTTAGCCTGGCCAGGCCTATTTAGTGAGATCCTGTCTTGAAAGAGCCAGAAACAGGGCTGGAGAGATGGCTCAGTGGTTAAGAGTGCCGGCTGCTCTTCCAAAGGTTGTGAGTCATGAGTTCAAATCCCAACAACCACATGGTGGCTCACAACCATCTGTAATGGGATCTGATGCCCTCTTCTGGGTTGTCTGAAGACAGCTACAGCGAGGGGGGCCAGAGTGAGAAGAAAAAGTGTCTGAAGACAGCTACAGTGTACTTACATATAATAAATAAATAAATCTTTAAAAAAAGAAAGAGAGAGACAGACTTTTTACATGCCTGTGTTGCCATGGCATTCTTTTTTTTGGGGGGGGGGGGGGGTTTCGAGACAGGGTTTCTCTGTGTAGCCCTGGCTGTCCTGAAACTCACTCCTCTGTAGACCAGGCTGGCCTCAAACTCAGAAATCCGCCTGCCTCTGCCTCCCAAGTGCTGGGATTAAAGGCATGCGCCACCACTGCCCGACTGCCACGGCATTCTTAATGAGGTATGCTCAAGGTGCAGCTGGGGATGTGACAAGCCTGGGGGAAATGGCAGCTTTTGCGCAAAGCCCAAATGTCAAATCCAGGACCACCCAGAACCCTAGTAAGGGCCAGGAAAGTGGCTTATTAATATACAGTGACTAGGGTTGGGATGGAATCATAAAGATGATTCACAGCATGCCTATTAAGTTTTTTCTTTGGTTTTCTGAGATGGGGTTACTCTGTATAACAACCTCAGCTCTCCTAGAACCTTGTAGACCAGGCTGGCCTTGAACTCACAGAGATGTTCCTGCCTCTGCCTCCCAAGCGCTGAGATTAAAGGCATGTGCCACCACACGCTGCTAAGTTTTTGAAAATAAAATACCATCTAAATGAAAATGCATTAGCTGAAGAACAGAGACTACTACAGCCCCCCCCCCCCCCCACACACACACCCAAGGCCTCTGGATCCCAGTTTGAAAAGCTGGGCCCTAAGAGAGCCCACCCATCTCCCACCCATTCTGGCTACTTTCTGAACCCCATCCTGCCTCTCTCTTCATATAGGCACCCTGCTCCCCTGGCCTTACTTTGAGAGCATGAAGCCCTGGCTCCTCACTTCCAAGTTCTTGCCTTGTATCCTTGACTACTCCCTCAGCTCCAGCCACCCTAGTCAACTCTGCTGAGCTCAAACCCCCCAACCTTGACCAGCCTCCCCCCCCCTTCCCATTATAGCCTGTCTCTCCTCAGGCGCTTCGCAAGACCAGTTCCCTTCCCAGGCCACTGGCATTAGTGTGCTTAGACTGGGAGCCATCCCAGGAACAAGAACCATACATGGCATAGGAAGGGCTCAATAAAAATTTACTGAGATAGTGGGGTATAAAAACAAGCCAACCAGGCATTGTAGCACACATCTTTAATCCCAGCACTCAGAAGGCAAAGGCAGGTGGATCTGTGAGTCAGAGGACAGCCTGGGCTACAGAGGGAGTTCCAGGCCTGCCCCCCCCCACACACACATACACAGAGAGAGAGAGAGAGAGACAGAGAGACAGAGAGAGATCAAGCGTATTTTTATTGTTTCTACTAGGTTTGATGATATACATCTGTAATATCAAAATTTGAAAAAGATCGGCCCATCAACAAAAGTTCATGGCCAGCCAGGGCTATACAGGAAACTCCTGTCTCAGAACAAAACAAACAAAAACTTCACATAGCAGGCAGGATGGTATCTGTCTGTAACCTCAGCACTGGGAAGACTGAGGCAAGAGGATGCTGAGTCTCAGACAGCCCAAGATACATTACAAGATCCCGTCTCAAAAATCAGGGCTGAAAAAATGCTCAGAGGGTGGAAGCACTTCGTTTTGCAAGCACAAGAGCCAGAGTCTGAATCCCCAACCACCTCAGAAAAAGCCGGGTAGAGTGCTGGAGAGATGGCTCAGCAGTTAATAGCATTAGCTGCTCTTGCAAAGGATCCCAGCACCCACAGAGCAGTTCACAATCATCTGTGACTCTAGTTCCAGGGGATCTGACCCCTTTTTCTGGCCTCCAAAGGTACCAGGCACACATATGGTACACTGAGAGATATGTAGGCAAAACACTCATTCATATACACAAAATCTTAAGTTTGCAACCCCAGAATCGAAGGTTAGGGACAAGAAGATCCCAGAGCTCACTGAGCAGTCAGCATAGCTGAAACAGCAAGTTTCAGGTTCAGTGAGAGATCTTGTCTCAAGGCAGTAAGGCAGCAAATTACAAAAGACCTGACATGGGCATGTTCACCCAGTAAACTCAAGTGAATGCACCAAACACAACCAAAACAGGCAAAACATGCTATATATCATTGTGTGCCTCAGTGTCTTATCTACTAACTGGAAATAAGAGCCCTTCCCCGCCAGGCAGTGGTGGCTCACACTTTTAATCCCAGCACTCGGGAAGCAGAGGCAGGTGGATTTCTGAGTTCGAGGCCAGCCTGGTCTACAGAGTGAGTTCCGGGACAGCCAGGGCAACACAGAGAAACCCTGTCTCAAAAAAACCAAAAACCAAAAACCAAAAAACAAAAAAAAAAAGAGCCCTTCCTTCCCCCACTCCAGAATGCCATGCATGGATACAGCCCTAGTGCACAGGGCACACACAGGAGTACAATGTAAGCTGGCACCATAGCTCATCAGGCCCCAGGCTCCCCAAACTTCCACCCTGAACCCACTCCTCCAGTCCACAAGCACAGGCTGTCCACTCTAGAGTCCTTCCCTGTTCTCAGGTGCCGAGAACCACAGCAGCAAGATCCAAATCAATCAAGTACCTTAGGCTGCTGCTTTTCTTATACACTGGCTTCCTGAAGCCTCTCATGACCTTGCAAGAACATTTCCAAGTTTATCTGAACAAACTTCACCTCAGAAAATGAACCCAGATTCTCAGGGCTCCACGGCAACCTCAAAATGCTAAAACCAGGGCTCTCCCTCAACCACCCCAGGTCTAATCACTAGCTGAGAAGGAGGCACCCTAACTCTGGGAAGAGATGGGCAGTGGCAGCTGCCCCACTGCATTCAGGAAGGCAATCGAGGTGGCAAATGGAGAAAGGCTTGGATTTCTGGCCTCACCCCCAGAAACAACATCTGTAGATGAGCTTCCTTGCTTGGCAGCTGAGCTCCAGGAACTTGCAGAAGGGACCTTTGACACGGAGTCTCTCCTTGGCCAGCACACCCAGAGCACGGGCCCTGCCGTAGTGCTGAGCCGCCGAGCCTGGCAGTGGGTCCTGCCCCAAAGAGCCAGGCTGAGATCCCACCCTGCAGTCCTCCCACACTAGTGTCCCCCCCCCCCCCCCCCCGGTCCTGCTCCTAGGCTGTCTCCCCGGGCCGGGCCTCTCACTGCTTGGCTGGCTGTCCATAAGAGTCTGCCACGGAACCACCCCACCATGCAGCCCGGAGGCCCAGTGGCTGAGGGCCTTTTGCACATAGCTTTGAGAAGCTAGAGAGGCCCACAGAAGGGCAGTCCTGCGTTCTCCTGAGGCCTGACTGAGATCAACCACAGAAGATGCCTCTTCCCATCCCCCATCCCTGGGATCTGTGTAGACCCCCAAGAGGTTCACTCTCTCCAGATCAAGCCTTGGAAAATACACACCAGGGTGCCTGCCTATGCACTAAGCCTTCATAGGCCAGACTAAAAGACATCCTCATTTAGGCCACTAAGCATCTTTGTGGCGAGGGGACCCCTGGAGCCTAACCATACAAACACAGCATCTGATCCCCTTCCCCTTGAGGGCCTAACACAGGTACAGGGGCTTTCAGGGGCATTAGAGGACAGCCAGAGCTGATTCCTTTCATCCTCAAGGTTTCACCCGGGCCTGTCATGATTCCATCCTGACACTCTAGGCTGAGCCCCCATGTCAATCTTATTAAGGAAGAGCCTCCTTGACCAAATAATGTCATTATGCTCTTCTCCCCTGACCTCCATCTTGCCCTGATAATACCAACCTTGACCTGCTGTGCTGTCACATTACACTGGTCCTCATTTTCACTAGAAGGTAGGGCCCATGACCCCGTTCCTTCCAACTCTGGAGCAGTAGGCAGACTGTGGCAAGGACCCTTCCTGTCAGTGTGACAGCCATTCATACTGTTACTTAGCAACAGTAGCTGGCTAGGCTAACTGGAGATGCATAGACAAGTCAGCCCATTGAGTCCCCACCTCAATCCCTAAATGTACCAGCCATGGCCCTGGGGATCACAGTGTGAAACCACAGAAGAGGGAGGCAACCAGTGGGTCTCCACCAAGGCAGCTGTTGGGCAGTTATTCTCTCTCTCAAGGGGGAAGTGGAAGGCATACAAAACAGTGCCTGGCCCTAGGCAGAAGCTTGAAAACCTCCAAGGCCAAAGTCACCACCCAACTGAGTAAATCCTCACACTCCAAATTCCTTCCCAGGCTGAGGAAGTAGCACACACCCCATCCCCTGGCCAATCACGCAGGCCTCTCCCTGTGGTACATCCCTATACCTCATCAAGCTCATCCCCCACCCCCACCCCCACACTGTGGTCTCCCTGCTGCTCCCAGGCTGGCCTGGCTCACCCACATGCTTATCCTGCCCTCTCTGTCACTTTATCTAAAGAAGCTCCTGAAGGTCCCCATGGCCTCACCCAAATTCACCACCTAGCAGCTAACTCACTTCTTGCTTACCCTCCAGTTGGTCTCCATCAGCTCCACAAAGGACTTCTGTTTTGTAAACAAGGTGTTACTATGTAGTCTTGGTTAATCTGGAACATACTAAACATACTATGTAGATCAGACCGGCCTGGAACCCACAGAGCAGCACCAGCATCTGTCTCCTCAGTGCTGGGATTAAAGACACACTGTACAGCATGGGACAGAATTGGGACTTTTGTGAGTACCCTAGTATCTTCACCTGAGGCAATGCCCTCCTGCTCCCAGCCTTCCCACCACTCCATGGCTGTGGTAGGGATTTAGAAAAAGCACACAAGACAAAGGTATGAAACAATCTGGAATGTGGGAAGGGTCTACAATTTGTACCAAGGTGCACACGTTAGCTTACCTACTCCGTGCCACCTTGTCTCTACATCTAGGAAAAAGGCTAGCATTAGCCCTACTCCTCCTGAAGTCCTCTGACAAACTTCTACAAACTGGCTAGGGCCGGCCTAGCGGCAGTAAATGAATTACAATTTGCTAGGCCACACTGAGCACACACCTGTCTATCACTTGTGTCAAACACAGATGAGGCTGCAGTATCTAGGATTCCCTGTTGCCACCTTAGGAAGGTATTATCCTCCCTGGACTCAGATAAGGCTTCAAGGAGACTGAAGTACCCACTCAAAGCTATCAAAGCTACATAACTAGCACCTGGAAGGCTGGATTTGAACTCAGTGCTTAGCGCTGCACCCATAACCTTTTTGAAAATTGTTATTATTATGTATACACATGTGCATTATTGGGGGCATGCTGTGACATGCATGTGTAGGACAGGGGACAACTGTGGAATTGGTTCTCACCTTCCACCTTTATGTGGGTTGTGAGGATTGAACTCAGGTTGCAAGGCCTGCATAGCAAATGTCTTTACCCACTGAGCCATCTTGTCAGCCCAACATAACTCTTTATGGAAGCTAGGAACGGACATTGAATGTCTGGATGGAGACTGGACAGAGTCGGATCCCTAAACACCTAACAGAATTGAGAGTAGGGGGTAAATAAGGCAGATGCTTCAGTCCTATGACAGGTTGAGTGTCCACTGAAACTTCCATGGCTTGGCACCATGGTGGAAGCTTTCTATCCCTCTAGTCACTGGCTCCCCACAGCAGTTGGAGAGGGGTGCCTTTTGGAGTCTCCTGCATGTAGGTGAATACTGTGGCCCCAATCACACAGCCAGAAGAGCTCATTCTTATCTTGCCTCTAACTGGGGTCCAGAGCTGCTCTCACCATCTCACCAAATGACGCTCCTGCTAGCTCCCCTGTCCCAAGCACACATGTACCTAGAGCTAAAAGATGTCTAATTCAGTTCTGTCCCTCAAGTTTCTCCAGAAAAACCTGAAATGCTGAAACTGTCAAGTACAGGAACATTCAAGTCATCCCAGCCCAGGGAAGAAAGCAAATACCCAGAACCAGAGTTAAGTGGGCAGAGACTACAGCCTGGGACCTCTTGAACAAACAAAATATGGTACCAGGGCCCACATAATCTGCATCTAAATCCCAGCCTGGCCTCCAAGGGGTCTGATACAGACCTGGAAAAAAACACCTTCTCCTTCAGGCTTCAACTTCTGATTTTGTTTAAACAAAAGGAAATAAACACTATATAAAGCCACAAGCCTAAAGCTGGGCACAGAGTATTTAGTCACAAACAGAAGCCACCATAGCTCATAGCCTTGCTTGTCTTACCTGTGACCTAGGTATAACATCCCTACCTCACTATTAGGTCTCTATAAATTAGACCGAGTGATAGGTACACAACTATAGTACTTGAGACTTAAATGAAGCCATGTGCTAAAGGCCTATCACAATCCTAGCATGATGGGAATACTCAATAGCACATGCTTCCCACTATCACTTGAAAAGGTGGAGCCCTGTTGACTCCGTTTCCTCAATTAAAAAGGAGAACATGCCATCAGAATCTGCTACTCTAGAATACAAGACATCCTACACAGTGTGCGGCACACTGAAGCATTGAGTAAAGGCTAGCCATCAATTTCATGGTCATTACTTTTATTGCTCCTGTTAACTCTACCAGGTAAAACGTCTAAAAGCTACTCCGAGAGGATTAGAGAAACACATTCCTGGTAGAGAAGAACCCTAGAGAACACCTACTGCCTGGACCTCCCTCTCTCTGGGAACCATGCCGCATTGAAGCCAGTCAGGATAGACACCAACACTGTAGACCAATAGCTACAGTCTGTTCCCTTGACCATATCACCAGACTGGTCAGCTAGGTCAATCAGGGACTGCAGCCAATCCTCCAGGAAATTTAGACCTAGAACAAAGGTTACAGGGCAAGCCAAGATCACAAGCTGGCCTAAGGAGCAAGGACACTGGCCACGCACTTCTGGGGCTCCCTGCTTAGGGACCACAACGAGAAACTAGGTCTGTGAGGAACCTAAAACAGTCCCAAACACTGTTAAGTAGCCTTTCTCCCTAGGCCAGACCAAGCTGGATAAAGTGCACTCCCCTCCAAGTCCCCTTGGCCTCTGCAGAGAGAACAGCTGGGAAAACAGCACTCAACCTCACCAAGAGGCCAACTGTTATCACTCAACTCGAGGAGGAGCATAAACAGGACTCTAGATTGAGCTGGTAGCAGGAAGGCATAAGCAGCCACGTGGCCAAGGATGGAGAAACGTGGGCTGGGCTGGTATAGGCCCCTTCACATCCATGTCCACGACAGCAGGCAGTACCTGAACTCTCACCTGCATCTCGGGGAGGGAATAGTAAACAGGCTAATAAAAATCAGCCTGACCACCCTGTTTTCCTAGCAGAGGGAGCCCTGTCACCAGGCATCAAAAGTTCTCCAAATGAGAAAAACAGGGCCCCAAATTCTGAGAATAAAGACGTCCCAGTCACCTTGCTCTGGAGAGCTGTCCCTTAAAACACACCTTCCGCCCAAAAGGTGACAAGCAGGTCCAGAGGCACCTCTCCTTATCCAAGCCCGATAGCCCCTCCCTTTCCTAATAGGAAGCCAGACTGGAGATCAGAAAACTTCAGTAACTTCTAAGACACATCTCCACCCCCCGGAAGCAAAGAACTTGCCAAAGGATGTCCCACACACCTTAAAGAGAAATAATCTGAGAGGGTTCTGGAGTGGAGAGTGGAGAACGGAGAACCCCGTGATAAAAAGCAGCCCAGTAACGATCCCGTTTTCCCCAAAGTCATTAAGAAGTTCAATAGTGAGCTGAGTGTAAACGCCCACCTCTGAATATTACAGGAAGAGAAAAGCGCTTCTCGCCCACTCAGTATCACACCCCTAAAAGTACGCCCCTTAACACTCACTCGGGCCTCCCAACACCCTCTGCCTCGAATATGATAAACATCGCAGCCCTCCTCCTGACCCTGCTCTCTCGTGCCTCGATGGTACTAATCTGACCGCCCCAACGCGGCCACCCTGGGTACAGACCCCTCTCCAGAGGCTCCCATCCTTTTAAGTGCACTATAGGAACGGCTCCCAAAGCACCCAAGCAGCACAGCCTTTTACACTTGACACGGTGCGCGCCTCAAAAGCTGAACATGCTGGCACCGCAGAGGAGGAGCTGTCTACCCCATACTCCCCAAGGCCCCCAGCCCGCACACTCAAGAGTGAGCTCCCCCCGCTGCCGCAGTGGTATGGGCCGCGATACCCGCCCCACGTCCCTCCAGGCTTGTCCCCCAGCCCCGCAGCAGCCGCCCCCACTCAGTTCCGGAAGGGGGGGGAGCCTCCAGGTCCGTGGTCCCCGCCAGGCGGGCACCGGTGGTACGGCCCAGCGAGGCCCCACGGGGGGCCAGGACGCGACCATCGCGGAGGGGAGGGTGCTTGGGGACACGCGCTGGCGTACTCACCTGTCACCGGCGGCCGCCCAGCCTCTCCGGCGGGGCTCTACCCCCGCCCATCGCCACGCTGAGCTCCTTCCCGCTCCTTATTTATTAACTGGCGGCCGCAACGGCAGCAGAGCTGGCGGCGGCGACGCCTTCTCAGAGTCAGGCCTAACGGCTCGCGCAGCGCGGCCCCCCCCCCGCCCCCTCCCCCTGGCCCCCGCTCACAGCCCCCTCCCACCCGCTGGCCGGAAATACCGCCTTTTCCAGCCACAAACAGGAACTGACGTAGGCAGACCGAGGGAATGGCCTCAGAAAACATCAGACCGCAAGCGCAGGGACAAGGAGGAGGAAGGCTCACAGCAGCGCGCCTGCGTACATTAGGCAACGCCCGTCAAGTTAACTTTATTTTTTAAGAGCCTCGTTCGGAACTGGAGGGAGAGCATTACACATGCGCAGTAGGACACCAACAAGTTGGCTTTCCCCGAAGGCCCAAGAGATTACTTCCCGGCAGTCAAAGGGCTTTATTTACATACGCTTTGATGTTGTTTTACTCTTCTCTTTCCTGTGTTCCTAGTTCCTAGACCAGCAGTTCTTAACCTGGGAGTTCTTAATCTGGGAATCAGTCTACCCTCTCACAGGGGTTGCCTAAGGCCATTGGAAAACTCTGATATTTACATTATGATTCATAAGAATAGCAAAATTACAGCGATGAAGTGGCGATGAAAATAATTTTATGTTTGGGGGTCACCACATGAGGAACTGCACTAAAGGGTCACATTAGGTAGGCTGGGAAACACTGTCCTAGACTTTTTAAATTTTTTATTTATTTAATGTATGAGTGCTCTGATCTGCAGGCCAGAAGAGGGCATCAGATCCCCTTATAGATGGTAGTGAGCCACCACTTGAACTCAGGACCTCTGGAAGAGCAGCTAGTACTCTTCTTAACCGCTGAGCCATCTCACCAGCCCAACTTTTTTTAATTATTATCTTTTTGTTTGTTTTTTCACTGTGTAGCCCTGGCTGTCCCCAAACCTGCCCTGTAGACCAGGCAGTCTTGAATTCAGAGATCGCCTGCCTCTGCCTCCTGAGCAATGGCATTAAAGGCCTGTCCTGCCACGGCCAGACTCTTAGATGCTTATGGAGGCCCAAAACTGGAGTTGGTCAAGGTTGAGCACAAAGCAGGTCAATCACTTGGGAGGCCGGAGTAGGGAGATTGCTGCAAGTTCCAGGCCAGCTAGACCTTGTCTCAAAAAAGAAAGAAAGAAAGAAAGAAAGAGAGTTGCACACAAGGTTTGAGCCACATAACCCCACATTAGAATATCCTCTTCTGTAACTGTGGACAGACTTCTGTATCCACATCTTCAAATGGAAACAATCTTAGATTATGTTATGGAAACAGTCCTAATTGAACTGTGACTTCAAAATATTAATGTCACCTGCACATGATACATATCTAAATAAATGTGGGACTTATACTTCCTCATATGGAGTAACTTGAGCCCATGTAGGACTTAAAACCACAGGAAACTGCTCACAGAAGAAAGGCATATAGGTTGCATGCCTGTAACCCACCTTTGCAGATCCTGAAGCAAGAGGACAAAGAAGTCCATGCCAGATTGGGACTCATAGTAAGATCCTACCTTGAAATTTCAAGGATTCCTTTCATTATTGGGTGTGGGGTTGATGCATGTGAGTGCAAACGCTTTGAGAAGCCAGAAGAGGGCATTAGCCTGGAGCTAGAGCTTTTGACAGTGGTAATCAGCCCTAGGAGAGCGCTCAGAACCAGACTCAAGTCCTCGCAAGAGTTGTATGCCTTTTTAATTATTATTTTATTTCAAGACTAATAGGTGCCTCCATGCTCCTCCAGAGGACTTCAGTTCCCAGCTCCCACATACCAGTGTTTGTTTGTTTGTTTTTCTGTGAGCAGAGGCAATGTTTTAGTTTTGGGGGGAAAGCCCCATAGCACTAACTTTGAGCTCATAGAAATCCTCCTGTGCTAGCCTAAGGCAAGCACTGGGATTACAGGCAGGTGTCACTGTTAGCATTCTGTCTAAACTCCACCCCACAGTTGCCAGGCAATAGCCAGGTGGGCCTGGCCCCAGCCAGATGGGCCTGGCCCACTATAAAAGGGGCTGCTTGCCCCTCCTCTCTCTTATCTCTTGCTCCTCTTATCTCTTACCTCTCCCCATTCCCCCCTCCCCCCAAAGCGGTCATGGCCGGCCTCCACCTCTCCACTTCTCTACTCTCTCCCCCTCTCTGCCTTCCTCTGCCTCTGTTACCCTCTTAGCTCCCCTCCCCATGCCCTAAATAAACTCTATTCTATACTATACCTTCGAGTGTGGCTGGTCCCTCAGGGGGAAGGGATGCACCGGGCCTGCTGAGGCCCCCCTCCCCCGCACCTCCGTCCCCCACGCCCCCCTCCCCCACACCTTCATAGAACATATATATCTCTATACATTTTTATAAACACAACAGCCACTATACCCAGGGAGATAATATTCCTAACATCCAATTTTACATATCAGAAAGAGAATGAGGGACTCACAAGATGGCTCAGCAGGTATACATACCTGTTTGCCAAGCCTAATAACCTGAGGACTAATAAGCATTGGGACTAATGTGGTGGAAGGAGAGAACAGACTCCCTCAAATTGTTCTCTGACCTCACATGTACACCACGGCACACAAGTGCACACTCTAATATCCCTGAAGAAAAATGCACACCGTAATAAATTCAGCACAAAAGAAATGCAGATAAAAGCAAAAAAAAAAAAAAATTCAAAAACTTAAAACAGTTGAAAATAAAGTGTATCTTATTATGTAGTCCTGGCTGACCTGGAACTCAATAAGTAGATCAGACTGGTCATGAACTCAGAGACCTGCTTACTTCTGTCTCCCAAGTGCTGGGACTAAAGGCGCCCTACCATGCCCCACCTTTTGATAGTCATCCTATCTCAGCAACTCAAGTTCTGTACCACTGTACCCAGTTTTTGAAAACCAAAACCAAAACGAACAAAAAACGTGAGTTCCAGGGCAGCTAGCACTACACAGAGAATTCTTCTCAAGAGTCCTGTTGATACTGGGTTGCAAACTCTGCCCCTCCTCCTAAAAAGAATCAACTACTTACCCAGGAAGGAAATGTGTTAGTTATATTTATGCTCTTGCCACAAGGTGGCACCATATGAGCTGGTCATTCCTTCTGCAACTGGATGGCTTACAACTTTTCCTATGGAAACTTAAGGGACATTTGTGGTGTTATTGTGAACACTTGCTGGATGAAAGAAAGGCCTTATGCGACATCTAGATGATGTATGTGAAATGGGTATGGTAGCCTGTCTCAAATACCTGTACACACACATGCACGAACCCACACACGAACCCCTTTCAACAGTTGTGATCCAGCTCAGTTGGTAAATTGTTTGCCTAGGCCTGCACAAGGACCAGGGTTCTATCCCCAGTACCACATAAACTGGGTTTAGGAAGAGACGGCAAGATCAAAAGTTCAAGACCAGCCTGGGCTACATTAAGACCTGTCGTAAACAAAACAAAAAACACTTCTAAGGATTACCAAGGAAACTCAGAAAACTGCTACAGACCAGAGAGGCAGAAGCAGAGGGGTCAGCTAACCTGAAAGTCTGTCAGCTTCAGGTCCAATTTGACAACACAAACGTAACATGATATTGGTTAGAACCAAGAAAGCTGAGTGTGGCTACACACCCAGACTCCCAGAATTTGCAAAGGAGAGCAAAGGGATCAGAGGTCATGGTTAACTGCAACTACACAGCAAGTTCCAAAGCTTACCTGCCCTCCCTGAAACTCCACTAAAGACTGAAGAGGACTAGAGGGAATCGTAGAGAGCATCAAGAACAAGTCACTGGAATAAACGCTAGGCTTTGATTAAGACCTAGTTCATTGATAAACTGTAACAAATATTATAACAGTTGTTACTCTGTACTGGTTTAAGGTACTAGCAAAAGGAAAACGGTGTGAGAGACAAGGTAACTCTCTACTACCCTGGCAATTTCTTGTAACTCTGAAACGACTCAGCTGAGTATGCTGGCACAAAACTACTTCCAGCATGAGGTAAAGCAGAGACTAAAAGAGTTTCAAAGCCAGCCTGCATTTTACACAATGAGACTCCATTAAAACAAAACTAAATTAAACAACAACAACAAAAAACAAACAATAAAACTGGTGTGGGTGGCTCAGGGGTTAAGAGTATTTGTGGCTCTTGCAGAGGACCTAGGTTTGCTTCCCAGCACCCACATGGCAGCTCACAACCATCTGTAATCCAGCTTCAGAGGATAAAATGCCTTTATGGCCTCCACAGGCATTCATACATATGTATAAACACATACATGTAAGAAATAAATCTTTAAAAATAAAAACTTTAACGAGGTATGGTAACGTATGCCTTTAATCCCAGCTTGGGGCGCAGGCATGCATACATAGTGTATGTATACACCACACACCCACTCCCCCCACAAATAATTAAAACTTTTTGTTTTTCGAAATAGGGCTTCCCAGGCTGTCCTCAAACTCACTTTGGAGACTAGGCTGGCCTGGAACTTGAGAGATTCACTTGCCTCTCTGCCTCTCCCGTGCTGGGATTAAAGGCATGAACCACCACTACCCAGCAAAATAATTAAAACCTAAACCAACCAAAAAAGAGCTGCAAATTATGTAGAGGCAGGTAGATGGGGCAGTGGGTATCACGGTTAAAGCAGGGTTAAAAGGAATATCAAGGTCACTAGTGAAGACAATCAAGTTTGACAAATGAGGACAGGACTCTAAACAAAGGACAAAGTCTATCTCAGCAGCTCTGGCCAACTCCCAAGAAACTATCCCCCACAGTGGGACCTCATACAAGCCTTTCCCCCATAAACTTCTCACCCTCATGCTATTTACATCTTGGTAACTCTTCTTGCATTCAATTCTAACAGACTGAATACTAAGAAGACAGCCACTCCAGGCAAGGGAAGAGAAATGGTGGACCCAGACTTTGAAGGTGAAATACAAGACACAGGCGTGGCTGTTGTGCTCTGCTCAGTTGGCCCTCCATTCTGCAGCATGCTGGTTTTGCTCACTTACCTACTTAAAACAGACAAACTTGACTACCTGATGGCTGCATCCATGGGAATGCTCTTTTAGGAGCACAAGAACGGAGGCTGCAGCTGCTGTGGGGTTAGGAAGCGATGTACAAGGAAATTCCTCTCTTCATCCACAACAACGGGGACATGCACACTTAAATAAGGAAGAAGATAGAAAACAAACAGACAGACAGACAGCACTAACAGAAGCAGTTGCCTAGGACACTGTCCTTCCCTGGCCCCTTGCCAGGTTTCAGATCCAAAATGGAAGGGCTGGGATTGTAGCTCAGTTGGTAGAATGCATGCCTAGATGCATGAAGCCCTTGGTTTGCTGCCCACCATCACAGAAACCAGGTGTGATGGTGGCATGCCTATAATCCCAACCACTGGAGGATCAAGGAGTTCAAAGCCATGCTCTGCTTCATGGAAAGTTTGAGGTCTGGGAATCTTGACACCTGGTTTAAAAAACAAACAACAACAAAAAAGAAAGCAAAAGAAAGCTGTGACAGTGACATGGGGTAGGGTTGAAGGTCGTGAAGATCAAACCCAGTGCTGCCATGCAGCTCACACCTGACTGTGCCTCTAGAACAGAGGCTCTCAACTTTCCTAACGCTGTGATCCTTTGACACAGCTCCTCAGGTTGTGGTGAGCCCAACCAGAACATTTTCATTGCTACTTCATAAATATAAGTTTGCTACTACTAGGAATCGTAATGTAGCTTGTTTTCTGATGGTCTTAGCTACCCCTGTGAAAGATTCATTTGACAACCCCCCAAAGAGTCAGGCCTGCAGGTTGAGAACCACTGCTCCATAAGGAGCAGTGACAGAATTTGCCTAGCACCCAGTTGGCCTTTTGTGAATGTGAAGATCTTTATAGTATTCCTATCACACACATTAAGAAACTACCAGGGATCCTGGGTTTATTTTGTAGTGCTGGGGACTATGCTTTTTGCCTGCAAACAAGCACCCTAACACACACACACACACACACATACACACCTATTGTACTCTCTCCCTTTCTCCCCCCCCCCACTTAATTTGTCTAGCAATTTCCACCCAATTAAGGGAAAGTAAATGCAACTCACTTCAGAACTTCCTGAAACTGATACAATTCACAAGGCCCCTTGCAGAAGACTGCTGAGAAGAGACACCAGCTGAGGTGCCTAACGGTACAGAGAACTCCAATAGTTCAGATTGCAAGAGTTATCTATCACCCATGCTCCTATAAGAAACCCCAATGTTTATTGAATTTTGGTGGAATCCTACTTTGGTCTGTCTCGGGGACCCCATCTGGGGTGAACAGACATTTGTTCCTATCGTGCCAGGAAAAGTGACATAACACTATTTCGTTTTTGTTTTTTCAAAACAGGGTCTCATTTCCTCAGCCTAGGTTGATCTCAAAGTCATAGCAATCCCGATGTTTGCTGACTAGTGGGGCTATGTGTATGAAATACCTTGGCCAGTTGGGTTGAGACAAGGTCTCACCAAGTTGCCCACACTCAAGTTGAATAAAGGGTTGATAGTCAGAAAAAATATGGGTGTGAACCCTTTTACTGACAAATGTGAAAAGGTATCCCCAGGAATCTGACATCACCCATATTTGTCAGCCTTTGAGGCTCCATTTTAACTGATCTCTAACAGTCTACCTCACGGGGAGGGAGGGCAGTGCTGAGGAAATCGACTGACACTCAGCTCCAGACATGACAGTGTGGCATCCCAGAACTCAACAAAAACAAAGAAACAAGCCAGGCATGGTGGTTAGCTCTTCCAGTCACAGCCACTGAGAAAGCTGAAGAAAGGTGTTGGGGAGTTCAAGGTCAGCCCCAGCAGCTTAGTAAGAGGTAGCCTCAACTGAAAAGAACGGCTCTTGAGAACCCACACCTGCACTTGAGCATCTGCTGAGTCAGGCTGTCTTGACTGCTCACACTGAAGTCATTTAAATCTTTCCCACTCTCTCTGCACAGGGCAGTGTGGCCACAAACTCAATGGGATCCTCCTGCAGCTGTGCACTAAATTGGCTTAAACGCTTTCCTTTTATATGTAGATGCAAGAGTAAATGTGCAGGTGTGTATGTGTAGAGGCCAGAGGTCCATGTTAGGTATTTCTCAGGAACTATCCAAGTTGGTTTTATTTGTGTACGTGTGCCATATGTACGTATACATGTTTGTGTGTATGTGTTAGCACTCTGTCTAAACTCCACCCCACAGTTACCTGGCAACAGCCAGGTAGGCCTGACCCAGTATAAAAGGGGCTCCTTCCCCCTCCTCTCTCTCTTGCCTCTTGGTCTCTTGCTCCTCCTCTCTCCCCATTCCCTTCCCTCACTCTCCATGAGCTCATGGCCGGCCTTTATTCTTCTCCTCTACTCTTCTCTCTCTCTGCCTTTCTCTGCCTCTACTACCCTCTTGACTCCTCTCCCCATGCCCTGAATAAACTCTATTCTACACCATACCATCGTGTGGCTGGTCCCTCAGGGGGAAGGGATGCCTCGGCATGGGCCCGCTGAGGCACCCCTCCCCCATACCTGACTACACACCCCATAGAACAGATCTCCTCTCTTTATCTTTTTTTTTTTTTTTTTTTTTTTTTTT
>JADRCH010000334.1:173705-217668 GCA_019843965.1 Rhynchomys soricoides
GGTTTCTCTGTGTAGCCCTGGCTGTCCTGGAACTCACTCTGTAGACCAGGCTGGCCTCGAACTCAGAAATCCGCCTGCCTCTGCCTCCCGAGTGCTGGGATTAAAGGCATGCGCCACCACTGCCAGGCTCTTTATCTTTTTATAAACACATCATTGGTGTCGTGACTCAGATTTAGAAACTCTGCAGGTTTGCATCCCACTCCAGCTACCACAAGAGATCCATGCTCATTAGCCCAGAACTGGTAATCCCTCAACCCCGATTGATCAGAGTAACCATCCTCATGGTCCTAGGGGAGTTTTTTCAGCTCAGAGCTACTCCTGTGTTGTCCTTGAGGATGGGAGATATTCAGTCTTTCACCGTGCCTCATTTTAGGACTTCTTCCCTTGGGTGAGATTTCCCTCTCCTTGGAGACAGTTTCTGTTTTGACACCGAGAAATTCCCAGGCCCAGGTAACTGGTCTCTGGCTCAGGAGCACCAGTCTGAGCCTTACTTAGCCCCCAGACTATCATGTGACAACCTGGTGGTCTGGCCTGTGCTAGAATCTCTCTCAGGTTGTTAATGCCCTCAGGACACTGGTGGGGGCAGTTAATACCCTATTCTTACGTTGCCTGGTCCCTACTTAATGGGATGTCTTAGTCTAAAACAATATCTCTACATTGCCACTAATCTTTTATCTTTTTATAAACACATCAGTATGAATATGAGAGTATCCATCCACCTTGCATTTTCAGACAGGGTCTCTCTCAGGGACCTGGTCAGTAAGCCCTTCCTAGACAGATCTGATTCTTTCTCCTTAGTGCTCAGATAACAAGCATACCCCTTGCTGGCTTTTTAGATGGGTGCTGGGAACCGAACTCAGGTCCTCAGGCTTACTTGGCAAGTACTTTTCTAATCGAGCTATCCCTTCAGCTGCAAAGCCCTTTCTTCATATTAAAAAGCAGAAAAAGGCCGGGTCATGGTGGTACACGCCTTTAATCCCAGCACTCAGGAGGCAGAGACAGGCAGATTTCTGAGTTCGAGGACAGCCTGGTCTACAGAGTTCCAGGACAGCCCAGGGCTACACAGAGAAACCCTGTCCAAAAAAAAAACAAAAAAAAACAAAAAAACCCCAACCAACCAAACAGAGCAGAAAAAGATTTAGTCAAGATGGCCATATTGAGAAAAGAACAAAGCAGTTGGATGGGGATGGCTGTGCATGTCTTTAGTCCCAACACTACAGTGGCCGAGGCAGGAGGAAAGTTCAAGATCACCACAGTCTACTAAGCAAGTTCCAGGACAGCCAGGGCTATAGAGAAACCCTGTCTCAAGAACTCAGAATAGAAGAAAAGAAGAAAAAGAAAACGAGGGAGTAACACCCCCAAGTCCATCTTCCAATCCTGAAATGTGGGTAAAGTTTAAAGAGAAGGCGAGAGTTATGTATAACTAAATGGTCTGGCCAAGGTGTGGTCCTGTACCCCACCACTGACTAACCCACAATTGAGCTGACGCTGTAAAGTGCTCTACTAAGTTGTAAATCTTTCTGGAGTCGAGGCAAATGCTTTTCCTAATAAACTCCAACTTTGCTTGAAAAGAAAAGAAAAAAACCAGGCATAATGGCCTATAATTCCGGCATACTGAAGTAGAGGCTTGCTTCAGCTACACAGTTAGGGTAGGCCGTGCAGGAAGGAAGGCAGGAAGGCATACAAGTGTAAAAGAGGGCTGGGAAAGCACTGGGGATTCCAGGTAGTCAGAAGTCAGGGCCGCAGGCTAGGCATCGAAAAGGCCAGAGACAAGGCCTAGTGAGCTTGGGCTTACAGGAAGGGCTGCAGGCTAGGCATCAAAAAGGCCAGAGACAAGGCCTAGTGAGCTTGGGCTTACAGGAAAGGGCTGCAGTTTGAGACAAGAGCCTGGAGACTTGCTGTAAGGGTTTGAGCCTAAAGAGCACCCAGGTACTAGGCCTGGCTTGGGAGGAGGTAGGCTTGATAGGACAGCCAGGAGGAAGAGGAAGAGTCCAGATAGGGCTACCCTGGACCTGGCACCATTGAGCTCCGAAAGCAGTCGGTCAAAGCTTGAATCAGGGAGGTGAAGAAACCAAGGAGCTAAGAGCAACATGATGAAGGGCAAACAAATGAACAGACATCCTTCTTGACACTGCTAGCTCTGACCAGGTCTATAAAGGCTGGAGGCTGAAGTCCAGGGAATGTGCCTGACAACAGCAGAGGAGTTGGACTCAGGTTCATGGCTGCGGTTCAGTCAACATTTAACACCATGCCAAAGGATTTGCACATAGACAACAGTTTTTAGCCAGTCCTGAAAACTTCCCTAGCTTGAGATGGGTTCCTGTTTAGAAGGTAAGTCAAAGTGATCCCCAGCTAAAACAGC
The DNA here is from genome assembly GCA_019843965.1 of Rhynchomys soricoides. NCBI lineage: Eukaryota > Metazoa > Chordata > Mammalia > Rodentia > Muridae > Rhynchomys > Rhynchomys soricoides. The sequence continues at coordinate 176,068 of JADRCH010000334.1, forward strand.
CTGGCATTTCCCATGAGCTGGGACCACAAACCACAATGGTTCCTCATCTCTGTGCCCCATTGGCTTTAGCAGTAGGTCCCAGGGTTGTTCTGCAGAGGCCAGGTTACCATGACATCACAGTACTCCTTGATTGAAGAGTATATGCTTGCCTATCATATATGAAGCCCTGGGCTCAAACCCCAGTACCACAGGAAAAAAAATTATGAAATATTAATCCAGGCATGGTGGCACACTATAATCCTAGTGCTTGGGAGGTGGGCTTGGATAAACAGGAGTTCAAGGCCAGGCTCAGCCACTATGACTGCTATTCCTCAGAAATCTGCCTGCCTCTGCCTCCAAAGTGCTGGGATTAAAGGTGTGCGCCACCACTGCCCGGCTTGACCAACTAAATTTGAGGCGTAGGACCCATATATGGTGGGAGAACTGACTAGAACAGCACACAAGTTGTCCTTTGGCTTGACATTCCCCACCCAGGGAGGTGGTAGTGGGGTAATAAAACACTCACAGCCTTCAAATCAAAAACATTTAATGAAATGTGGTGGCTCATGCCTAGAATCCACACACTCAAGTCTAAGTCTTTGTAGGGGTGTGTGTGTGTGTGTGTGTGTGTGTGTGTGTGTGTGTGTGTATGTGGCGGGATGGCCTCAGTCTCAAGGTTAACTTCAGCTGCCTGGGATAGCCCGGGCTACAGAATGAAACAAACAAAACAGAGCATGCATTAGGCAAAGGTTTAAGTAAAAGGGGATTTTAAAAGCTGTCTTTTAAAACAACAGAGCTGGCCAGGCAGTGGTGGTGCACGCCTTTAATCTCAGCACTCGAGGCCAGCCTGGTCTACATAGTGAGTTCCAGGACAGCCAGGGCTACACAGAGAAACCCTGTCTCAAAACAAACAAACAAAACCCAACACAGAGCTGTTATACTTGCTAGCATTCTTAGCATGTATGAGACACTAGATCTGATCCCCATCATTAGAAGAAAAACTAACAAAAAAGTTTTCAAACGGAAAAGTCCATGCCTGGTCCAGGCTGGATGGACAGGAACCAGACACAGAACAGCTCAGAGATCTAGGATAGAGCCAAACACAGTTGGGGGTGAGGGGGAGATTCGCTGAAATGGTTCCTAATGGTATTCTGCTATACTCACAGATTGGTGCCTAGCCCAACTGTCATCAAAGAGGCTTCATCCAGCAACTGATGGGCAAATGCAGAGACCCACAGCCAATCACTAGGCAGAATCAGAGGAACCCCGCAGAAAAGGGGGAGGAAGGACTGTAGAAGCCAGAGGGGTGGAGGACACCTCGAGAACATGGCCCACAGAGTCAACCAGGGCTCAGAGGGACTCACAGACTGAAGCAACAAACACAGATATTATGCGGTCTAAGCTGGTTCCTCTGCACATGTTTATGTGGCTTGGTGCTCCTGTGGGACCCCTCACAGTGGCAGTAGGGGTGCCTCTGACTCATTTGCCTGCACTTAGGACCTTTTGCCTATAGCCTTGATATGAGCATTTGTCTTTTGTTTGTCCTATTGTAATTAGTTATGCTATGTTCGGCTGGTATCCCTGGGGATGCCTGCCCTTTGTTTTGTTGTGTTTTGTTTTGTTTTAAGGGGAACAGAGGAGAGTGGGTCTGGGGGAAAGGGAAGGTAGAACTGGGAAGAGTGGAGGGGAAAACAGATAGGGATGTATGAGAGAGGGGAAAAAAGAGTCTTTTACATAAAAAATTGTAACATATACACACATACACACATATAAAATACACATATATGTGCATGCGTGCTTTGTCTACATGACTGTCTATGCCCCATGTGTAGGCCTGGTGTCCTCATAAGACAGAAGAGGGTACCAGATCACCTGGAACTTAAGTTACAGATGGTTGTGAGCTACATGTGGTAACAGAACCTAGGTTCTCTGGAAGAACAAAGCTGTTTTTTCAGCCCCCTGTCTTTTCCTCGGCCCCCAACTGAGACGGGGTTTCTCTGTGTTAAGAGTCTTGGCTGTCTTGGAACTTGCTTTGTAGATCAGGCTGGCCTGGAACTCAAGAGATTGACCTGCTTCTGCCTCCCGAGTGATGGGATTAAAGGAATTTGCCACCAGGCCCTGTTTTTATATTTTAGAGATAGGATCTCACTATATAGCTATAGCTGTCCTAGAACTCACTATGTAGACCAGGCTGGCCTCAAACACAGAGATTCTCCTGTCTCTGCTTTCTAAGTGCTGAAATTAAAGGTGTACACCATGATGTCTTTCTTTTTTTTTTTTTTCCAGGGTGGGGGATTGTATGGTTTTTTTATATAGCTATCTTCAGACACACCAGAAGAGGGCATCAGATCCCATTACAGATGGTTGTTAGCCACCATGTAGTAGCTGGGAATTGAACTCAGGACCTCTGGAAGAGCAGTCAGTGCTCTTAACCACTGAGCCATCTCTCCAGCCCTGTTTTTTGTTTGGTTTTTTAAATCTTTACATCTTTGAGGCAAGATCTTGCTATATATTTCAGGCTGACCTTGAAGTCAGATACCCTCAAGGCTTGGCCTCCCGAGTGCTGGGACTGCACACATGCCGGCCGCATCAGGTGCCTTAATGTTAACAGTTCTTAGAACTGCCCCACCCTCTTCTTCCCACTTGCTCTCCGTCTCTGCCAATAGCTATTCCTCCTACCCAGCAGCCATGCCTTTTTCTTAGCTAGCCACCTTCCTGCTCATGGCTCCACCTCAAGGCCTTTGCCTGTGGCTGTCCTTCCCTCAGAATGGTCTCCTGAACTCTAAAAATTGCCTCTTCTTATTCCCAATTCATCCAACGATGTCACCTCAAAATCTTCTGACCATACAACTGAAGTGGTCCTGGTCAACCATGCCCCACTGCTTTTCTTTGGGCAACACAATCTCACGACACCTAAGGGGCTGTCAGTTGCTGGCTCCCACCTATAACTGCAGCACTCCAGAGGAAGAGGCCGGAGAATCCTGAGCTTGAGGCTAACCTGTGCGACACAGTAACAGTCTCCACACGAGGGCGGGGGAGGGAGTGCGGACAGGAAGAGAGTGTTCCCTAGGCTGGGGCCTAGCCTCCTGCACACATAGAACCCTGATATTGTGGCACAGGCCTCTAATGTCAGAAATCTCGTGGAATAGATTGGAGGACTAGAAACTCACAGCATGAGCTCAGTGTTTAAAAGCAGTTGTTGCTTACAGGAGACTTAAGTTTGGTTCCCAGAGTCCAGAAAGGGGCTCACAACTGTCCTTAACTTCAGTCTCAGGGTATCCAACATTTCCTTCCAAGTCTCCATGGGCATCAGGCACTTATATGCCTAATGCATACACAGAAACAAAATATTTATACACATAAAATAAATTTATTTGTAAAGAGAGATGTTCCACGTCTTCCTCAACTATATAGCAAGTTTGAGCCACCTTGGGTTTCAAAAAAAGAAAGAAATGAAGAAAAGAAAAAGAAAACTGGGTATGGAGGGGAAGCCTTTCAGCCCAGCGCTTGGGAACTTAGAAGGCAGAGGCAAGCGGGGCTCTTCAGAGTTTGAGGCCAGCCTGATCTACAAAGCAAGTTCCAGAGAAGCTAAGGTTACATAGTGAGATCCTGCCTCAAAATAAAAGCAAGCTACCAACAGGCAGAGTGGCAGACTGGTGACAATGGGGGAAGCCATAATGACAGGCACTGCAGCTTGAAGGGGAGGAGATGGCTTCATCGAGAGAACCATCACCACCATCCCCTTCAGCTTAGGTCCCAAAGCCCTGCCCCAGCCCTTCACCAGTGCCTGCCACCCCACTGTGTTGGCGTGAGCTGCAGACCTGTGACTCCCACTGGAGGAGGGGGAGGAAGCAAACAATCTGAAAGCCACAAAAGTATATTAAAACAGCAGTCACCTTCCCTCAGCACCCTCCCCTTCCCAATGTCTGCTGCCCCCTACCCATCAAAGAAAAAGATGGCCAGGGCAGGGAAACGGAGGTGCCCCAGCTGCAGGCCAGGGTCTGGGGGAGTCCCTCCAGCCTGGGAATGGAAGGCAGCTAACAGTCTTTACAGGTTCGCCGCCACCGTCGACGAGGGGGCCGCTGGGAGGCCAGAGGTGCAGGAGGGTCGGGCAGGATGCAGCAGACGGTCGGGCCTTGCCACAGGGACAGAAAACAGAAGAGAAATGAAAAGAGGGAAGAGAGGGAGAGAGACAGAACAGCAGGCAGGGAAGGGGAAAGGGAAGGGAGGGAGGGAGGGAGGGCACAGGGTGGGCAGAAGGGAGTCCCTCTAGGTGACACCTTTGTGGCAGGACAGTCACAACAGGAGGGCCTAAGGCAGCAGATGCTGCTATCAGGGTGGGCTGCATCAAAGAGACAGGGCCCTTGGCTGTGGGAAGAGGTAGGAAGGGGACTATGCCAAGGCCACAGTTACCATACAGAGGGCAGAGGGCAAGGAAGAAGGGAAAGTCCCAGAGCAGGCAAGGTCAGGCCACAAGAACATCAAAGACCAGGAAAAACGCCTGTGTCCCCCAGTGCTTGGAACCAGCATAAATGCCAAAGAAAGCCAAGCCTTGTTCCATCTACAGCTCAGAGGGAGGGCAGGTAAGCCCTCAAGAACAGCTGGAAAGGATGAAAGCAGGAGCCGGCCTGCCAGTCCATGCTGCACCCCACCCTGTGTGGCTAGAAAGTCCTTCGGCCCAGTCTTCTGAACACGCTCACAGTGCCTGCATGGTCCATCTGGGCACCAAGGCTCTCGCTGGAGCTGCTCCCCCGGGGCCCTACCAGAGTCCTCTTAATGGCAAACTTGACCTCAGCTGAGGACTTACTCTTGGTGCTTGTGACCTGGCTGTCCTGTGCCTCGGACACAACGGCAGCCTTGCCCAGTCTCTGGAGAATGCTGACTTTGGGCAGGGAATCTGGCTTCTTCTCTGGCCCAGTGCGAGAGGGAAGTGCCAAGCGCCGCAGCTTTGGAGTGGTAGCTGTGGTGGTTGCAGAGCTTGTGGCCTTGGCTTTGACAGTCAGCGCTGGCTGGGGACTGGCCTTGGTTGGGCCTCGTCCTAGTTTCTTCAGGACCCCAGCATACTGCAGGACAGAGCTACTGCTGCTGTCATTGTCACTGTCCCAGGCCAGATCCTCATCCATCTCTGGGGTGGCCCCTAAGCGGCTGAAAACTCCTGTGGGCTGTAGAGGGCAGAAAAAAGACAGAGGTCATTTATTCAGCTTGCTACCTGCTCTGGGCTGGTCTCTAAGAAGTCAGTGACAGTTCAGTGACATCCTACGTAATGGTGACAGCACTATTGAAGGGGACCAGAGGCTAGGGCACCAAAAGGAAGACCTGACTATGTCAAGGGACTCAGGAAGGTTCTTTAGGAAAAATCACCGACCATGGGAGCCCTGAAAGCTGAACTGCAGTGGCTCTATGAAGACAGAGAAACGGGAGCGCACTGCCAAGGGCAGGGTGAGCATTGGGAAGGTCCCCAGCTCATTTTAACTGTTCATTTTCTCATGCCTCAGATAAAATTCTGGCCTTATACACAGCTGGAAAATGCTCCACCACTGAACCCCATCCTAGTCCCTTCCCTGGCCACTTACTTAGCAGATAATTTATGCGTCTCAGACACTACTCTCAGACCTGTACCTCAGCCTAGGATGGACAGTGCTGGGGAAAAGCATGATGATCAGGTCAACCCTGGCCATACCATCCTGGAATCATAGTCCAGGAGAAGGTGGCAGCAGAAGTAGCCCTGCTAACTCTAAGCTCAGCAGTCAGCTGAGCTCTATGGCAGAGAGCGTATCTTCACGGGTTTTCTTTTCCTTCACCTTTGAGACAGGGTTACTTCATAGCATAGGCTGGTCTCAAATTTGAGATCCTCCTGCCTCATCTCCTGAGTGCTAGGATGACATATGTGGGCCAACACTGCCAGCATGCAAAGGAGCGAAGCAGGCTGGAGGATCAGAGTCAGGAAAAGTCGAATCAGGGACAATCCATGTCTTTTCAGAGATGCCAGGGATTGCCTCTGAGATCCAAACTCTGAAGTCAGCCCCCCCCCCCCCCAAAGACAGCTGAGAAAAATCATCCACTGGGTCCCTGAGGCAGAAGTAAAAGCCACACCCTTTGGGCACTCACAAGGCTGGACCTCCAGTCCTCTGACCCTAAGTGTTAGCATCACCATCATGGTAAGATTCTGGGGGGTGAGAGATAGGTAGGCAGGTGGCTCCACTCTGGTGAGCATGAGACTTGCCATGCCCCACATGCCCCTGCCCCTTGCTGATCTTCCACAGCCACCCTATGAACTGGCACTACACAAATTCAGGAACTGAGGAAAAGCTAGGGGCAAGTCCACCCAGCCAGTTAGAGTGAGCTCTGATGTACTCTCCTGACCACACACACACCACGCCAGGGGCTCGAAACGCAGTCAGCTGACTGGAATGTAGATGGCAGGTACCCTGAGTTAGGGGTTCGAAACAGGAGTTGCTGTGGTAGAAGATGCTGAGACTAGCTGACACATGAGAGTAGAAGACTGCAGAAAGAAATCTAGCAGCCAAATAGACTGGGGCTGGGCTAAAAGTCAGCTGAGGAAAGACAAAGGGCAAACAGGAAATCCACCAGAGCCAAAGAAAAACAGAGGCTCAAAACTGGGGAAGACAGTGTGGACACCTGGGACACAGATGTGTGAGCATCATAAAGCACAGAGGGTACCAGCACTTGCCCATATGAGCTGCTCCAGCAAGCCACACTCACCTTGGTCCCTGTGGTAGTGTCTGCTTTGGTCTCAGCACCAAGTCGATCAAACACAGATGTTCTATGGAGACCTGGGAAGGAAGTGACATCATGAAGCAGCACCTGCCTGGTGGTCTCATGGGATCAAGTCTAGGCGGACCACAGAGCAGATGCCAAGGAGGGATGACACGGCCAGCCCATATGCCAATGAGAACCGTCCTAGTAGGGACAGACTATGCATGGCACAGGCTTTGCAACTAGACTACTGGCTCTGATCTTCACAAACACATGGTGAGTGTCAAATCTGGGAAAGATCAATGTGCTAGTTTCATAAGCTAAAGTCATCTAAGAGGACTCAACATAAGCTAAAGTCATCTAAGAGGAAGGAACTTCAGTGAAGAGAATACCTCCATACCTGGAATACCTCCAGAGGTTATAGAAAAGCCTGTAGGCATTTTCGTAATGATTTATTTTATTTTTTGGTTTTTCAACATGGACTTTCTCTGTGTAGCCTGGCTGTCCTGGAACTCTCTGTAGACTAGGCTGGTCTCGAACTCAAAGATCCACCTGCCTCTGCCTCCCAAGGCCTGGTACTAAAGGTGTGCTACCACTAGCTCTTCATGTTTATTGTTTTAAGATTTAATGATCATTTTCTTAATGATTCTTAGTGATGGAGTAGGGACCGTGAACACCAGGCTGGGGGGTCCTGGGTTCTATAAGAGGACAGGCTGAGCAAGCCATGAGAAGCAAGCCAGTAAGCAGCACTCCTCCATGGCCTCTGCATCAGCTCCTGCCTTCAGGTTCCTGTCCTAACTTCCTCCAGTGATAAACAGGGATGTGGAAGTGTAAACCAAATAAACCCTTTCCTCCCCAGCTTATTTTTGATTATGGTGTTTCACCATAGCAATAGTGACCCTAACTAAAATAATGAAAACTGATCCCTAAAATTCACTGTGCCTCTGTTGATGTGGAAGGGAAGGTGTTTCTTTTTTGAAATTGGGAATAAATAAAACGATTTATTTATTATTTTATGTATATGAGTACACTGTAGCTGTCTTCAGACACACCAGAAGGGGGTATCAGATCCCATTACAGATGGTTGTGAGCCACCATGTGGTTGCTGGGAATTGAACTCAGGACCTCTGGAAGAGCAGTCAATACTCTTAACTCCTGAGCCATCTCTCCAGTCCTTGAAGTTTCTTCTACAGTGGGCGGCAGTCACTGGAAAGACTCAACTATCAAAGTACTGAGAGTCAGTATGTTTTGAGTGCTCAGCCCTAAAGCTACACCAACCTCTCTGGGGTTCAGGGGACACTGCGGAGGAGCAGACAGAAAGGACATAAGAGCTGGAGAAGTGCTGTGAAATGCTGCACTCAAGGTTATCCACACAGGATGTGCAGATCAAGCCAAGATCAGTCAGGATTCTGCCTGGCAGCTCCAATAGTGAGGAAAAAAAAAGAAGACAGGACATGAATGAGGTAGGGATATGTTGGGGTTATCTGGCAAGAGTGAGTAAGGAGCCAGGCAGTGGTGGCGACGCCTTTAATCTCAGCACTTGGGAGGCAGAGGCAGGCGAATTTCGAGGCTGAGTTCAAGGCTGGTCTACAGAGTGAGTTCCAGGACAGCCAGGGCAGAGAAACCCTGTCTCGGAAAACCAAAAAAAAAAAAAAAAAAAAAAGAGTGAGTAAGGGGTTAGTTTAGGGTAGATCCAATGAAAATATAATGCATGCAGCATGAAATTATCAAAGAATAGGGGCTAGAAAGATGGCTCAGCAGATAACAGCACTTGCTGCTCTTGTACAGGCTCCAAGTTCGATTCCCAGCACTCTCACATTTGCTTACAACCTCATGCAACTCCAGTTCCAGGGACCCCAACACCCTCTCCTAGCTTTCGAGGGCTGCTGCACGTTATGCACATGAATTCACATAAGTGCACCCATAAAAAGTAACTTTTTAAAGAATGTATTAAAAAATAAAAGACTAAAAATGAAAGAAAAAGACTTAACTAGAGGAAATCTTATTTTGAGACCTAAAAGATAATGCTTTTTGTGCCGAAAAAAGCACTGAGGCTGCAGGTGGGTGGTAGAGGACCAACCTAGTATGCACAAGGTCAGACTGCCAGCACCTCAAAACAACTGGCCAGGCGGTGGTATCCCACGCCTTTAATCCCAATACTCAGGAGACAAGGCAGCAGATCTCTGAGTCTGAGGCCAGCCTGGTCTACAGAGTGAGCTCTGGGACAGCCAGGGCTACACAGAGAAACCCTGTGTTGGAAAAACCTAACTGATGAGTAAATAAATACTGAAAGGAGGAAAAGGAGCCTCTATGTGATGGTGTGGATGCGATTGCCCAGGGAGCAGCACTGCTAGAAGGTGCGGCTCTGTTGGAGTAGGCGCGGCCCTGTTGAAGAGGTGTGTCACTGTGGGTGTGGGCTTAAGACCCTCATCCTAGCCAACTTCCCCTAGCAGCCTTCAGAGGAAGAGGTGGAACTCCCAGCTCCTCCCGTACCATGCCTGCCTGGACACTGCCATGCTCCCACCTTGATAATGGCCTGAACCTCTGACCCTGTAAGCCAGCCCCAATCAAATGTTGTCCTCCTAAGAGCTGCCTTGGTCATGGTGTCTGCTCACTCTAAGACGCTGCTCCACAGGCAGATAACAGCCATGGGTATAGGACCCAGGAAAGGATGCGCACGATCGGGAAGTTGTAGCAAACCAGCGGACTGTTCTGAAATATTACCACGGTAAATCCACTACCTCCACAACCCTCAATGAGCTCGGCTTGGGCTCACAGTACTAGTAGCCACTGTTGTCCTGCCCTTGGCCAGGTATGGTCACTTACTTTCAAGGCCAGCCCTGACTGTCCTTTTATCCCTGCCCTCCAAGAACGAAGGAGGACACGTGCCCAGCTTCATGAACTGAATGATGGCAGAGCAGAGGTGAGGGCGCTCTCCCTCTGTGGTCCTGTTAGCAGCTCCCCTCTGAGCCCTCACCTCCTGGGCAGGACCATCACTGGGCAACAAGCTAAGAAATTCCCATCTGCAACCCACACAGCCTGTACCTTTTGCTGCCTGCTGCTCCAGGATCTTTCGCGTTCGGGGAGTGGTCCCCTTGGGCATGTGGATGATGTACTTTCCCTCCATCTCAGCTGTGACCCGACGCCGCTTGGTGGGAACAACCAAGCTTTCCTCCTCCCTGTGGGCCAGAGCTGGTAAGGAGATATGGGGTCAGCTCCCTTAGGGATAGATGTTCTGAGCTTAGGGTGAGAGACACCTAGCTATGGTCAGGACAGTTTAACTGTTTCTGCCCTCAATTCTAAGACAAGGTCTCAACTCACAAACTTCCTGCTTCAGCCCCTAGAGGGCTAGGTTTATGTGCATGCCTCACAATGCCTTGCTGCACACCAGTGTTTTTCATCTCCTTACTGGTGTAATTGGCTCTTTCATGTGCACAGCCACCCCCACCACCAGACTGAGCCACTGAGAATATTAGTCATCTGGTGTGACTAAACCACAAGATGTGCTTTATTTGAAAAACAGTGGTGACTTCCCAGACTCTCAGAGGTAGGCCACACCCTGCTTAAATGGCTAAAATGTGGAACCCATGGGGGTGGGTGGATCCTTGAATCCCATAGGCTGCCTTTACAACTATGGATGCCTGCACTTTTTGACTTTTTGCTTTGTGCACTCACCTTTTAACCAGTAATCAAGGGCCATACTTATTGGTTTGGCATGGCACAGTATTAAATTATACTTTAAAATATATGTATTGGGGCTGGAGAGATGGCTCAGTGGTTATACAGTACTTCCAGAGGATCTGGGTTCAATTCCCACAACCCCCTGTAAGTCCTGTTCCAAGGAATCAGATACCTCTATGGCCTCTGCTGGCATCAAGCATTCCCGTGATGCACAGACATTCATGCAGATAAAACATCCACACCTTACACACAAAATATGTAAAAAAAAAATTTTTTTAAAATATGGCATGGCAGCAAAAGCTTTTACTCACTGAGCCACGCAGCCATCCCTAAATTATGCTTCTCTTTTGTTTTTAGGACAGGGTCTCACTGTGTAGCCTGGTCTGGGCTGGAACTTGTAATTCTCCTGGCTCAGCCTCCCCATGCTAGGACTGACAGCATAACCCACCACTCCTACTTTATACTTCAACTAGAATAAAGGATCCCTTCGCAGTCAGAAGGGATCCAGCCGCTCACCTCGGGAGCACTGTCATTTCAGCTCTCTAGAAACTTCTATACCTAGCTCTTTCTGTTCTTTTTTCTTTTTTTTGTTTGTTTGCTGTAGCTGTAACTCTAGCTAGCTAGCCTGGAACTCTCTATATAAACTAAGCCAACCTTGAATTCAGAATGATCCCCCTGCCTGTTTTCTGAATGTTGGACTTGTAGTGTATGCCACCCTGACTAACTTTTTACATTTAAATACTTTTATGTTTATAAATTTTTGTGGTGGAAATTGAACCCATGGCTCAGTGAATGCTAGGCAAGTACTCTACCCACTGAGCTACAGTCTACCCAGAGTCTTTTTCTTTTTATGAGACAAGTTCATGCTTGCAGTCCCAGCTGGGTGCAAATTCACAGCAACCATCTTGCCTCAGCCTCCCAAGTGCAGGCATCTTAGGTGTGAGCCGCTACACTCAGCGATTGATTTTACCTTCTAGTTGAAGGTGCTTCCACAAACACACGCCAGGCAAAGATAAAGCAGAGGCAGTGGCAGCAGATAGCCTGTGATGGGGACTACTGGACAACCAGAACATGAAGTCCTCCCCTGTGCCCCCAGCCTGGTCCATAGGTGCCTTGAGAAACTAGAAATGGGAATGGGTTGAACAAGGGGGAGCAGGAAGCTGAGTCCCACCCCTAGCTTTAAGTCCTGGGCAGAAGATCATCAAAACACTCAAGCAGAAGCATGCTGCAGGCTGGAAGACAGCAGGCAACAGAAGTGATGAGGGCTGGGGTGTGGCTCAGTTGGTAGAGTGCTTGCCTAGCACACACACATGCACTGGGTTCAGTAGCCCAAGCACTGCACAAACAGGGTGTGGTGGTCCATGCCTGTGACCTGAATATGCACAAGGTAGGCAGGAGGAGCAGGAGTTCAGAGTCACCCTCGGCTACATAACAATCTCAAGGAGAAGTGGGACAGACAGGTCTCTAGTCCATCCCGGAGAGCTTCTCACTGTCCTGGAAACCAAGATATCAGCACTGCCCTTCTAGAAACCGTACCATGGGGCTGGAGACCGGCTCAGAGCTTAAGATCAAGTACTGCTTTTGCAGAGGATCCAAGTTCAGTTCCCAGCACCCACATCAGAGAGCTCACAATCCCCTGTAACTTCAGCTCCAGGGGATTCCACTTTTCTGGCCTCCATGGACACCTGTACACATGCACACCCCCACATACAGACACATAATTTAAAAAATAAAAATAAAACTTTAAGTTAAATAAAACAGAGAAACAAAAATTAAAGCCCTCAAACTTGATCAAACTCAGAGATCAGTGACTTTCGGTGGTCTCTGAAGCACCTTGACACATTTAGAAGTAACATACACGCGCACACACACCCCCTCTGCTCACCCATATTCCCCTGCAGCTCTGCCCAACACTTGCCCAAGTTCCCTCACCGGCAGCCTTGGCACTCTTCGCTGCCATCTTGTTGGACACGGTGACAGAGATCTTAGAGGTGCTGTTGTCTGGCCGCCGTGTGGGAGTGTGGGGTGGAGAGTCATGGTTCAGGCTGTTGGCGATCATTCGAGAAGCAGCTGAGGGAGGAAGGGAGTTCAGTTGTGCTGGGTGCCCTAAAGAGGGGTCTGGGAAATGGCAGTGAGGAAGATTCTGGAAGCATAGTCTACAAGTTCTCAACCCAAAAGTGCCAGCCCAGGATTGGGAAGGCAAGCATGGGACTGAATGAAGAAGGACAGCTGCTGTTGCCCAGTGGTGCTCTGTCCTCATGATAGGTATGCTCAGGAATCTGGAAGGCAGCTTTATCTTCCCAGGAAGCAGCTTTCCATGTGTGACTCCTCAGAGAGAACTCCTCTCTCTGACATCCCAGACTACCAGGACACACAACGCACTTTGTTCTACAGGCCTTCTGGCTGCTTGACAGGATTTTCTTTTTAAAGACCTATCTCACTCTGGGCTGGCCTGGAACTCACAACATAACCCAGGCTGGCTAACTCACAGCAATCCTCCTGCTTCTGTCTCCAAAGGGTTGGGATTATATACACGAGCCACCATGTACAGCTTTGGTTTAATTTTTCAAAGTTACTTGAAATTGTAAGAGGCATTTAGGCCAGGCATGATGGAACACACCTTTAATCCAGGTACTTGGGAGGCAGAGGCAAGTGGAACTCTGTAAACTCAGGGCTAGATTGGTCTACATGAGTTCTAGACTAGTCAGGACTATATTTATATAGTGAGACCTTGTCTAGCAAGGAGGGAGGGAGGAAAGGAGGGAGGGAGGGAAGAAAAGGCATCCAGAAGGTATTAAAATGTTATCAACGGGCACTTGAAAGGCTGGCAAAGCTCATCTATGCTATTGGCAACCAGGGTTATGTACCCTGAAAGGAGACAGTGAGTGGGAAAGGGGGAGGAGAGACTCTGGAAAGAGCCATACTTGTCTCTGCTTTCGGATGCTGGCTCTCAGCTATCCTGTACTGAATACTATTCAGCAGAGCCTTAAAGGAGTCAGCACTGAGGCTAGAACACAGGCTAAGAATGCACTGAGTTACACCCCCAGCCTGCAAAGCCATTACAGTCAAACCCTCCTCTAGATGTGCTGTGTGCTTGTTAGAGAAATGAAGCCCCATCTCTATAACCTCCCTTCACCAACACCTTCACATGTGCCCTCCAGCTGGATCTAAGTTCAGCCTTGTGACTTCACTTTGGCCAATGGCACAAGAGCACAGACTCCAGAGGCCCTAGTGCTGGGACCTGTCCTCTACTGCTGTTCTTAGGAACCCTGTGACTGACTCCCTGTCAGAACATGCCTATGCTAGCCTGCTGCATGGCGGAAGGCACCAAGTCACTTCTATTATTCCAGCTGGCATTAAGGCAGTAATCACATATGTAAATGAAACCACCCTTCAACTTAGATGTCATGGACATCTCCCACAGAGACCTGCTGAGCTACACTAGAGCACAATGACCAGTTGATCCATCATAAAACTGAGAAGCAAATGTCTCTGATAGTTTAACTTTGAGTGTGTGTGTCTATTTACTTGTCTTAGTGTTTTGAAAACACTCCTTCCAATATCATCTGATTGGTTGTCTAAAGAGCTGAATGACCTATAGCAAAGCAGGAGAGAATAGGCGGGACTTCTAGGCAGAGATAGGAACTCTGGGGAAGAGTCAGAGGTGGGAGATTCATCATTGAGACATGGAGAGATTCGCCAGCTAGACAGAATGATGTAGGCCAGGGCTGAAGGACAGGTAACTAACAGGCCATGTGGCAGAACTTAGTTTAATATAAATGGGTTATTTTAAGTTATAAGAGCTAGTTGAAAACAAGTAAGCTAAGGTTTAAACCTGTCATAATTAGAGTTCCAAGTTGTTATCCAAGAGCTGGCAGGCCTAGGAAGTCATGTTACAGAGATCCGCCTGCCTCCACCTCCTGGGTGCTAGGATAAAGGTGTGCAGCTTCTTGTCAAGTTTATTGTGTGGGAGGGGCTTATGTGCCATGGGACATATGTGGAAGTCAGAGGACAAATTTTCAAAGTAGTTTCTTTCCTTTTAACTTCCATGGGTTCTAGACAATTCAGGTCAGAAGGTTTCCATATCAAGAGCCTTTGCCCACTGGGCAATCTCACAAGGCCCCCTTTTCTTCTCCCCTCTGTGAAATAGGATCTCACATATTCCTGTATTCCTGGCTGATTTTAAACATTACTGTGCTGGCTAGTTTTGTGTGTCAACTTGACACAAGCTAGAGTTATCACTGAGAAAGGAGTTTCAGTTGAGAAAATGCCTCCATGAGATCCAGCTGTAAGGCATTTTCTCAATTAGTGATCAAGGAGGGAGGGCCCCTTGTGAGTGGCACCATCTGTGAGCTGGTAGTCTTGGGTTCTATAAGAAAGCAGGCTGAGCAAGCCAGGAGAAGCAAGCAAGCCAGTAAGGAGCATTCCTCCATGGCCTCTACATCAGTTCCTGCTCCTTGACCTGCTTGAGTTCCAGTCCTGACTTCCTTTCGTGATGAACAGCAGCATGGAAGTGTAAGCTGAATAAACCCTTTCCTCCCCAACTTGCATCTTGGTCATGATGTTTGTGCAGGAATATAAACCCTGACTAAGATAAATTGGTACCAGCATAGTGGGGTATTCCTGTGACAACCTGACCATGTTTTGGGGAAGACTGTGGAAGGACTTTGGAACTTTGGGCTAGAAGATCCATTCGGTGTTAAGAGCTTTGTGGGATGTTGTGTAGGCGCTTGGAAGATCATGTTGAGAACAGTGCAGAAGATGGAGGCCTGGCTTGTGAAATTTCAGAGGGAAGATTAAAGACTCTTATCAGGGCCATTGCTAGTTTGAGTTAAGATTCTGTAGTTTTAGTTATCTGGGGCTGAAGAAATCAGCTGTGATTAATAAGACACCAGAACTACTAAAGCAAAACCACTGCATTACTGGGACTATTGGTGCTGTTTAGCTGGAGCTGAGAAATTGGCTGTGATTGGGAAGAGACCGGCATCATTGGAGTGAAATCTTCTGAGAAGTGTTTTCTGAGAGCACAGAGGCTGCGTTCCAGAGATAGCCAGGGTTGTACCTTATGCTTTGGCTGGATTTGGTAATGTGTGAGAGTCACCCACGAGGTACTGGTTTTGAAGGCATGTAGGGGTCATGCAAAGGAGTTGGGACTTGGTACTGTGAGAGGCCGAGGAAGGCCATTGGTGATGGTGCAGCCTCAGTTGCAATTGATGGCCCAGGAATGAAGGGGTCATGCAAAGGAGGTGAGGCTTGGCACCATGGTAAAGTTGCAGTGGAAGACAGCAGTGTTTTGAAGATACCAGTACCATGAGGTGACCACCAAGAACAGCAGCAGCAGTGAGAACAGGCATCTGGAACCGTGTGTGCTATAAAGGGCAGAGCTGGAGAAGTGACTCAAGCCCTTGGATGAATCCAGAAGATCGTGAGTGTATCCCAGAAATTGGACGGTTGGTATTTGATTTTGCTTTTGATTGTGATTGTGGCCAGATATTTTTCCCTCTTGAAGAAAGAAGGTATTTTAGTGGAGCCCACAGTTAAGAGACTTTGAATTTTTAAAAGACTTTAAATTTTAAGAGATTGGATGTTTAAAAGGGACCGAAATGTTAATGTGTAAGAATTTGCAAAGAGCCGGCCAGTGGTGGCACACGCCTTTAATCCCAGCACCCGGAAGGCAGAGGCAGGTGAATTTCTGAGTTCGAGGACAGCCTGGTCTACAGAGTGAGTTCCAGGACAGCTAGGGCTACACAGAGAAACCCTGTCTCGGGAAAAAAAAAAAAAAAAGAATTTGAAAAGACTGTGGGACTTTTACAGTTATTTAGATCTTGGGGATGAATAAGGAAGTAAGGGTCGAGGCTATTGCTGACGTGTTTGTGTCAAGTTGACAAGGGGTCAATTGTACTGGCGAGTTTTGTGTGTCAACTTGACACAAGCTGAAGTTAAACACAGAGAAAGGAGTCTCAATTGAGAAAATGCCTCCATGAGATCCAGCGGTAAGGCATTTTCTCAATTAGTGATCAAGGAGGGAGGGCCCCTTGTGAGTGGCACCATCTGTGAGCTGGTAGTCTTGGGCTCTATAAGAAAACAGGCTGACTAAGCCAGGAGAAGCAAGCACACCAGTAAGTTACATCCCTCCATGGCCTCTGCATCAGCTCCTGCTTCCTGACCTGCTTGAGGTCTAGTCCTGACTTCCTTTAGTGATGAACAGCAACATGGAAATGTAAGCTCAATAAACCCTTTCCTCCTCAACTTGCAATGGTCATGATGTTTGTGCAGGAATAAAAACCCTGACTAAGACAATTACTTTTAACTTCTTAAAAATAGATGTACTTCTTTTTATTTAGGGGTATGTATATGTGTATAACCCACATGCATACAGGTGCCTTTGGAGACTCGAGAGGGTGTCAGAGCCCCTGGAGCTGGAGTTATAGGCAGTTGTGAACTACTTGATATGGGTGCTAGGAATTCAGCTCAGATCCTTTGGACGAGCAGGAAATGTTCTTACCTCTGAGCCATCTCTCCAGCACCCTACTTTGAACTTCTGATGCCCCAGCTACCTCTTTGTGAGTGCTGAGATTAGAGGTGAGTATCACGGTGCCTAGATTGTTTGGAGCTGGGGATAGAGCCCAAGGCCTCAGGTACAATAGGCAAGCACTCTGTCAACTGAGTTCTATCCCAGACCTGTCTGTTTTTAAAACAGGGTCTCACTCTGTTGCCCAGGCCTTTTAAGAGTCTGTGTGTAGAGACTCATCTTCTGACTACAATTCATTATAACCCTACACCAATACATAGGGTGCAGCTGTAGCTGTCCACAGGCTCCAACCCATCACCTAACACCTGTTCCCAACCTATGTCAAGGAGATCACACACAAAAACTATAAAAAACTATTATGAGTGAGAAGGAGCTATATGAACAGCTTATTCCGTCCCTCAATAGCTTTGCTTCCACCTCTGCAAACTACAGGGTAGATGGGCTGGCCGATGTGTTCCTTTCAGCGACAGGATACAAAGAAGAGACTGAACAGATGCAACTCACCACTAGAAGTGCCACGTCGAAGCTCACCCTGGAGGGGGCTGGGGCTGCAGGGCACTGACTCAGTGGCTGCTTTGCACATGTCCTGCAAATGAAAGGTAGAGGGGTGTCTTAGTCAGGGTTTCTATTCCTGCACAAACATCATGACCAAGAAACAAGCTGGGGGAGGAAAGGGTTTATTCAGCTTACACTGCTATTCCACACTGCTGTTCATCACCAAGGGAAGTCAGGACTGGAACTCATGCAGGTCAGGAAGCAGGAGCTGATGCAGAGGCCATGCATGTTTCGTACTGGCTTGCTTCCCCTGGCTTGCTCAGCTTGCGTTCTTATAGAACCCAAGACTACCAGCCCAGGGATGGCACCACCTACAATGGGCCCTCCCCCCTTGATCACTAATTGAGAAAATGCCTTCCACTTGGATCTCATGGAAGCATTTTCTCAACTGAAGCTCCTTTCTTTGTGATAACTCCAGCTTGTGTCAAGTTGACACACAAAACCAGACAGTACAAGGGGTGAGTGCAGAACAGGAGACCTAGAGAACTGAGGTAGGTGTGTGTGTGTGTGTGTGTGTGTGTGTGTGTGTGTGCTCGCACAAAAGTGCAGATGCTTGGAGGGGCCACAGGTGTGGGATCCCCTGGAGTTGCAGTTACAGGCAGTTGTGAGCTTCCCAACCCTGGTGCTGGGAACTGAACGTGGCTCCTTTGGAGAGCAGCAAGCACTAATGTCTGAGCCATTGATCAACTCTACACTATTCTGCTCTGGGCTAAAAGGAAGCACACTGGGCTGGCTAGATAGCTCAGCAGGTAGAGACACTTGATGCCGCTTGATGACCTGACCTAAACCTTGGGACTCTGGTAGTCAAGAGAATCGACTCCCAAAGTTGTCTTCTGATCCCCACATATACATGAGACCACACTTCCGCCACACACATCTATCCAATATGTATTTCAATTCTCAATCTAAAATTAAAAAACAACGAAAACTCCCAATGCTGTGTTCACTGACTCTCCAGCTGAGTTGATGCTTCTAACTTGAAGTCCTTGTGCAGGGTCCTGGATGAGGAACAGTTCAAGGCCTGTCTCTAGACGTTACTGCATGAGTTCAGGGCATCTGTCAGCCATATCAGACAGCTCTGGGTTTGAGTGAGAGACTCTGCCTCACTGAGTAAGGTGGCAGAGTGACTGAGGATCACTCCCAATATCAGTCGTGGCCTCCACATGTACACACACACTACACATACACATGTGAACATGCACCTTCCTGCTGTGTGGATTCCACACATTCGAAGAATGGGAAAAGAAACACAAAATTAAGGTTTGCCTCACTGCATAGGGAAGACAGAAAAAATGAGGCTCAGAGGAGTCAGACAAATGCCCAATGTCACACAGCAAAAAGCCAAACCTGCCTCTGAACACTGCACCTTCCTTGGCGGCCAGGCCCCCTCCAGCCCCACACTTTCCCCAGGAAGTCAGAGGCACAGAAGAGCACCTACCTGGCGGTGTACCACCTTGGCATGCTTGAGGATGGCAATGATATCACCCACAACAGTCACGCCCAGCTCATTCATGATTTCTTTATTAAGATCTAGCAGCATGCTCTTCTGGATCCTGCGGGGGAGGATGGTGGTGAGGCCCCAGGCAGCAAGCCCCCACCTCCCCCTGCCCGCTTACCCTGTCCATCAGCCTCCTCACCTATTATCCACAAACATCACAGCATAATTAACAGCAGGTCCTGGGGGAATGCCGGCTTCCTTGAAGAACTGGATCCACTCGGAAGTGGCTGGGGTTAGACAAGACAGTCATTCAGAGTGAACCACAGCAGCAGTGGCTTCCACGAATTAAAAGCCAGTTCATGCCAGCCTGCACTGTGAGCTCTCGACTCTCAGCAGAGTAAGAATCCCTGACCACTTGGGAGTCTGCAGGCACTGAGTCTGGGACCTAAGAGGTTGGTTAACATGCCAGGGCACAATGTTCCCAAGTTCCCAGTCCTTTGCCCTTGTTCTCTTATGGTTTCCTGCTGCCCTGGCGCCTTATCCCACATACCTGGCCTGATAGCTCTCTCTAAGCACCTGGCAGTGGGGAGCCCAGGTCCAGGAGCCAGCCCATGGGCCTTAGCAGGCAGCAGCCTCATGGAGAAGCACACACTCATGTACATTATCAGGAAGCTTGACTGGTTCAATCCTGGCTCTGTTGTTTCCTGCCTTCAGGACTTTGGGCAAGTCAATGCTCAGTGCCTCAGTTTCCTTACCTGTACATTTGTAATAGTACTGTACATCTGCCAAGTACCTTCTGGGCACTCAGCACAGGCAGCTCCTATCCTGTTCCTAGCACCTGGGATGCCTCAGACCCTCAGGGAAGAAATAAGAAATCTGCCCTCACCTGGCTAATATTTCAGTACCCACGTCCTCGGGTCATTGGGCAGACTGAATCCAAACAGCCTTTGATGGTTTTGTTTTTTGAGACAAGGTCTAGTAGAGCTTAGGCTGGCCTCAAACTCACTATGAATCTGAAGATGACCTTGACCTCCTAATCCTCCTGCCTCCTCTTCCCCAATGCTGGAATAATAGGTGTGTGCTGTCACCATGCTCAGCTTATGTAGTGGTGGGGACAGAAACTTGTACAATTCGAGGCAACACTCAGCTAACGAAGCTCCCAGCTGCTTCCCTTGAATCAATCTTTCTCTCTCTCCCTTCCTTCCGTCCTTTTTTTTTTAAAGAAAGGTCTCAGCTGGCATGGTGGATCCCTGTGAGTTTGAGGCCAACCTGATCTACATATCAAGTTTAAAGACAGCTAGGGCTACGCAGAGAAACCCTGTCTCAAAAAAAAGACAGGGTCTCATGTATCCTAGGTTTGATTTGAACTCACCAGGTATAAGAATGACCTTGAACTCCTGATCCTCCTGCCTCACTGTGCTGAATCTCAAGTGTGCACTACCTACAGAGGCTGGTGTCCAAGGAGTTGCAGAATCTCTGCATCAGGCCCACACCATCATGTCATATATTATTGAGAAAAGGCAAATATGTGACCAACTAAGCTGTCATAATCCAGTGGCTATTAAGAAATACTTGGGCCATAGGTGGTGGTGCCAGCCTTCAATCGCAGCACTCAGGAGGCTGAGGCTGTGGGTTTGAGGCCAAGGTGGGATACACAGTGAACGATCTGGAGAACTACAGAGTGAGACATTGTCTCCAAAAGTAAACACAGAAGTGGTAGTCCCTACTCCGAAATGTTACATCGAATAACAATGTATCTTAAAATCAGGTGGCTAAGGTTACTGCGCATAACACCAGGGGAAATCTTCAGAACATACACTCTGATGTGTTTCCCGGAACAAAGAAACATCCCTTTTTGTCTGTTTGCAGTGCTGAGGATGGAACATGCCTTTGAGGATCAGTTAAGTGCTCTACTCTAGCTCTGAGCCACCTTCTCATGTCCTCCGTAAACCATATACTAACTGAACCATAACCCCAAGTCCCTCACAGGTGAGGCAAATGTTCTACCATTTAGCTAGAGAGATCTCAAGCCCTAAGTAATATCTCTTGACAGTGACATCCATAAACATGTGAAATACTACCTAGCATTAAAAAGACACTAGTTATGCTTAGCCCCACTCTCAAACATCATGCTGCATAAAGGTAGTTCATACAACCTGGTGATATCTTACAGGATTTGTTTATGTAAATTCAAAGCCTGGCCCTGCTACATGCTTGTATTTTAGTTCCTCTTAATTCTCTTTGAATATATTTTATGGATTTTCCTACACATGACATAAATCTCAACATTTTCCTAAGCCACCATGTAATCTCTGTGCTTTGACAATCCCAAAAGGCAGCTTAACAACAACTGGGGACCTGGGTGTGGCAGCAAACACCTACAGCCCCAGTACTCAGGAGTTTAAGGCAGGAATGCTGAAAGCAGCCTGGGTAACAAGCTACACCCCTCCCCACCCCAAAAACAAAAAGAAATAGCAAGGAAGACAGGCTGATGGGAGCCTGTGACCCCAGCACATGGAGGTAGAGGCAGGAAGATAAAGAGTTCAAGGTCACTCTTGGGTCTAAGGAGTTTCAGGTTAGCCTAGGTTAGGATGTGGCTGTTTCTCAGGAAGGAAGAGTGGAGGAATTATCTCAAACTGTCTCCTGACAAGCACAACTAACATCTGTTAAGGACTGTGCCTAGGCTTCTACATAATCTCCTCAATCCAGGCTGCAGGCTTATCATCTCCATCTCACAACTAGAAGAGCTCAGGGCTGGAGAGATGGCTCAGTGGTTAAGAGCACTGGCTGCTCTTCTAGAGGACCAGGGTTCAATTCTCAGCACCTACATGGCAGCTCACAACAGTCTCTAATTCTCAGTTTTAGAGGATCTAGCACCCTCACACAGACATACATGCAGGTAAAACACTGATACACACAAAGATAAATAAATCTTTAAAAAAGAAAAACTGAAGCTCTAGCAGGCCAGGCAGGGTGTGCACCCATGGACCATACCAAGTTCTCCAGGCCATACTCCTAATTCAGGAGGCCCATCTCGGGAAGAGAATAGACAGCCTTGCACAGGCTCCAGCCCTGCCCCCACCTCAGTAGAACCCAGCTGTTCCTGCCTGTTCCCAACCCTCCCCCTCTACTCTCTAGACCCAAACCATCCTATGGGCAGAAGGGGCCTTGCAGGGAAACCAGACTCACCCATAGTCACTGAGACCATTGTCTCCCTGGCTTTGACCCTGCTCCCGGGAGCCTGGAAGAGAGAAGGGAGAGGGCCCATCAGTCGCCCCAGAGAGCCTCAGGCTCCTGGTGCTGCTGCCTGCCAGCCTGCCAGAGGAACATTCCTGAACTAGGGGGTCAGGACCCAAAAATAGCCTGAAGCAGCAGCTGGCAGGACGTGGTAAGCCTGGGACAGGGCTGCCATCAGAGCTATCACTCTGCCTGGGAAGGAGCTCAGACACGGTGTCCTAGTTTGGGTTTCCACTGCTGTAATAAAATGCCAGGACCAGAAGCAACTTCTCATCCTGGAGGGAAATCAGGACAGGAACTCAAGGTAGGAGCCTTGCAGGAGGCAGGAGCTGCTTCAGGAGCCATGGAGGAGCACTGCTTACTGGCTGGCTCAGCCTGCTTCCTTATAGCAGCATGACCACCTGCCCAAGGATAGCACCAACCAGTGGGCTGGACCCTCCCACATCAAACATCAATGAAGAAAATGCCTACAAGCTCCCTCTCTCCCTCTCAGACAACTTTGGCATCCATAGGCATGTACCACACTCACACCTGCATGAGCATACACACAAACATAGATTAATATTTTTAAAAGTCCATCTCTTGGTTTTTTGTTTGTTTGTTTTTCTGAGACAGGGTTTCTCTGTATAGCCCTGTCTGTCCTGGAACTCACTCTGTAGACCAGGCTGGCCTCGAACTCAGAAATCCACCTGCCTCTGCCTCCAGAGTGCTGGGATTAAAGGCGTGCGCCACCACTGCCTGGCAAAAGTCCATCTCTTACACTGAGAGATGGGATACCAGACCCTAACAGGCTCCAAAGAAATGGAAAACCAATTTTCACTTAAATGAGAAATTGTTTAAAAGGGGTTGAAGAACTGTGGAGGCCAGCCCAAGCTACATAATACATTCAAGGCTAGCCTGGGCTATACAGCAAGACCCAGTCTCAGGCAGGTGGGTAGGGCTAGAGGTGTAATTCAGTTGGTAGAGTACTTGTCTAGCATACACAAAGCTCTGAGTTCAATCCCCAGCACCATACACACCAGGCACACATACCCACAGTCCCAGTCAGCAGCTGGGAGGCAGAGGCAGGATGATCAGAAAGAAGTTCAAGTCTATCCTTAGCTAGACAGCAAGCTCTGGATCTAACACCTACAACAGAGAGCTGAGACCATCAGGACATGGCACATACCAAGCACCACGGAGCCACCAGGTCAGAGCATCCCAAAGGTGCCTTGCAACAGCCTCACAGGGAAGACTATTATTAGTTCCATTCTCATCAATTAAAAAGTCACACATGACTCACTCAGCAAGGAGCAGTCACTTGTCAAGTGCCACATGTAGCAACTGACCTTTCTGAGATTCAAAAGCAAGTTGTCTCTGATTCTGAAGCCCATGGAGCAGGTCCTCAGGAGTGTTTACTCTGTGCCTGGAACTGAGAATACGCACATCTCAGTGGCTTTGCATGATGAGCCTGGAAGAAAAATGAGCAAAAAGAGGAAATAAAGTCAAAGATAAAAAGAGAATGGTAAGCCTGGGAACAAACAGCAAGTAAGGGCAGGGCCGGGACTTGAACTCAGGTTACTCCAATGTGTGATGAATGGGGACTGAGGCACTACTATGAGGCAGGCATAACCAGCCTACCCTTGAAGGCCTCAGTTAATATCAAACCAGAAGTCCCTAGGGCTGTGAAGTCACTGCTAAACTCAATTTTAGCTTCTGAATGCCATTTTGGTTGGTTGGTTGGTTGGTTGGTTTGGTCCCATGGTGAAGCTAGCTCCTGAATTAGTCAAGCTGGCCATGAATTCACAATTTTCCTGTCTCCACCTCCCAGGTGCCAAGCTTCTTCTCTCTACTATCTTAAAAATTCATTTCCAGAGGGCTGGAGACATTACTCAGCGGTCAAGAGCATTTTTTAGAGGGTTTAGAGGACCCAGTTTAGTTCCCAGACTTATACAACAAGGCACAATCACCTGTAACTCCATCCCAGGGGGTCCAATAGCCTGGGCTCCAAGTGCATCAGGTATGTAAGTGGTGCAAAATATTCACAGGCTGGTAAATACACACACGCATAAAAATAAAGGGATCATCCTCTTTAAAAGTTCATGTCCCCAGCTGGAGAGATGGCTCAGTCAGTAGGTGCATGAAGAGGAGTTCCCCACCTTGGAGGATCCCTGGAGCTTAGTGGCCAGCCTGTGTACCCAAAGGGGTGAGCCCCAGGTACAGTGAGAAACCCTGACTTAAAATACAAGGTAAAGAATAATTGAATAAGATATCCGACTTTGGCATCCGCAGGCATGTACCACATGCACAGCTGCACGAGCATACACACAAACAGATTAATATTTTTAAAAATCCATCTCTTGCATTGACTTTCTGAATAGTGGAAATTGACAAAATTAACATTTTAAAAATGACAGCTCTCAAAATTCAATTCTAGAAATATCAATTACAGAATCCACATGCTATGCTCTTACAGGCCTTGATCGAAAGCACCATGCTTACAGGCTTAGAATCCCAGCATTTAAAAGGCTGATGTAAGTAAAAGCACCATGCTTTCGCAAAAAAGCCAAAGTAGGGGTGGAAAAGTAGGAAGAAAGTGGGGAGGGGAACTTAGACCCAAGCCCTGGTTCTGGCCACTTCCTAGCCCCGACCTCAGGCAAGTAGCTCTACTTTCTGGGACTCACCCTCTGGAGCCATCTAAGGACGCTCCTATTGCTGCTCATCACAGCAGTAGGAACTTGCAATCTCAGCACTTGGGAAGCTGAGGCTGGAATGTTGAGGTCCAGGTCAGCTGTGCTCCATGGAGAGACCCTAGCTCAAGAAGTCATGGGCTGGGGGGGGGGGGAGGGCTGCTCAGTGGCAGAGCACTTACCTAGCATGTGCCCAGCCTGGGTTCCGTTGCCAGTATTTAAAGTAAATGGTAAGATAATCTACTCAAAGGGTCCTGACTCCAAGTCAGACAACATGAGTTCTGTCCCCTGAACCTGCATCCCACGTGGGGAGAGAGAGAGAGAACTGACTCCCAAAGGTCTTCCTAATCTCTACACAAATGCATGGACAGGTGCATCAATGAGGGAAAAAACTTAAAAGCAAGCAGCTCTACTTTTCTTCAGGGGTGGGTGCAGGGGAGAGTAGTGGCAGAGAGATGGCTAAGTAGGTGGAGGCCACCAGGCCAAGCTGTCCTCTGACTTTACATACCATGTAATAAAATATGTCACTTAAATTAAAAAATATATATATATTAGAGGGATTGAAAGAGCAAACGCAGAGTTCCTACAGCTACGTTTGGCAGATACTCATTAAGTTAAATCTGAACTAAACTAGTGACAAGGTGCCAGGCAGTGGTGGCGCACGCCTTTAATCCCAGCACTTGGAAGCCAGAGGCAGGCTGATTTCTGAGTTCGAGGCCAGCCTGGTCTACAATGTGAGTTCCAGGACAGCCAGGGCTACACAGAGAAACCCTGTCTTGGAAAACAAAAAACAAAAAACTAGTGACAAGGTGGGACAGTTGTAGACCTACTTACTCTCAGTTGCATGCAGATGTGAGGTGGAAACCAAGTATATAAGACTATTTAGGCAAATTGGCATGATGGCTCATGCCTTTAGTCTCAGCACTGGGTGGAGGAGCAGAGGCAGGCAGACATCTGTGAGTTCAAAGCCAACCTGGTCTATGTAGTGAGTTCCAAGACAGAAAGAGCTACATATAGAGACTCTGCCTCAAAAATAAATAAATAGATAAATAGATCCAATTTTCAAGCATCTTTCATTTACTGCCAACAAATGAATAAGATTATTCTATTTCTATTGTATTTCAAGTTAAGGTTTTCTTCCCCTGCCAAGCAATGGTAGTTTCCCAATCGGATAACAATGTAAAATTCCTCCTTTTAAATTGAGGAACATGCACCAGCCATTATTTTAAATCGCTACTTCAGGACTCAGCAAAGAGGCAATCTTCTCGATTGTTTTCTTGCTTTCTTTGGGCCTTCTCCCTCTACTTTGTTGGAATTCCCAGATACAGTCCCAACCCACTGAGCTGCTGGTATGCCAAAGACATTCATCAGAATCCACACGACGAACATAAATGAGCCTGAGACTATCGGTTTTCACTAAGTAGAGAAAACTGGGGCTCAGAAAGGTAATGACACAGGCCCAGTCCCTGAACAGAGAAACTGGGATTAGAACCCAAACTCGCTGGCCTGCTAGCCCGGCCATCTCCCGCGCGGGTACCCATCATCAGTGCTAACAAGGATGGAAGAGTAACATGGGGAATGCTGAGAGCAGCAGGAGTGTGCACGAGCTGACGTCCCATTACGCGGGTACTACGGTCAGCTTCGGGCCCCCATTGTACAGAAGAGGAAACTGAGGCTCAGAAAGAGAAATCGCTTATCTGGTCGTGCAGTATGGGCTGCACTGGAACTCCAGACCCCCGGCCACCCCGTATCTCCAACCCTAACCTCCTCCATCCCAGTCCCACACCTCACCTGGCCCTCTGGGCCCGCACCCCCACGAGGCGCCCGCCCGCCCGCCCTGCGGGTCGCGCCAACTGTCAGACACTCCTCCCTCCGCCTGGGCCGCCCGTCCCGGAAGTCCTGCCCTTGATGCCGGAAGCCAGACCGAACCTCCCACCGGCCGCTCTAGCCCTCCTAGCCGCCAACCAGCGAGAGTGTATAGGGGCGATGGCTATCACGTGACAACACGCAGCCTCCCAAGCCCCTCCCCGCCCCAAGCTACCCTCTAGGGCTCACGAAGAACGCCGCCAATCAGAAACGATCCGGTCAACCCCCCCCCCCCCCCCCCCCCCCCCCCACCCCCACCCCTCCCTGCCCGCAGTCTAGAGTTAGTGCGCCTGCGCACAGGTGGGCGGGAAGGCGTGGCTAGGTTCTGGACTACAAGACTGTGGCTTGCAGGTACTGTGCGATCTGGTATGCGCCACCTCGGCTGCGCTCCCTGTGTCACCCTCTCGTCTGTAATGCATCTCTTCTATATCGTCCTTGGCCCACTTAGGTGCCGCCATTCCTTCTCTTAAATCATACCCCACTTAAATCGTCACCAACTCCCCCTTCTGACTCCATGACCTCCCTCACATCGCCCCTCCTTTAAAAAGTAATTTATTTTTGTTTTTAATTAATTGTGTATCTGTGACTGCATTTGCCCGAGGAGACCAGAAGACGTCTGATTCCCTGGATTTGTAGTTGTGAGCCACCCAATGTGAGTGCTGGGTGTTCTACTTAAGGTCCTCTGGAAGAGCAACAAGTGCTTTTAACCGCGGCACCATCTCTTCAGCACAACTTTTGTTCATTTTCATTCCCCTTAAGTCCTGATTGGCCCTATATGTACAGTTTTCTCTTTTTATGTGACAGGGTCCCCTTGTACTCCCACATCAGCTCACGCATACCCTTGCTGCTCCTAGTGCTCCCGTGGTTACTCTTCCATCTTTGTTAGCACTGATGATGGGTACCTGCGTGGAAGATTGGCATCCAGTTCACCAATGCAACTCAAGCTGGCCTGGAATTTTTGAACCAGTTGCTTAGTGCAGGGATTACAAGCTGAGCTAGTCTCTCTGTCATCATTGTTTTAGTCACCCACACATCTCTTTTGTTGTCATTTCTCCTTCATGAAACCCCCATTTCCTCTAAATCTCTTCATGCCAGTTATTCCTGCATTTCCTGCCTCCATCTTCTTTCCCTTAGATTACCTCAAATTGCCCCAGTGTCTCCATCTCTCCCCTGATACCTCTGTATCCAGCATTCCCCACAAGGAACCTAGCCTTACAGCTTTCTCTCTCCATGGGTACATGCTTCACATATTTCCATAGTGTGGCACATTATAGCCTATGGTATCCCAGGGTCCCAACTTCACCCCTAAACCTGTGGGGAACCCTGGCCACCAAATCATGCCTCTCCAGTCCCTGCTTTCCCATCTGTAAAAGGCACAGTAGCCAACAGGTTTCTGTGTCTGTAAACCCAATGTTTAGGAGGTAAAGCAAGAGGTCTTTCTTTCTTTCTTTTTTTCTTTCTTTCTTTCAGATTTATTTATTTAATGAGTACACTGTAGCTTTCTTCAGACACACCAGAAGGGAGCATTAGATCCCATTACAGATGACTCTGAGCCACCATGTGGTTGCTGGGAATTGAACTCAGGACCTCAGGAAGAGCAGTCTGTACTCTTAACCGCTGAGCCATCTCTCCAGCCCCAGCAAGACGATTTTTATGTCATCCTCTGGTACATTACAAGTTCGAGGCCAACCTGAGCTACATGAAACTGTCAAACAACAACAAAAGCATATAGGGATACTCATAGCAGGAAAATGTGAATTCTGAGCATTTGTCCTTTGGTTCCTTTGTTGGTTGAGCCTTGGGTAGCTTAGGCAGGCTTTGATCCCATATGTAGCCAGTGATGGTTTTGAACCCCTGATCCTCTTGCCTCTGCCTATATGCATTTGTAAAATGAATTATTATGTTCTAGCTAGCCTGTATAAAAGATATACAGTCCTGGCATTTTATTTCCAAGCTGTAAGCCTAGGTTGGGCAGGTTTTGTAACTATTCTAGCTTACATTTCCTCCATAAGTCCTTTGTTACTTGCTGTTTGGATCTTGCCCGGGTTACTTTCAGGGTCTATTACTCCTGGCCTCGTGTTCATGGTCCATCTCCTCTCCTGACAGCCTCTCCTCCCTTGGCTCCTTTTCCTTCCTTTCTTTTCCTACCCTGGCTTCTCCTCATACCTCTTATTCGATCCTCAAGGCCCTCCTTTCTCTCCCTATTGTACAATTGCAGGCTCTAGCCTTTTATTAACCAACTTTGAATTGGGGAATAGGGTTTACATAGCATAGCTCAGTGAGCAGAGGGTCACCTTGTTAGGGGCAACCAGATCTTGGGGACCAATATTTAGCATATGAATACATAACAGAAAAGCACCAGAGCCCTAACAGGCACTGGCCAGCAAACCAGCCCTAATTTACTTCTTCTTATAACACAGTTTACTCCGGCATTTGAGCTAATATTGTCACTTTGTTACCGACCACGTTTCCCTCACCTGGGACTATCATCGCTATGTTGCACGATAGGGCCTAGGTAGATGGATCTGTGGGTAACACTGGATGTGCAAGCATGAGAACCTGCATTCGGACCCCTTGCATTCAGGTAAGAAGTCAGACGTGGTAGCACATATCCACAATCCTAGAGATAGGAAGATCCTTTAATTTTTTTTTTTTTTTTTTGGAGACAGGGTTTCTCTGTGTCGCCCCGGCTGTCCTGGAACTCACTCTGTAGACCAGGCTGTCCTCGAACACAGAAATCCTCCTGCCTCTGCCTCCCGAGTGCTGGAATTAAAGGCGTGCGTCACCACTGCCCTGCTAATTTTTTTTTTTTTTTTTAATGTTTAGAATTTTTTTTTTTTTTAATGTTTAGAATTGGTTTGGTTTTTTTTTTGTTTTTTTTTTTTTAAGTGTGTATGGGTCTTTCTCACACATGTATGTTTTGAACCACATTTGTGGTTGGTGACTGCAGAGGCTAGAAGAGGGCATGCGATGCCCTGGAACTACAGTTATAAATTAGTTGTGAGCCACCAGGTAGGCGCTGGAACTGAACCCAGGACCTCTGCAAGAGCTGCCAGTGCTTCTAATTGCCAAGCCATCTCTCTAGCACCAGATTCTTTAATCTCACTGGCCAACTAACCTTGTCAAGTCCGTGAGCTCCAGGTTCAGTAAGAAATGCTGTCTAAAAACAAAAACAAAAAATATGAATCAGACATGGTGGTCATTCCAGCAGTCAGAGGCAGAGGCAGGGTCTATGAGTTACAAGCCACCCTGGGCTACATAGCTATAGCTAGTTCCAGGCCAGCCAGAGCTAGTGGGTAGGACCCTATCTCAAGATAATAATAATAATAATAATAATAATAATAATAATAATAATATAGGTAAAGAGCAGAGAGAAACACTTGACCTCTGGCTTCCACATATGTGCACACACGATCCTCATGCATACATGAACACACACTACACATAACACATACACTGCACTATCCTCAAGCCTGGCATGCATTCATCATTTTTTTTTTTTTTTTTCCGAGACAGGGTTTCTCTGGGTAGCCCTGGCTGTCCTGGAACTCACTCTGTAGACCATGCTGGTCTCGAACTCAGAACTCCGCCTGCCTCTGCCTCCCGAGTGCTGGAATTAAAGGTGTGCGCCACCACTGCCCAGCTGCATTCATCATTCTGCAATGTCCAGGCATTCATTGACCCCACACTGCCACTTCAGCCATACCACCCTAGGATCTCCATGTTGCCATCAGCCCTGCCACTCTGTGGTTATGGACCCAAAATGGTATTCTGGTACCCATCGGCAGCCTTACTTATGCCCTTAGTCCTTTTGTTGTTGGCTTATGTGACCCTCAAGCCCCACAGTAAGCACAGGCAGCTAGTGCTGTGGAAACTGAGAGGATTTGGGTAGGGGCGACTGTAGACTGGTTAGAACTAGTTCTCCCTGAACTTCTAGGATGGGGGTTGGGCTCCAGGCAGAGACAGGAAACAGGAACCTCTCCCCTTTGACAACCCTCAGCAGTAAACTGGGCGTATGGCCTTCGGCTTTTTTTAATCTCAACACTGAGGAGACTGAGATGTCTAGCTCCCTAGGGGTTCAACGCCAGCCTCATCTACATAGAGAGCTCCAGGCCAGCCAAGACTAGAGAAAGAGTGGAACCTTGTCTCAAAACAAACAAAATTCAAAGTTCTGTAGTGAAGAGTAACCATGTAGGAAGGTTACTTAGTCACCCAACTTGTCTTACGCAATGCTTTTTTAAGTTTTTTTATGTCTCATGTAGCACAGGCTGGCTTTGAACTTTGTGTGTAATTGAGGAGAATAACCTTGAACCTCGCATCCTCCTGCCTCCAATTTCTTAGTGAGGACATTACAGATGTGTGCCAAACACGTGGAGTCTGGCACAGGAGGATCAGGAGTTCACTTTTGCTACATAGTGAGTTTGAGGCTAGCCTGAGCTATGTTAGACCCTGTCTTGAGAAAAGAAAAAGTTTAAAGAAGAAAAGTACAGGTTACTTGTTTACCATATTTCCTAAAGATTTATTGTGTGTTCAACACTGTGCCAGGCACTGGGGACAGATAAGTGACTGGAACACAAAGACTCCTTGAGCTTATGGGGTCTTTAGTCGGCATAAGAGACAGTGAGTAAGTAAGTAAGTAAATTATTTGATGGACTGGCGGGGGAATTGCAGAATGCACGGTCAATTTGTAGTTTCAGAGCCAAGTGTAATGTCAGGCACCTGTAATCCCAGCCAGCCCTTAGGGGATAGACATAGGAGGATCTGGAGTTCAAGGTCAGTCTCAGCTACACAATGACTTCCAGGACAGTCAGGGCTACTTAGAGAAACTCAATCGATTGACAGACAGACAGACATATATAGATTATATATGTGTGTGTATATAAAGAGAGACATATATGGGATATATATATATACATACACATATATGGTATAAAGATAGATGTGTGTGTGTATATATGTGAGGTATGTGTATATATGTGGTAATGCATACATGAAATCCTAGAAGTCTAGAAACTAAAGCAGGAGGATCAAGAATTCTAGGTTGACCTGAGGTACATAGATCCTGTCTAACTAAGACAAAAAACCAAAAAGACTCTGTAGTTTTGTTGGTTTGGGGGGTTCTTGGGTTGGTGCATGTGGGAGTATTTGCATGTGTGTGTACATGCTCAGAGCTCCAAAGAAGGGCATCCAACTGTGGCCTTCTTTATCATGGTCTGCCTTATTCCCTTGAGACAAGGTCTCTCGAAGAATCTTGAGATCAGCTAGGCAAGCCCCACAACCCTGCTGTCTCTGCCTTTCTGGTATGACGGTTACAGGTGCCACCCCCAGCTTTTTATATGGTTGCTGAGGATTCAAACACAGATTCTCAGACTTACCCACGGACCCATCTCTCCAGTGCTTGTTTTTGTTTTCAGATAAGGCCTCTTTCTCATGATCCTCCTGCCTCCTCCTCCCAGGTGCTAGGATAACAGCATTTTGTACTGTCTCTAGAACCAGGCATGCGCTACTGGTTCTGTGCCCAGGTGCTGGGCACAGGGGTGACTAAAACAGCCTAGCCCTGTGCCTATAGGCTCACAGCTCTGAAGGAGTGAGGGAGAGCCATCAAAGGGCAGGGACAAGCCAGAGAGGTTGGGGCTAAGATACAGGAGTCCAGGTAGAGAATTGGGGATAGAACCGGGAGATATGAGGCAAAGGACCCAAAGGCTGAATGTGTAGTCTTTTTTAAGGAACTGTGTGACTGAGGTGTGAAGGACGGTGAGCGAGTAAGCTGCCATGCTCCCTGGGGGAGATCTGGTCCAAAATTAAAGAGAAAGAGTCCCTGGAAAAGGAACAGATTTAGGAGAGGTGCTAAGGAGAGCCGGGTGCATGGTAAATAGAAGGTCAATGGGGGCACATTAGGCCATGAAACTTGCAGAGCTGGAGTTCCGGGGTGAAGTGGAGACCTGAGCTGATGAGCAGAGTGATGTCAGCGGAGACAAATGCATGTGCTGAGGCAAGACCCGTGGATGACAGGTGATGTTTGGAGGGACTCGACGGACAGTGACCGAGGCTGAGCTTGGCTTGCTTATAGAGCTAGCTGTGTAACACTTGTTGGTCTCTCGAGATCTTCACTTCCCTGAGAGAGAGGGGCACAGCTGAGAACTTCTCCTGGAGTCCCTCTTGGTCCCTCCTGCTGACTTGACCCGAGGCTGAGGCCAGGCTGTCTCTGCTAGGTAGTGCCATCAATGCTGATTCGTGTTTGCTATCTCGACACTACCAAACTGGACTGCTGGTGTATCTGTGAAGTGTTTGCAAGCAGATAGAGCTGCCGCTGCTGCGGCTGCCGCCTGCTAACCTATGATCTGAACTGCCGGTTTCTAGACAGCACAGACAGGAGTTGCTCCAAAGAACCTTTCTAAACAGGTCCACTTAAAGTGTTTAAGAACCATCATTAAAAGTAGATTTTGAAAAAATTAAAGTTCGAAGAGGATGTAGAGGACTGAGGACGAGGATTCAGACTCAGAAGGGAACTAACCCTGTAGTAGTAGGTAGTGGTCCACAGGGGTCAAGCAGGACCCTATAGGACATTGTAACTTTAATTTTTCAAAGCCTACTTTTAATGATGGTTCTTAAATGCTTTAATCTCCCTTCTAGCCCACCACCCACCAGAGGTAGTGGGAAAGAGGATACAGGGGAAGTGGACCTGTTTAGAAATGGTTCTTTGGAGCAACTCCCATCTGCATTAGCAAGCAGCGGCAGCTGGATCCACTCGCAAACACTTCACAGATATACCAGCAGTCCAGTTCTGTAGAGTTGGGATAGCTAACATGACTGGGCCTCAGCTGAATGGGCACAAGTCAGCAGAACATGGCAAGAAGTGTTGTACCTTAGGGCAGTGGGTCGTCAGAAAGGTTTTAAGCAGGAGTGGGGGCTGAAGAGATGGCTTAGTGGTTAAGAGCACCAACTGCTCTTCCAGAGGTCCTGAGTTCAAATCCCAGTGACCACATGGTGGCTCACAACCA
Organism: Rhynchomys soricoides; assembly: GCA_019843965.1. Taxonomy (NCBI): domain Eukaryota; kingdom Metazoa; phylum Chordata; class Mammalia; order Rodentia; family Muridae; genus Rhynchomys; species Rhynchomys soricoides. The sequence continues at coordinate 209,743 of JADRCH010000334.1, forward strand.
TTTGTAATGGAATCCAATGCCCTCTTCTGGTGTGTCTGGAGACAGCTACAGGGTACTCGTATACATAAAATAAATTATTGCCGGGCAGGGCAGTGGTGGCGCATAACTTTAATCAGCACTTGGGAGGCAGAGGCAGGTGGATTTCTGAGTTCGAGGCCAGCCTGGTCTACAGAGTGAGTTCCAGGACAGCCAGGGCTACACAGAGAAACCCTGTCTCAGAAAAAAAAAAAAAAAAATAGAGTTTTGAGCTCTAGTTCAGAAGTCCTTATCATTTGTGATATATACATACAGATGAATAAACGTTAAGTTTTAAATTAAACAAATTTGTCAGCCAGGAGTGGTGGTGCATGCCTTTAATCCCTGTACTCAGAAGGCAGAAGCAGACGGATCTCTGTGAGTTCAAGGTCAGCCTGGTCTAGAGTGAGTTCTGACATAGCCAGGGCTACACAGAGAAACAAAAAAACAAAACAAAAAAGCAAAACAAATAGAAAAAAATTACTGGCTGCTTTTCCAGAGGACCAGGGTTCAATTCCTAGCACCTACATGGCAGCTCACAACTGTCTGTAACTCCAGGTCTAAGAGGTGCTCTCTTCTGGCTTCCTTGGGCACCAGGCATATATATGGTACAAAGACACCCATATGTATAAATTAATTTTTTTAAAGATTTTATCTATTTTATGTATGTGAGTACACTGCAGCTGTCTTCAGACACACCAGAAGAGGGCATCAGATCCCATTACAGATGGCTGTGAGCCACCATGTGGTTGCGCGGATTTGAACTCTGGAAGAACAGTCGGTGCTCTTAACTTCTGAGCCATCTCTCCAGCCCTAAAATAGTTTTTTTTAAAAACCCCATCCAGTTTTGTTTCCTCCTTGTCTGCAGGCTGTGATGTCACACCTGAATACAGACAGGACCACAGGCTAAGGAACTGGGAGCTGTTCTGTGGGCAGGAAGAAGGTAGGTCTCCTGGCTGCGGTGCACCCCATATATAAATGAAATCGAACAAGAGGATCAGCTATGCTGCTCATGCTGGAGCCTGATGCTGGAGGAACTGGGGCCTTGGGAATGCCTGCAGAAAGATGGCATGGGCCATAGAGGAATGCCAGCTTCTGGCTGCTTCTGCTTACCTCAATCACATTGTCCTGACCCCTGACACTCCAGGGCGGGGTGGACTCCTGCTCCAGCTGAGGCTGCAGGTATTATGTGGGAAGGGATAGGGGAAAGGGACACCCCAACTAGGAGCCTGAGCCAAATCACACCTTAGTTATCATGGAATGCTGAGCTTTTGGACTGACTCCATGAGGGAAGCTTTGGTCGGTGAGCTTGATGGTCCTACCTTATAAAAAGAGAACTGACTCTTGTAGGTTGCCCTCTGATGTCCACATGACACACACACACAGAACAAGTGTAATAAAAATTGTAAAGAAATTAATAGTATTTAAAATATTTTAACAGTTGTTTTTGAGATACAGGGTCTATGTAGCCCAGGCTGGACTCAAATTCCACCAGTCCTCTTGCCTCAAACTAGCGAGTGCTGGAATAACAAGTGGGTGCCACCATGCCCTGCTAAATTAATTTTTAAAAAGATTTATTTATGCCTGGCCATGGTGATGCATGCCTTTAATCCCAGCACCCAGGAGGCAGAGGTAGGCAGATCTCTGAGTTTGAGAGACTAGGCTAGCCTACTCTACAGAATGAGTTCCAGGGCTCCAGAGAGAAATGCTGTCAACAAAAACCAAAACAGGTGTGTGTGTGTGTGTGTGTGTGTGTGTGTGTGGTGGGTGACGGCTATACTAGGGCATTGGATTCCCGGGAGCTAGAATTTACAGGTTGTGTGGACTCTCTCTGTGGTGGCTGAGAACCCAACTCAGACCCTCTGTAAGAGCAGTTATGTGCTCTTAGCCACTGGCCCTGTCTCAAACTCTTTGTAGCTGAGTTTCATGACCTGGAACTCCTGGTGAATTCCTGCCTTCACCTCCAGGGTGCTAGGATAACAGACTTGTGCCATCACACCCCCTTTCCAACTTTATTCTTCAAGAAAACGTTTCTCATCAAAGCCTTCAGAAATAATGAGAGTCAACCTATTCTCCCTCCTCCCCTCCCCCACCCTGTAGTTCACCCACTCCAAGGCTGCTATCTTCTGTTTCTGTGGGATTCTTCCCTTCAGAAGCCTAAGTTAACCTTGGCCCTTGTCCTTGCCTGCAGGATCCTGGTTTTTGGTTTTCTTTTCTGAGACAGCCTCCCTGCAGCCCAGGCTGGCTGGATCTCATAGATATATCCTCCTGCCTCAGTCTCCCTGGTTATACAGGAAGAAGGGCTATAATAACAGCACTTGGGAGTCTGAGACAGGAGGATTTTTAAAAGGCCAGCCAGCCTGGGTTATACAGGGAGTTACAGACCAGCCTGGGCCATAGTATGAGACCTTGTGGAAAATTCACTACCTACCCAAAAACGTTAATTAAATAAGAAAGCAGGCTGAGGATGTAGCCTCTTGGTAGGATGTTTGCAAAACCCTGGATCTAGGTGGATAACACACACAGACCAAGAGAGCCATCCCTAGAAGGCAACAGAGGGCTGTTTATGCGACTCAATAGCAATGCAGGCTCTGTACTTCCTCAGTGTTTGGGATAGGCTAAGGAGAGAATCATGAGAGGGGTCACCTGTTATTTCTCTAGCTTTAAATCCAGACAGTGCATCAGCCTGGACTATATGAGATCCTGTCTCATAAGACCTAAATAAATAAGTAGCATACTTTTAAAAAAAAAATCCTGCTTGGACAGAATATGAGCTCCATAAGCCTTGGATTTTTGTTTTTTCAATTTTAATCCCTAAAAATATAAATTGACTTAAAGGAAATACCACCCTCCCAACAGACTACCAGAAAACCCACCACCTCCATGGCCGGCCGGTCCCGACTGTTCTCCCGTCCCATTGCGTGGGCTGTCTTGAGCTTGCTCCTCTCTCTCAGTTACATTATTCAATCTTGGTCTCCCCATTTTATCTTCAAGCGTCTTCAAGATTAATCTTATGGTCCGTGGTATAAAAATTCACATTTATAGATCAGGAAAAAAAAGGGTAAGAATGCCTTTTCTCTGTGACTTCTAGGTCCCTTGGGGAGGGGGGGTGCTGAGGAAACTGGGGTGGTGTACGGCGAAGCCCATCCCCCACTCCTGTGCTCCTCCCACCCAAACCAGATTGCTCAGGACCACCCCTTTCCCTGTTGCTGGGAGTCAGCCAACGTGCACACTGCGCAGACTCCTCGCTGCAGTGGGCGTGAGTTGTGGAGGTCCCGCCCCTTCTTTCCTCCCGCCCCTACTCAGCTGCTCAAGCAGAAGCTGGGGCCTCACCGAAGTAGCAGCCAACGTCGGAGTAAGGCCAGTGTCGTTTTTTAGGGTGGGGGACTGGGATGCTGGAGGGAGGATAGGATCGGGAGGCTGCGATGGCCCTGGGATGTGAACCTCAGATGTCTGGTCAGGTAGTTACCTGGGACTAGGCAGACGCTCCACCTGGAACATTCCGTGAGTCATCCCAAGACTGAGAAAAACCAAGCACAGAGATTCGGGGCTCTCCTGGCCCCCGGCTAGGACTGTCTTTTTTAGAATTACTTAGATTCGAGCTCATCAGGGAAAAAAAAGGGGTGCTGATAGGGAGCAACGTGGGTGCTAATGACGGACATGCTGGACGCTTTGAAAGGTGGCAGGACGATGACAGGAGTGAAAAAAAGGCATTGGACCTCGAGGGATTTCAACATCCCTGCTGATCAGCGGCCAGTTTCCTCCTTTTGGGGTGATGGGCACGGGACCAAGAGCCCCGTGATTATGGGAGAAGAAAGAGGCCTCATAAGCACAAAGATATCCACTTTCTTCGATGCCCCTTAAAAGCCCGAAATATACCACACAGTGCCTGGTTTGGTTTTTTTTTTGTTTCCCCAGTTTCCAGTCCCTGACACACCCACCTCGCCGCCTCCGTTCTGCAGAGTCCCCCAGCTGCCAGGCAGTATGAAGCCTAAATTGATGTACCAGGAGGTAGGAGGATGGGATGCCTGGTGGGGAGGGTTTTCGTGTACCAAAGGGTGGGAGACCACCAAACCACCCCATTATTTCCACTCCCCTCATGATCTCTGATCCCACAGCTGAAGGTCCCTGTTGAGGAGCCTGCCGGAGAACTGCCCGTGAATGAAATCGAGGCATGGAAGGCAGCAGAGAAGGTAGGGGTAAGCTGCTCCCTTTGAACTATCTCAGACTGTTGTGATCCACTTGTATAGGCTGACAGCTTCCTTCCCCTCCCCACAGAAAGCCCGCTGGGTCCTCCTTGTCCTTATCCTGGCAGTAGTGGGCTTCGGTGCCCTGATGACTCAGCTGTTTCTATGGGAATATGGGGACTTACATCTGTTTGGACCGAATCAGCGCCCAGCCCCCTGCTATGACCCCTGCGAGTAAGTGGGGCTGGATTGTGGGTGGGAGGGGTCCTGCCAGCCCAGGGACACTTAAGCCTGCAAGAGCACCCGGTGCTTTGGTGCACCCGGTACTGTGATGAGGGGATTGTGGGTGCCCATGTCCATGCCCACTCAACCCCTCCTCCTTTCTGTTTCCATGGCAGCCACAGCGTCATCATCCTTTATACAGGTCTGTGAACACATGGGTACAGTATCTCCCATCCACATCTGTGGATACACACACACACACCCCTCCTACACCTCTAGATAGATCAGTGAGATACACAACCAGTCTTCATTCCACACCTGCAAAGCCCATCTTTCTCAACCTATCCTCTCTGGCCCTCTATGACTGACAGATATCCCCCTATACCTTCAGGGCCGTGCTGGTGGAGAGCATTCCTGAAGGTCTGGAGTTTCCCAATGCCACCACAAGCAACCCCTCCACTAGCCAGGCCTGGTTGGGCCTCCTTGCTGGTGCTCACAGCAGTCTGGACATCGCATCCTTCTATTGGACCCTCACAAACAATGACACCCACACGCAAGAGCCCTCTGCCCAGCAGGTACCTGGAAGTCTCCTTTCTCACCCAACTCCCCACCCTCCCCCATGGCTGTGGGAATGGTGACAATGGGGAGCGGTGCTTCCTGCCAACCTGGAGACAGGTGGACACAGGAGTTTAGTAACAGTTGTCTTCACATACTCTTCTGAAGTAAGGGTAATGTTTTTGTGTCCTGATTATCTGGAAGCCTCTGAATGTCTAGGAGTGACTTTGGTTATAATGAATTAGGTTTGCAGATACCACCTTGAATCCTTCACACAAAGAAGGAACAAGTTACAACCCAGCCCAAGCCAGGGTGCCACCTCCCTTGCTGTTTGTGACCTTAGGCAGTTCTCCCCTCCTAGGCTTCCTTCACCTTATCTGAAAATTGCAAACATCGATCTGCTCCATTGCTCAGCTCCTGTGAGGATGAGGGTTAATCTGTACAAATTTAGTTCAGTGCCTGGCACAGACTCGGCCCTTTCTGAATGTTTATTGTTGCTGGGTGGTGGTGGTGGTGGCAATGCACACCTTTAATCCCAGCAGTGGGGAGGCAGAGGCAGGCAGGTCTTTGTAAGTTCCAGGCCAGCCTGGTTCACAGAGTGAGTTCCAGAACAGCCAGGGACACACAGAAACCCTGCCTCGAGAAACCTATAAAGAAAGAAAAGGAAGATGATTGTTAAGCTCAGCATAGGGGTGCTCATCTGAAATCACAACATTTTGGAAGCTGAAGGGGTGTGGAGGAGCAGATAGAGAGTTCCAGGCTAATCTGAGCTACATAGCAAGAGCTTTCACAAGCAAGCAACACAAGCAAGCAACACACACACACACACACACGCATGCGCGCACGCATGCACACCATATAAGCTCACACCTCTTTCAGCTCCCACTGAAGTACATCAAAGCCCAGTTGCAAGCTGGGCCCTGTGCTGCAAGATGATAGATAGTACCAGCTACTCAGAGGCTGAGGCAGGAGAGTCTCAAGTTCAAGTCCTGCTGCAGCTACAAATCAAGTTTGTCATCATCCCTAGCAATATAAGGAGACCTTGTGTTAAACGAAAATAGAAAAGTGGGGGCTGGTAAGATGGCTGGCTCAGCAGGTAGAATTGCTTGCCACAGAAGCCTGACTACCTGAGTTCAATCCCAGGAACCCACAGTAGGAGAGAACTGACTCCTGAACGTTGTCCTCTGATGTCCACATGCACATGTATGCACACACACATACACTCACATGCATATGTGCACACAGACACACACACACAAAATCTTTGTTAAAAAGGGGAATGTGTATATAACCCTGGACTAGAGCCTGATACATGCAAGGCTCTCCGAGTTCCATCCCCAGCACCACACGCACATGCACACACATGCACACGCACATGCACACACACAGGAAGAAAGGTGAAGGGTTTTAGTATTGTAATCTGTGAGTCCTCTAGTGTAAGGTGAAGCCTGTTCATTCTTATGGGCACCTGTGAGGGTGATATTAGCACTGGCTGGCCCAGCCCCTCAGCAGCAGTCTCCCACAGGGTGAAGAGGTTTTTCAGCAGCTTCAGGCTCTGGCACCCCGAGGTGTAAAGGTTCGCATCGCTGTGAGCAAACCCAATGGACCTCTGGCTGATCTGCAGTCTCTGCTACAGAGTGGTAAGCTGGCAACCGCAGGGTTGGCAGGCCTGGGGCTGCCCAAGCTGGCCCCTGACTGCTGCCCCTGTTGACCACAGGTGCCCAGGTCCGCATGGTGGACATGCAGAAGCTGACCCACGGTGTCTTGCACACCAAGTTCTGGGTAGTGGATCAGACCCACTTTTACCTGGGCAGTGCCAACATGGACTGGCGGTCGCTGACCCAGGTCTGTATGCACCCTGCCCACATTCCTTGCCTCCTCCTGAACCTCCCTATGCATCCCTGCAGTTCAGTCCTCAGATGCCTTGTTCCTGCTGCAGCTAGGGTTCCCCCTGGGTCCTGTTAGCAGCTGCCCAGATGCAGAGTACTCAAGGTCCTGTCCACTTACCTGGCCTTTGGTGTACATTCCTTATGTGTATTTGAAGCCTATCTTTTACCTGGGGGACTCTGGGAACGTGAGATAACAGGTAGCTTTCCTGAATATGCAATTCAGTGGGGAGCCTGGCCTCCCATCAGGCTGCCAAATCCCAGAGAGCTCCTGGCCAGGATAGGGAAGAAACTGGCACGAGGCTGGGGTGAGGTAACAGCATAGCCAGTGGGATAGGGGCCATGGGTGGGTTGTGGGTACAGCCAAAGACGAGGCACAAAACGGGGGCATAGGTGGAAGATGGGGGGGTACAAGAAGAATGTTTAAGGACGGGATTACATAGTGTAGGCAGAAAATGGAGAGTGGGAAGCCGGTATAGACAGAGGATCCAGCTGGGATGGTGGTACTGAGAGTGAGCTGGGCCAGGATGGGGGTGCAAGGAGATAGAGGGTCAGAGTTGACTGGAATGGGGGGGGTGCAGACTGGAATGGAGGTGAGGTTGGAAGCTGGCGAGGACAGAGGGGTCAAGGATAGAATGGGGAGGTTGAGGCAGGATCTAGGGTAGAAGAAGGAGCTGCAAGCAGAGCTCAGGGCTGGAGTAGGGAACACAGTGGGCTGACTGTAGCAGTCAACCTGGGGTCTTAAGGAAGAGTCCCCAGAGAAGGAGATAGTTTATCTGCCGGAAGCTTTAGCAGGTACTAGCACAAGAAGGACTGACTCCGGCAGTGCTGTGACGGAAAGAGCTCGACTCTAATCCACTGCAATAAATACTTCCCTAGACCCCTAGTCTCAGCAATGGTTCGGGGATATGAGTCTTCCTATGTGTCTGTCTTCCCACCCAGGGGGATACCTGGCTTAACCTGAGGAGCCAACCCGGCTGGCACAGGGCTCACAGGACCTGGTGCTGCAGGCCTGTCCTCCCAAGTCTTTAGGAGTCTGAGGCAAGATGATTAAAAGTTCA
>JADRCH010000334.1:218068-260587 GCA_019843965.1 Rhynchomys soricoides
GCTCAATGGCAGTGCACCTTACTGGGGTAAGGCTCCAGTTTCAATACCCAGTACCACAAGAAAACAAAAACCCTGGACCTTGGCAGTGACTGGATGTTTCTTCAAAACGTAAGTGAAGTTCTAGGATGTTAGCCCTTCAGAGTGGAGGTGCAGGAAAGACTGAGGGACAGAGAGAGGGATTGGCTGAGGGAGTAGAACAGGAGCATCCCTGCCATGTGTGAGCACCCGGCCAGTATCCCCAGGCTCAGCACCGTTCTCCCGCAGGTCAAGGAGCTGGGAGTGGTCATGTACAACTGCAGCTGCCTTGCTCGAGACCTCACCAAGATTTTTGAAGCCTATTGGTTCCTGGGCCAGGCAGGTAGCTCCATCCCATCAACCTGGCCACAGTCCTTTGACACCCGATATAATCAAGAAACACCAATGGAGATCTGCCTCAATGGCACCCCAGCTCTGGCCTACCTGGCGGTAAGTTGGGGAAGATGGGGCCTCACACCATCGCTTTTGGTCATCTGTCATCTCTTGCGTCCTCTATCTGGCTGGCCTGTTAACTATTAGGGAGGGCGTCTGAACTTCACCCTTGGTCAGTCAGCTTCGTCAAAAGCCTGGGCAGTGTCTCAAGCTCCCTCAGCATTGGATGAATATGGAAACCGGATATCCAGGCATTTCCAACCTCTGTGTGAGGTGCACGTGGGTTCAGATCCTCCCCACCCGTGGCGATGTCTAATGCAGCCACGAGTAGCTCTTTCCTTGTGTTCCTATACTTAGTTTGAGACAGAGTCCATGCATGTCATGCTGGCCTTAAATTATGTACCTGAGGATGGCCTCAAACAATGTCAAAGGGTTTTTTTTCTTTGTTTGGTTTGGTTTGGGTCTCATTATGTAGTCCTGGTGACTCTAGAACTCACAGAAATCCATCTTCCTTTGCCACCTGAGCACTGTGATTAAAAGTATGGGCCATCATTCCGAGTCTTCATTATTTCAAAATTTATTTTATTGGCCAAGCATGGAAATACACACTTTTAATTCCAACACTCATGAGGAAGAGGCAGGACGAACTCTGTGAGTTCAAGGCCAGCAAAGGATAGCCAGGACTCTAGAGAGAGAGCCTGGAGTGTCAGGTGTTGTAAATGCAGAGAAGCATGATCTTTGGTGCCCTTTGTAACCAGTCTTTCCTAGAGATGAATGTTTCCTCCTTCCCTGGCTACTTCTACTTTTAGAATTGCAGTTTCCTCAGGGACTCGAGCAAAGGGACTCTTGTGACCCCTGACACATGAGGGATTGCCTGGACAAAGTTGATGTGACAGAGAAGTGTGAATACAGCAAAGATCTCCTCCAGTTGCCTGGAGGACTCACTAAAATCCTATCCCCAGCCAGGTGAAGTGGCACATAGCACTAGAGGGAGTGGAGGCAGGGGGATCAGGAGTTCAAGGTCAGTCTGGCTACCTGATAAGTTAGAAAGCAAACTAGACCACATGAGATCCTGTCTCCAATAAAACCAAACAACTACCCAACCTTGCCATGGAAGCATGAGGACCCGAGTTCAAATCCCCAGAGCTCATGTAAAGCCTGGTATAGCAGTGCACGTCTGTAATCCCTGCAACCCTGTAGGTCTGGCGGCAAACAAAGATTTTTGCCTCAAAGAAGACAGAAGGCCAGCGCCAACACACAAGGGTGTCCTCTGACTTCCACCCTCACACTGTGGCACATGTGTGACATGCATGCACACATTTATCATTCACCCGCACATCATACATATGCATACATTAAGAAAGAAGAAAAGGATTTGCATTTTAAACAAGTCTCCAAGTACAAAGTTCCCCTATTGCTGCTGGATCAGGAACCACCCAAGAGTACGAATTCTGGAACCAAGCAGTCAATCCAGGCTGCACTGATTGGCTGTGTGACCTTAAGCAAGTATCTTACCCTTTCTGAGCCTGTTTCCTCACAGATTCGGTAAATAGCCTTCCCTTTCATGGAAGCTGCTTTTAGTAAGCTCCATAGGGCCTGCCTACTTCATGGTGAACTATCCTCACTTGGGGTCCACTGTGACACTGCCTCTGACTGTCCCCTCACCCCAGAGTGCACCCCCACCACTGTGTCCAAGTGGCCGCACCCCAGACCTGAAGGCTCTGCTCAACGTGGTGGACAATGCCCGAAGTTTCATCTACATTGCAGTTATGAACTACCTGCCCACCATGGAGTTCTCCCATCCACGCAGGTAGTCTGGGAAGGGGCAGGGCTCAGGATGGGAACCCCTGGAGGGGAGGGCTGAGGGGGCTCTAAACAAAAGCAGGGGCCCAGGCAGGAGAACAGATACAAGGGAAGGTACGGAGACAAGGGTTATACCCAGTGACAGAGCTCTTGCTTAAAATACTAGAGGCAGCAGGCTCTGTTATGTCACCAAAAAGGGGCAGGGCAGGCGATGATTGAATGTAGGGTCAGAAGATAAGGGGGGAGAGGGGGTAAAGTGCTTGCCATGCAAGTGTGAGGACCTGAGTTTGGATCTCTAGCACCTCAGAAAAAAGGTAGGTATGAGTAACACAGGAGGACAGAGACAGATGGATCCCAAAGCTCACTGGCCAGCCACCCTCAGTGAATTGGGGCATTTCATGCTCCACATTCAACAAGAGATCCTGTCTTAAAAAATAAGGTGGATTGGGGGCTGGAGAGATGGCTCACCAGTTAAGAATGGTTGCTACCTAGTTTGTTGCCCAAAACAGACGCATATGCATGCACGCACGCACACGCACACACGTGTATGAGATGAGAGGAACTCAGGCATGGTGGTGCATGCCTGTAACCCCATCATTTGGAAGGAGGGCCGAGGTGGGATGATGGAGACCAGCCTTGGTTACCAAGTGAAACTGTTTCAAAACAAATCAGGCAATGGGAGAATAAGTAAGTGTCTGGGTACCCAAGTGGTAGCCAGAAACAGGAGCTGAGGAACATGGAGGAAGAGGCTTGGAGGCCAGGGCTGGGGTCCTCTGGAGGTTTGGGAACCCAAAAGCCCCAAAGCTCGACGTGAATGCTTCTGTTAAGGTTGGTGCACATGCATACATGAAGGTGAAACACTCGTACACATAAAATAAAAGTAAGTTCATCTTTGGGGGCTAGAGAGGTGGATCGGCGGTGAAAGTGCTTGCTGCTCTTTCAGAGGACACGGGTTTGGTTCCCAGTGCCCGTGTCATGTGGTTCACAACCATCTCTAACTCTGGCCCCAGGTGATCTGATGTCTTTGTCTCGTGGAGACATAGTACTCACTGCACACACCTACATGCGAACATAGTTACGCCTAGTTAAAACAATATTAAATTCTTTTTTTGTTTTGTTTTGTTTGAGACAGGGTATAGCCTTGGCTGAACTGGCTCTATAGACCAGGCTGGCCTCGAATTCAGAGATCCTGCTACTTCTGCCTCCCAAGTGCTGGGATTATAAACATGAGCCACCACACCTGGCAATATTAATTTTTTTTTTTTAAATTACATCTTTTTAAAAATTAATTTAAAAAAAAAGTTAGGTAGTAGTGGCACATGCTTTTAATCCCAGCACTTAGGGAAACAGATAAAGATGGATCTCTATAGAATTCAAGAGCAGCCACAGCAAATTCCAGGGCAGCCAGGGCTACACAGAGAAACCCTGTCTCAAAAGAAACAAAACAAAAATATTAGAAAGATCTGCCTCTTCCCCCTGAAACCCTTCCCTCTGAAGCCTTTCCCTGTTGCCCCTCAGGTTCTGGCCAGCAATTGATGATGGGCTGAGACGGGCTGCGTATGAACGAGGTGTCAAAGTGCGCCTGCTCATCAGCTGCTGGGGGCACTCTGAGCCATCTATGCGGTCTTTCCTGCTCTCCCTGGCTGCACTTCGTGACAACCATAGTCACTCTGACATCCAGGTGGTAAGTACCCATCCCAGAGTACCCTTCTCCACTGTCCTGGGAACACACCCACATGAGCCATGAATGTAGCTACAAGGATGCCCCAGAGTGCAGCCATGTGGGGAACTGAATCATGGCTGGGATGGGGGACGGGGTACAGACAGGTTTATCATTGAGGTGGGGAGTCACAGGCAGAGAGGCGAGATAGGGTGAGATTAACACAGAGAAAGCACCTACCATACACTGGTATTTAAGAAAGACCTGGGACTAGAGAGATGGCTCAGAGGTTAAGAGCACTGGCTGCTCTTTCAGAGGATCAGATTTTGGCTCTCAGTACCCTATGTCTGACAGTTCACAACTGCCTGTAAGTCCAGCCCGAGGAATCCTGTGTCCTCCTCTGGCCCCTGTGAGCACAAGTGTGTGCACACGTATTTCCTCTCTCTCTCTCTCTCTCTCTTTCTCTCTCTCTCTCTCTCTCTCTCTCTCTCTCAACAGAAGGGAGAGAGACAGAAGGAGAAACAGACTTTCTCTAGAAAAGGGGACATCAGAGATGAGGTTTCAGGGTGGAACAAAGGAATAAGAGCCATTGCAGGTCTGGATCCCCACCCCCCACCCCACCTCAGCTGGTGTTTACTGAGGACCAGCTGTACTAGGCCCTATTTTGGTCCAAGGATCCACCCATCCCAGGGAAGCAGCCAAGTGCTTTTTGGAGATACCATTTACATGCTACCCTGCTGTCTTAGTCAGAGTTTCTATTCCTGCACAAACATCATGACCAAGAAGCAAGTTGGGGAGGAAAGGGTTTATTCAACTTACATTTCCATATTGCTCTTCATTACTAAAAGAAGTCAGGACTGGAACTCAAGCAGGTCAGGAAGCAGGAGCTGATGCAGAGCCCATGGGGGGATGCTTCTTACTGGCTTGCTTCTCCTGGCTTGCTCAGCCTGCTCTCTTATAGAACACAAGACAACCAGCCCAGGGATGGCACCACCTACAATGGGCTCTTCCCCCTTGATCACTAACTGAGAAATGCCTTACCGCTGGATCTCATGGAGGCATTTCTCAGCTGAAGCTCCTTTCTCTGTGATAACTCCAGCTTGTGTCAAGTTGACACACAAAACCAGCCAATACACCTGCCACCCCAGAACTTCTCAGAGCTACTCCACCTGCACCTTGAGCCCCCATCTCACCACCCTCCCCTCCCCTGCAGAAACTGTTTGTGGTCCCTGCGGAAGAGGCCCAGGCCCGAATCCCCTATGCCCGTGTCAACCACAACAAGTACATGGTGACTGAACGTGCTACATACATTGGTAAGTGCCCCCAGTACCATAACCATATCAAAGAAGGGAAGGCCTGGGCACTAGGGCCTGGGCACCCAGCAGACCCTTACTCCACCCCTTGCTCCCAGGAACCTCCAACTGGTCTGGAAGCTACTTCACAGAGACAGCAGGCACCTCCCTGCTGGTGACACAGAATGGGCATGGTGGCTTGCGCAGCCAGCTGGAGGCTGTTTTCCTGAGAGACTGGGAATCCCCGTACAGCCATGATCTCAACACCTCAGCCGACAGTGTGGGCAATGCCTGCCACCTGCTTTGAGGCTCAGCCCCATGGACAGGCCAAAGTGTTCCAGGCCCCTTTGGACTCAGCTCTGGGTCCTGGTTGCTGTCCCCGTGCCCTTGCTTCTGTCTATCCCGTTGTGGCTCTATACTCTCCACTACACTTCTGTTGCTACCTCCACCTCTACTGGCCTGACACTCTGGGAGCTGGGGAAGGATCGGGCTCCAAAGAAAAAGAAGTGGGGGTGCATGCTGGGCCCAGACCTTTGGCCCACCCCCCAAAGGGGCCAAGATTATAAGTAAATAATTGTCTGTATAGCCTGTCCTTAACTGAGTGGTATGAGATGGTATGTTCGTTAGGGGACAGGGGTCATGGATTTCTGGTGGTGACAACTTAAAGGCTGGCATGGGCTGGGCACTCAGTGTGTAGCCACACTGGCAAGCATGGGCTGAGCATGCATAGAACCAGCATGTTTGTACTGAGCATGCTCCACAGAGCAATGTGGGCAGAACCACTGCCGATTGCCACTGCTGTTGGAGGTGAGGATGGGGGGGTACAGGTGGCAGCTGGACTAACATATCTGAACACCAGAGCATGTGCATATGTGAACAACACAGCATGTGCAAGGTCTGAATTTACTCCCACCAGTGCGTTGTCACTTAGCATGTCTGAGTGTGAGTGAGTGAGCATGCCCAGCCCATCACAGACAGAGAGGACAAAGCCAGTGGTGCTTGGCAAACTCAGATGGACACATGCCCAACAAAGAGAACATACTGAGGGTAGATTCCCAAGGAGCCAGGCCCTTACCTCACCCCACCCCTTGTTTTGAGACAAGGTCTCACCATAAGCCCAGACCTTGTAATTCTCCTGCCTCAGTCTCCCGAGTGCTTGGAACTACAAACACTCCACCATACCAGGTTTAATTTAGTGTATATAAGGAACAGGTTACTGTGCCCAGCACAGCTTTTATCTTTCAGTGGCTGGGCCTCCGGCTTCAGCCAGTGGCCAATCAGTCACAGTGTGGGAGAGGCGAGCCCTGAGTGCCAGCGTGGCCCAAGATAGGTAGTGCAGGTTTACCCAGTGTTAACAAGCAGGAGCAGGGTTTGGAACAGTTATTTATTGAAATACACAGAGGCAGGCAGGCCCAGGCACACTTATGGCCAGTGGGGTGCAGCCTCTTCCCGACTCACTGGCCACAGGGCCTGGGGCCAGACCCTGACGACCTCCAACATTTAGGGTGGGGTACAGGCATTGCCAGGGGCAGGAAATAGGAACATTCTGGATTTCTATTTTTCTGTAAGAATAATCTGTAGGTTCAGAGGATGGCTCTAAGGTGCCGTTTCAGATCAAAATGGGGGCATGCCAGCCCAGCCAGCTCAGACCCTATGAAAGGATAGGGGTGAGCCCCCATCAGTGGTGCCCTCCAACATGCTGCAGAAAGCTGGTGGTCCTGGGTGGCCCACGTGGGTGGGGATGGCGAGCTGGGAGCCCTGGAGCTCGAGACCCCCCGATGCTCTCTAGGGTCCATTCTGGTTCATTCAGCCACTCTCCAGGACAGCTGCTGGGATCAAAGAGTTCAGGGCCTGACCTCTGTAGAGGGAAAGAGAAAAGAACATCAGCAAGAATTATGGGTACCTGCTGAGCTGTGTACCTGTCTACTGGGAGGGGTGAGCAGGTATGAAAACCCTCACTCCCTGTGTAGGTCTTCCCACACTGCAATGAGGTATTAGGGATAGAAGCCTGGGCAGACCAGGCAAATGCTCTGCCTCTGGACCACACCCCAACCCCCTCACTGGGGGATTCTAGGCAGGGGCTCTACCACTGAGCCACACCCCCAGCCCCTCCCTGGGGGATTCTAGGCAGGGGCTCTACCCCTGAGCCACGCCCCCAGCCCCTCCCTGGGGGATTCTAGGCAGGGGCTCTCCCATTAAATTATATTCCCAGTTCCTCACATTGGTAAGCACTCTGTGTGCCACTGAAGGAGAGTCCCCAGTCTCTCACTGGTTGATACTAGGCAAGGACTCTACTGCAGAACTAAACCTGTAGCCCTTTTGGTGGGGAGGGAATGTTATTGTTTGCTCTTTGAGATAGGGTTTTGTTATGGCCCAAACTAGACTTGACCTTGAGATGACCCCTGTTTCAGCTTCCTGGGATTACAGGTAACCTAGTTTACCAGCCAGCACCTCACCCATTTCTTAACAAGTCCATCACTAGGTGCCAGTTTTCTCTCCTATCCTTAATTAGAGTTAGTATAAGCCTTGTCCAGTCCTGAGGGTATTGGTGTGAGCTGAGCCTTGTCACCTGTGCAGGAAGTCAGTGTTTACTGAATCTTAGGCCTGGGTTGAGACGACAAATGCTTCAACTCTAGGAAGCACGGCCCTGTCACCTGTGCACTGCCATCGATTAAGCTCTGGGTGTCGGTCTGTGCACCCCACTTACCTCAGCATCCATGGGCCTGTCTTTGATGCTGGGCCCATCTCCTTCCCGTTGAGGGATGACAGATGGCTCTGTGGAGGTCGAGTGGCCTTCTCCTTCCTCCCAACCACTGCCTCGACAGGGCCCGGCATCCTCTGGTGAGGCCTGGCTCAGCCGAATGAGGTTACTGAAGTTGGAGTCAGATTTGGAGCCTGCTAGGACCTTGCGGGCCTTATGGCGGCCAGTCAAGCGGCTGCCGTAGAAGGCCAGGATTGGCTCCGGGCCCGCGTCGGGGACTCGATGGCTGGTACCGGCTACTTTGAGTGGCGCCAGCATGTCAGAGACCATGTCGGCCCGCGTGTCGCTCCACAGCCCCCGTCTGGCCTCCTGCAGACTCAGGTCATCAAGCTGGTCGATGGCCCTCTGCATTCCCGGAGCCTTGTCCTCCCTGAAGAAGGACCCACTGCCTGTCACACCACCCAGGCCTGCAGTCTCCTCCTCCTCAGCCAGGCGGTAGTAGGGAGACCCATCCTCTGTGCTGGCTATGACAGGTGGGGGTGGCTTGCCATCCACCTGCAGGGACAGCCGACAGCCACGCAGTGACAGCTGGTAGTAGCGGGTGGCCTCGTGGGCACTACGCAGCTGCTGCATAGACACGAAGGGGTGACGCAGGGCCGCGCTGGGACTGATCCGTTCATGCGACTCCCATGTCAGCATGCGTTTGATCAGCTCCACCATGCTCTTGAGGTCTGCGTGTTCCGCCAGTGCCTCCCGGTCTGGAAAATTCAGCCGACTCACAGCCCCGCCACCGTTCACCGTCTCAATCTGGTCCAAGGATTTGAGCATGTACTTGCGGCGTTCCAGTGGGCGTACCTGGTGGGGGATGGGGGACACCAGCCTGACATGTATCTAGACTGAAGGCTCCCAAAATCACCTGTTGTGGGGGCCAAGTAGGGTCCCCTGACTTCTGCCCATGATCTGACTGGAAGCTCTCTTGCTGCTTCAATTCTCCAATCTTCCCCCTTGTACCAGATTCTTGATTTCCAATCCAACGTTCTCCTGCTGCTACAGGGAGGATATGTGACCTAACTCAGGCTCTATGCTTCACCTAGACCTTCAGTCCAGCCAGAGACACATGGCTCTGACTTCAATTTGGCTGTCCCACCAGAGTTGTGGGCCTACCCCAGTCTGACAACCAACTCTTAAGTTTCTGGTCTTCCCCAGGGTCTAAACCTGGATGGTTCTTGATGTAATATTCCCCCACTCCCCAGCACAGACTGTCTTCACCCTGCATGCTCCCCTCATACCTTGGTCTCAGCTAGGTAGTCAGCAGAGGACTTCAGCTGCCAGGGGTTGGTGGCATCAGGGTGGGGGTTACGCTTGAAGAAGTGGTGAGCCTTGTGGGCTGCGTGCAGCAGGTGGGGCTTGGGTAAGCCCTGGGTCTCACAGATGTAACGCACCTGGTCATACTCATTGTTGCCTGGGTAGAGAGGCCAGCCCAGATGTAGCTCGGCCATAACACAGCCCAGAGACCACACATCTACCTTCTCACAGAACGGCAGCCCCAACAGGATCTCTGGGGCCCGGTAGAAGCGGGACTGGATGTAAGGCTCCTTCACATAGCGCACCTCACTGAATATGCTGGCTGAGCCAAAGTCAATCACCTGTGGAGGGCAGAGGGTATGGAACACAGGACAGGGTTGGTGGAATGGTGGAGATGACAATATAGGGCCCCTCTGGGGACTCATCCCTGCATTTCTCCTGTGTCTGCCTCGCTCGGTACCATCCACACTTCCTCTCTTATGAATGTCCCTGCCTCTGTCCTCTAGCTATAGCGTCTGGGTTAGGTGTCGGGTCCAGTTCCATGTCTGATTCTCTGGGCTTGAACTTGTGTCAGTTTGAGGCCAGCCTGGTCTACAGAGTGAGTTCCAGGACAGCCAGGGCTACACAGAGAAACCCTGTCTCAGGGGTGGGGTGGGAGGAATAGTTGGGACCCTCCCCCTGCCTACATACACAGTAGGCAAGTATTCACCCATATCTGCTGTCCTTTGTTAGTTTTGAGACCCCGTCTTCAGTAGCCCAGCTGGCTTCAACCTGATTATGTAGCCAAGTGTGACCTTGAATTCCTGTTCTCCTTTCCCCAGGGGCTAGGATTATAGCAATGCATCGCCACACCCAACTCCAGCTATGATTTTACATCATTTCACATACTATATGTTTCACTTGGGGGGGTGTATATTGGGGGGTTATATGCATATGTGGGTGTCATCACCCATCTGTGCATGTGTAGGACCAAGGGGCCTCTATCACCGTAACCTTATTTTTTTGAGGCAGGGTCTCTCCGTGAACCTGAAACTCACTACTTTGGCAAGATGGCTGAGCCACTGAGCCCTCAGGATCCTCTTGTCTTCCCTTACAACTCCTCAGCCCTGGGATTGTAAAGGCAAGCCCAGCTTTTACGGGGTTGCTGGGGATCTGAATTTAGGATCTTCTGCTTGTGTGCAGCAAGCACTTAATCCACTGGGCCTGAGAGATGGCTCGGTGTTTAAGAGCACTCTTAAAGCTGCTCTTGCAAGGGATCCAGGTTTGGTTCCCAGCCCCCATGGGGCAGCTCACACCTGTCTATAACTCTAGTTCTAGAAGGTCCAAAGCCCTCTGGCCTCGTGGAATACCATACATCCATACACAGGCACTCTCACATAAAAATAAATGAAAAAAAACCCAGAATCCCCGTTCCATGACAACAAGAGCTTTCTATTTCATTCGAGACTATGTCTCTAGAGCCCTGGAACCAGTGCTTGACACATTGTAGGGTCCAGGAAAGAATGAATGATAAATGAATAAGCGTTTTTAGACCAATCAGTATTTCCCCCTTTGATTTCTGTGTCTGTTTTCCATGGTCCTGGCAATTGACATTTAGGCCTCATGCATATGAGGCGAATATTCTACTACTGAGCTAGGCTCTCAGCTTTTTTTTTTTCCCTGTAAGAATTGTTTAGGTTTATTTTAATCCTAATTGTGTATTTGGGTGCTCTCAAGAATTTGCACACATGAGTGTTGGAATCCTCCGAGACCAAATGAATCAGATGCCTCTGAAACTGAAATTTGAGGTAGTTGTGGACTGTCCATGATGGATGCCAGGAAACAAACAAACGTGGGTCCTCTGTAGGAGCGGTCTGGGCAGTTAGCCACTGACCCTCTTTCCAGCCAGCTCCTGGCCTTTTCAACGCTTAGTTAGGTAGTGTTTAGGTGTTTTGTTTTGAGACTGCCCTGGCTGTCCTACAAATCACTCTGTAGACCAGGCTGACCTTGACTCACAGATCTGCCTGCCTCTGGCTCCTAAGTGCTGGGATTGAAAGTGTGTGCCATCCTGCCTGGCATAGAGTTTTGGTCTTTTGAGGGAGGGTTTCATGTATCCCAGACTCGCTTCATACTCATTGTGTAGTCTAGGGTGACTTTGAACTCCCCATCCAGACTCCACACGTCTCCTACTGAGATCACAGGTGTGTACCGCCAATTTACTTTTTATGTGGACTCTGGTCTTGAATTCATGATATTCCTGCCTTAGCAGTCTGAGTATCTGGTATTATAGGCGTGTATCACCAGGTCTTCTGTGTCTGGCGTTCTCTGTCTGTCTGTCTCTCTCTCTCTCTCTCTCTGTCTCTCTCTCTCTCACACACACACACACACACACAAACACACACACATTTTTCAAGACAGGGTTTCTCTGTGTAGCACATGCTGTCCTTAAATACACTCTGTAGACCAAGTTGACCTAGATCAGAGATCCACCTGCCTCTGCCTCCTGCCTCCTGCCCTCTGCCTGTACCTCCCAAGTGCTGAGATTAAAAGCATGTGCCGGGGCTGGCAAGATGGCACAGCGGTTAAGAGCACCATCTGCTCTTCCAGACGTTCTGAGTTCAATTCCCAGCAACCACATGGTGGCTCACAACCATCTGTAATGGGGTCTGATGCCCTCTTCTGGTGTGTCTGAAGATGGTGACAGTGTACTCATACACATACAATAAAACAAATCTTTAAAAAAAAAGCATGTGCCACCACCACCCAGTGGCTCTGTCTCTCTCTCTCTCTCTGATACTCTCTCTCTTTCTCTCTCCAACTGCCTCTTCAGCTAATCTCTCATCTCTCAGTGTCTCTGTCTTTGTTTCTGTGTCATGGACTGGAAAGGTACCACCCTGAAAACCAATGTCTTCTAAGATCTTCACATCAGACACTGTCAACACCCTGAAGGCTTCAGCATGTTACAGATCCTTGGTAATCCATGATCAGGCGCCTCTTTCCCCTTGCCACCAGGTGGCGCTCTGCCAGTCTCACTGTGAATCCTTGTGACTCACATAGGGGAGGCCACAGCTTCCCTCTCAGCCTTGCACTTGGCCACCCCTCACCTCCATACACACAAGGCCATTCATGAAATAGTTATTAGTCTGGACTCAGCACCCCCTATGGTTTCAGTAACACTGAGCATTGAGCCAGTGTTTGTGGGGTCCCTTCATTCTGAAAGCACTGGAGGGGTGTCAGCGACCCCCAGGTGCTGTGTGAGCCCTCTTAGGTCTACAGAGATCTATCTCTTCCTCCTGGCTCACTGTCCTTCCATCCAGCAGGGCAGAAATACCCATCTCTCCCCATCTCTATGTCTCTAACATTTGGTGAGGTGCTGGGAGAGGCACAGTATAGGCAGCTTTGGTCCAGCCCCGCCCTGGGGTGCTGCTGCCAGCTCAGTCATCAAGGTGGCTTGCTGACAAATAAGCAGGCAGAGGAGGCTGAGCTCTGATGGAGGAGGCACAAGAGGGGTGTCTGAGTTGGCTCAGCAGAAGTGGGATCTAGGGGGGAAGGGGACAGCTTAGGTGCTCACCCAGGAACAGGAACAGAGGGTAGAGCCGCCTAGCTTGCATTTGTCTAGACCAACAGGCACTTTCAAGTTGAGTCCTCTCTACCTCTCTCATACCTTTTTTTTAAAGGCAGGGTCTCAGGTAGTGCAGACAGACCTTGAAAGTGCAGGCTGGCCTTGAACTTGTTTCACAGCCAAGGATGACCTTTAATTTTTAATCCCCCTACCTCCCGCCAGTGCAGTGCTGGAATTACAAGTGTCTGCCACTATGCCCAGCTCTCCCTCCCACTTTTTCTTCTTTGAACTTATTAATTTGGTGAGGGGGATATGCAAATGCAGTGGTGTATGTGTAGAGGTCAGAGGGTAACTTCTGGGAGTCAGGGAGTCAGTTTTCTGCTCCCACCATGTGCCTTATAGCTACCAAACTCAAGTCCTTAGGCTTGGCAGCAAGCACCTTTGCTGGCTGAGCCATCTTGCTGGTCCTTCTTTTTCTAAATGTGTGCGTGTGCATGTGTACATGTGTGTGCACATATGTGTCATCACACATGCATTGGATGGCTTCCATCACTCTCTACCATATATATCTGAGATAAGATCCCGCCCCTCATTGGACACGGAGCTTGCTGATTGGCTAGACTGGCTGGCCAGCAAGCTCCAGGGATCCTCCTGTCTCTGCCTCCCCTACACTGATACTACAGGTGTGCTGCTGCAGCTGTCTTTTTATGGGGCCGCTGAGGGTCTGAACTGAGGTCCCCATGCTTGTTCAGCAGGGACTTTACTATCTGAGCATCTCCCCAGCCCCTCTCCCTCACACTATGAAACCCATCAACCAATTCTGTTGTCTCTAACTCTGAAATCTGCCCGGAGTCCACAAATATCCCTGGGACTTCCACTTGCATCACCTCATCTGCCTTCTTGGTCCTACTTCTCCCCAAAATGAGCACCTAAGTCAGAGCACATCGTCTGCTCTGAATTTGTCTGTAAGTTGGCGTGTGACTTTGATCCCATTGTTTGGGAGGCAGAGGCGGGAGGATCTTCCATGAGTTTGAAGCCTGTCTGGTCTACATAGCAAATTCAAGGCCAGCCAGGCATACATTGTGAAACCATGGGTGTGTGTGTGTGTGTGTGTGTGTGTGTGTGTGTATTATATATGGTGTGTATGTATGTAATATATATGGATATATATAAATATATATTCCAAAGTAAAACCAATCTTGACTGCCTATGAGGATTTGTACAACCCCACCCCTACCTCCTTGACATCATTTTCTCCTTCTTTGTCCCCATCATTTGTGCTTCAACTCCACAGAACTCCCCTGTGTGTTGCTAGAATACCTAAACATGCTCCTACCTCCGAGCCTTTGGACTGACTGTTCCTTCTCTTCCCCTCAAGACGTCCTGAAGTTTGGCCTCCCTGTCTACCACTTCCGGTGTCTGAGCAGTTCCCCACATCCTCTGTCTCTTGTTTTCTCTGTTCTCACATCCACAACACACATTACTTCTTCTTCTTCTTTTTTTTTTGGTTTTTTGAGACAAGGTTTCTCTGTGTAGCCCTGGCCGTCCTGGAACTCACTCTGTAGACCAGGCTGGCCTCGAACTCAGAAATCCGCCTGCCTCTGCCTCCCGAGTGCTGGGATTAAAGGCGTGCGCCACCCCTGCCCAGCTCCACACTTTTACTTCTTACCCTGCCACCATCTCTCCCACTAGAATGCCAGCCCCCTGAGGTCCAGACCTGAGCCAGAAGAGGTAAGCCGAATGGAACAGGGTTGGGGAGACGCCAGGGCTTGGAGGGGAAGGATGGAAGACCTCCAGTCTTTGATAGAAAGGACCTCAGAGATTCGATGGAGAAGCCAGGCATGGTGGTGAATGCCATTAATTCACCATGGGAGGGGGGAACCCTCCCAAATTCCAGACCATCCTGGACTCCAGGAGATCCTGTCTTCAAACAGCAAAACACAACAAAGCGAGCTGGCTGTGGTGACTTAGGTGACTAGCACTTAGGTAGTGGAGGCAGGGAAGGCAAAGTAGGTCATGAGTTCAAGTCATCCTCAGCTACACAGAGAGTTCAAGGCCAGCCTGTGCTACATTGACTCTGTCTCAAAAACAAAACAAAACAAAAAAAAAGAATTGGGATGGGATATAGAAGACAGACAGACTGCACCAAGGAGGGGCAGCTTGGGAATTCAGGGACACTTGGAGCTGCATCACGGAACTGACTAGGGAGACCCATGTGTTGGCGGAGCATCCCAGCTGTTTCCCAGGCAGCCTCACTCACCTTTACCCTGAAAGGGCAGCGTGTCTGGTCTACCAACATAATGTTTTCAGGCTTGAGGTCAGCGTGGATGATGGCCAGCTCCTTGAGCCGGGCCAGTGCTCTTAATACCTGCAGTGTGACGGTGCGGATGTGCCTGGCAGGAAGGGGTGCGAAGTTGTTCTCTTTCTGGAACTCAAAGAGGTTTTGCTCCAATAGCTCAAAGACCAGGTAGAACTTGAGAGCATCATGGAAGAACTCAAGGAAGCGGATAACGTGGGCCTCATCAGGGTCCAGGCCTCGGACACAGCGCAGCAGCTTCAGCTCATTCTTGATGATGCGGCTTCGGTACGCATCATTCTTCAGGATCTTGATGGCTACCATTTCACCTGTACTCCGACGCCAGCCCTTGGCCACCTCTCCAAAAGTGCCTTTGCCCAGTACTTCAATGATGTCGTAACAGTCAGTCTCTGACTGGATGGTGGCCATGGTGCCTTGGCTGCCAGTCACTACTCTGCCTTTACTCCTGAACAACTGGCTTGGTTGCCTAGACCTCCCACCCTGATGATGGCCCCTAGCTAGTCCTCCTAGTGGGGGGGGGGGGAGATAACCACACTCGTGTCTCTCCCTATGAGTTCAGCCCCTGTCTCCCTGACACTCCTTGACCCCCTTGGCCACACGGTGAGTCTACCAGGGGCTGCACCCCTCCCCCAAAGCCCTCTTGGCTTGGGATGAGGGGGCTCAGGCCCCCCTGAATGGGTTCCAGCGTTGCTGAGCGGCTTTGATTCTGTTGTTAGAGACCTGAGTCCCAGGCTGGAATGGAGGGGGTGGGGTGCCAGGCTGGGACCCCTCCCCCACCCACAGACGGAATCCTGGAGAAGCTGACAGGGTGGACTCAGATTTTAATCATTGACCTTGGGAGTTCAGAAATGGGACATACCTACAGGCATGTGAGAGTGAAGAAAGACTCTGTGTGTGTGTGTGTGTGTGTGTGTGTGTGTGTGTGTGTGTGTGTGTGAAGCACAAAGAGGATGTGTAGATAGAGTAAGATCTAGGTTGTAAGAGGCACTGAATGCAGGCTAAAAAGTTTGAGCTGGACACTGGGGAGCCATGAAGGGCTTTAAGCAAGGGAATGACCACTAGGTCAGACATGAAGAAGGGCAAACTGTAGAATGCAAGGAAGGAGACCTCAAACCCCAGCAGGGAGGCTAAGGCAGGACCCAGGCTGGTGAAGGGTTCAGGCGCTGACTGGGTGAGACCCTCGATTAGGCAAGAGGGCAGGCTGAGGTACTGAAAAGGTCAGGGAAGGAAGAAACTCTATGACAAGGTGTAGGGCAGTCCCTTAGAAGGTGACATGGAAAAGGGACAGTGGTGCAAGAAGACACTGAGATCAGGTTCAGGAAATCGATGTTAAACAAAAGGCAAAACATCTCCATTTCTCCCTGCCTTGGTTTTGCCCTTCTGTACATTTTCTATTCAGTATATGGCTTGGTTTGGTTTGAAGTCAGGGTCTTACTGTGTAGCCCTGGCTAGCTTGGAACACACAGAGATCCACTCCTCTGCTTCCCAAGTACTGGATGCACCAACCACACCTGGACTTTTTTTTTAATTTAATTTTATTTATTTATTTATTTATTTATTTATTTTCATTCATTTTACTTCCCGCTTACTGCCCCACTCCCAGGCCATTTTTTTACAAAACTACTTTCTTTTTCTTTCTGCTTTAGATTTACTGTATTATGTGTATAGTGTTCACCTGTATGTATGTATATGCACCAAGTGCATGCCTAGTGCCCTCAGAGGTCAGAAGAGGACATTGTATCCCCTGAGACTAGAGTTACAGATGGTTGTGAGCTTCAAGATGGGTGCTGGGAATCCAACCCGGGTCCTCTGCAAAAGTAACAAGTGTTCTTTTTTTTTTTTTCCCCGAGACAAGGTTTTTCTGTGTAGCCTTGGCTATCTTGAAACTTTATAGACTAGGCCGGCCTCGAACTCAGAGATCTGCCTGCTTCTGCCTCCTGATTTCTAGAATTAAAGAGTGCAAGGATTAAAGGTGAGCACAACCACTGCCCAGCAGGGAACAAAAGTTTTTTTTAGAGCGCTTATGCCTAAGTCAGTCATTTGGGAGTCAGAGACTCTCTGAGACAGGATAGGAACTGCCATACCTACACACATCTCCAGTACATGGTGTATGGAGTCATCACCAGAAGCTTCAGTGATAGCTGGCTCCCCCAGAGAAATGGAGGGATGTCTGGGAGTTGTCAGCTCTGAGAGTTCCAGGACAACCAGGGCTATACAGAGAAACCCTGTCTCGAACCCCCCCCCCCCCCCCCCAAAAAAGAAGTGCTGGTACGGAAATCTGTGGGGGAGTCCACCACAGGGGAGGATAATGCCTGTGGGGAACCGGGGCTGAGTGGGTGAGAGCCCCTCGCTCTCCTTCTCTATAATGGAAGTTCTCAATTGCGTGAGTGTGTGAGTGTGTGTCCAGAGAGTGGCAGTGACCCATGTAGAAAAGACTTGGCTGAACTTGGAGTGTAAGTCACAGAGAGCCATACACTGAAGACAGCCGAGGCCGAGATCCCTGCCAGTACCAATAAGGCAAGGGAAATGTGGCCTACAGACCCCTGAGCTGAGGCCCAGCAGTGTTGGCTGCTCTGGAGCCTGGGGCCTGGTCCTAAAAGGCAGCCAAGTATTTGAAACTGAGGCTCTGAAACCTTAATTCCAAAGAAAGACCCAGGAGGAGCCTCCTTGGGTGGAGGCCTAAGTGCACAGGGCAGTCAAACCAGAAAGACAGGAAAGAGAACATGAAACCTGGCCTGGTGGCCTCAGTGGCCTAAGTCTGTAATCCTAGCTAGTCTCAGAAGGCTGAGGCAGGAGGATTGAAAACAGCCGAAAGGGAATTTACAGAGTGAGATCAAAGCCAGCTCTGGGAACTTAGTGAAACTTGAAATTAAAAGTTATGGAGTTGTAGCTCGGGTGGTGGCGCACTTGTCTAGCATGGATGAGACCATAAGGTGAATTCCCAGCACCATGACCAACCAGGCATGGTAGCACATGCCTCCAATTCCAGCTCTTGGGAGTTTGAGGCAGGCATCAGAATAAAGAATTGAGGTCATCCATGGCTGCATAGTTTGGAACTCGGCTGGGTTATATGAGACTGTTTCAAAAAAGAAATGAAAAACAAGCAAAGGGGAGAGGGGGAGATAGCTCAGTAATTAGGAGCACTGGGCTGCTCTTCCAGAGGACCTGGGTCCATCCATGCACCCACATGTGGCTCACAGGCATCTGTAATTTCAGGCTTCCATGGGCACAAGGCATACATACAATACACAGACAAAACATCCATACACATAATTTTTTTAAATTTTAAAATGTTTTTAAAAGAAAGATGGGGCTGCCGGGCAGTGGTGGCACACGCCTTTAATCCCAGCACTTGGGAGGCAGAGGCAGGCAGATTTCTGAGTTCGAGGACAGCCTGGTCTACAGAGTGAGTTCCAGGACAGCCAGGGCTACACAGAGAAACCCTGTCTCGAAAAAAAAAAAAAAAAAAAAGAAGAAGAAGAAGAAGAAAGAAAGAAAGAAACATGGGTTGCAGTGGTGGGGTAGAAGAACACTTGTCCAGCGTACGTGAAAGCCCCGAAGCACAATTCCCAGACCACCAGAAGTAAAATAATGTCCTGCTTATGGAAAGAGAAGACGGGCAATAGCTCACCTGCAGAGGACAGCTGCTTCTCCACAGAGGGGCCCTGTGTGCCCTGCTGTGCCCTGTGTGCCCTGCTGTGCTCTACCAGGATCTCTTCACAGGTCCTTCGTAAAGGCCTCTTAGAACTGTGAAGGGCAAGGGCAGGTGCTTGCCTGTAATCCCAGCACTGAGAGACTGAGGCTGCAAGATATATATATTTTTAAAAGATTTATTTTATTTATTTATTATGTATGCAGCTTTCTGTCTGCAGGCCAGAAGAGGTCACCAGATCTCATTACACATTGTTATGAGCCATGTGGTTGCTGGGAATTGAACTCAGGACCTCTGGAAGAGCAGCCAATGCTCTTAACCTCTGAGCCATCTCTCCAGCTTCCAAGGCTGCAAGATTTTAAGTACAAGCTGAGATAACACTGCATAAGCCAGATGGGAGAACATAAAGAGACTTTGTGTCCCACACAAGAACCAGGACACATGGCAACTTTTGACTTGTTTTATTCACATAGCTTGACATGATATACAGGCACTTCGGCCAATGAGGTGGCACAGGCCACTGGCTCCTGCCTGAGTCAGTTGCCCACCTTCAAGCCCTCTGAGGATTAGTGCTACTAATGTCACACACAAAATGGGGAGCTGGGCTGGGGGATGGGAAAACAAGAGGGGGAATCCACAGCTGTCCCGGAGCTTCAGATGGCAGCAGTCTGGGTTCCCTCCATCCTGGTGGGGCCTGGAGCTGCTGTTTCTGAAAATCCCACACTGGGCAGTCGGACCCTGAATCCACCTTCTTCCCGGTCCCTACTCTCACTCCGGGCCTTGGGGCTTAAGGACACCCTAGGAAAACGGAATTTGGGTGACTTTTCCCCAACTGGGGATTTGGAGGTTGCATCACCCTCCTGTCCCTTAGAGACTTTAGAAGGGGAAGCCAAGCCTACCCGAGGCAAGCGGACCCTGACCCGACCCCGGCGACCGGAAGCCCCTTCCCCACTGCCTTCTTCCTCCTCCTCAGGACTGGGAGAGCCTTCTCCAGAGACCGACTCACTTTGACTGAAGCCCACTCGGGGTAACCTGAGCTTCGGACTCTTAACCTTTTCTCCAATTTCTATTCCTTCCTTGGCCCTCGCCAGACCAAACAGGGGCAGCCGAACCTTGAGTTTGTGCCCGCCATCCCCATCGCCCTCAACCACCTGGTACTCAGCATGGCTACTCACCGGTGACGTGAGTTCTACATCAGGCAATGAGATGTGGAAGGTGCGCTGGGCCTCGGGGCCCTGGGGCTCAGCGCCCTCTCCTCTGCCTCCTGCCCCCAGGGTGGGCAGCTTCAGCTTTAGCCCACCCTCACTCTTGGTTGCTTCACCAGCCTGGGCTTCATGGCCCAGCCCCACATCCAGCTCTAGCTGGGGCACTGTCACTGTGGGCATCTTGAAGATGCCCTCACCCACTAACAGATCACTACCTGCCACCTGGACCTTAGAGCCTGCTGTGCCCTCTGCAGAAGGGGCTGCTATCTCAGGGCCTGCCTCCCCAAAGCTGGCCAGTTCCACCTGGGGCAAAGAGATACCTAGTGTGGACACCCTCTGCACAACCTCCTGGCCCTCTGCAGCCACCTGCTTAGTGGTGGACACCTGGAGGCCTGATGGCTTCACTCCACTGGTGACCTTCTCTGTCTCCTGAGTTCCTGGTGTGACCAATTCCACCTCAGGGATCTTAAGCTGCCCAGCTATGGCCTCCAGCTTTTCCCCGGGGCTGACACGTCCATCTTGAATTTCTGCTTCCTTTCCTCGGGACAGCCCAAAAGATGGCATCTTCAGCTTGGGCATCTTTACCTTCCCATCCCAGCCCCAAGCCTTCCCCTCAAGCTCAGCTTCCCCTGCCACTAGTACATCAGCTTCAGAGTCCCGGCCTTTCACCCCAAACTTGGGCAGAGCAAATCTGGACCCTTTAGGCTTGCTATCAGCCCCTGCTACTTCCACCTTGTCTGAGGGCAGTCGAGCATCCAGGCTGAGCTGTGGGATGGACAGATCGAGGGCAGGCAGCAACCCCACTTCCCCAGCTCCCTTCGCTTCAGCGTCAGTCCCGGCTCGAGCTTTGGGAAGTGAGATGGTAAACTTGGATACCTTCAGCTTGGTGCCTCGCCCAGGCCCCTCCACCTCTGCCTTGACAGCTTTGGGCCCTGAAAGTCCGAATTTGGGCAGAGAGAACTTGGAAGTGGGTTTGACTTTCATCTCCACCATCTCTAGCTGCTCTTTCTCAACTTCAACTGTAGGCAGCTGAGGAGTGACAATCTCCACAGAGGGTACACGGAAGCCCACCTCTCCAACACCCACTGCCACCCGGGGGCCCTCTGGCTTCTCCACCTTGCCCAAGACAGCTTCTTGGACTTGTCCCTCCAGGCCCAGGGCCCCAGGCAAGTCAAGCTCCACAGAGGGGAGAGAGAGGGAAGGGACACCAACACGGGCCGCCTCAGCGCCCACCTCTGGCTGCAGACAGGGAAGTGTCATGAGTTTGCCTGGAACCTCCATGCCTGCCTTCCCAGGCTTGCTCACTTTCCCTAACTTAGGCACGGTCATCTTGGGCAACTTGAAACTAAATTCAGTCCCTTCTGCCTGCTCCGCCCCTGCAGATTTCCTCTGCGCCTCAGGAACCTTGGACAACTTCATCTCTGGCACCTTGGGAAGATGCACCTCTGGGACCTGTGACACTTGCATTTCAGGCAGCCGAATGTCTGACACTTTGGGCAGCTGCAGTTCTGGAAGGGGGACATCAGGCACTGCCATCTCAGGCACTTTGGGGAGTTTTATTTCTGGAAGCTTCATCTCAGGAAGTTTAATGTCAGACACTTTGGGCAGCTGAACTTCCGGGAGGCGAAGGTCAGGCACGGCCATCTCAGGCATCTTAGGGAGTTTCATCTCTGACACTTTGGGTAGCTGAACTTCTGGGAGGCAAACATCAGGGACGGCCATCTCAGGTATCTTTGGGAGCTTCACCTCGGACATTTTGGGTAGTTGCAGCTCTGGGAGGTGGACATCGGGCACGGCCATCTCAGGCATCTTTGGGAGCTTCACCTCAGACACTTTGGGCAGCTGAACTTCCGGGAGTCGTACATCAGGCACGGTCATCTCAGGCACCTTTGGGAGCTTCATGTCTGGAAGCTTCATCTCTGGAACTTTTGGGAGCTGTACATCTGGAAGGTGGACATCAGGCACGGCCATCTCAGGCACCTTTGGGAGCTTCATCTCTGGGACTTTTATCTCAGGGACTTTGGGCAGCTGCACTTCCGGAAGGCGAACGTCGGGTACAACCATCTCAGGGATCTTTGGAAGTTTCATGTCTGACATTTTGGGCAGCTGTACCTCAGGGAGTTGCACATCTGGAATGGCTGCCTCAGGCACTTTCGGGAGTTTGACCTCAGGAACCTTAGGGAGTTTTACTTCAGGTCCTTTGGGTGCCTTGACCTCAGGCCCAGCCACACCAATGCCAAAAGAGGGCATCTTGAGGGTAGGTAGCTTCAGCTTGCTCTCAGCAACAGCTTCAGGGCCAGAGGGCCGGGGTTCCAGGAGAGAAAGCCCAAAGGTGGGCATTCGAAGTCTGGGTCCCTTTGCTTTGGCCTCGGGGCTGCCCTTGACTACCTTGGCTTCAGTAGCTTCCTTCCCTCGAACCCCAAAACGGGGGAAACTGAGACGGGGCATCTTGAGGGCCACTTCAGGTACCTCTCCCGGGGCCTCTACCTCTGCACCTGGCAAAGCCAGGTCCACCCCCACAAATGGAGCTGCCACATCCAGGGTGGGAACTTTTACCACTGCAGCCCCTTCCTGGGTGTCCAGGCATGGAAGTGTGGGGAGAGTGGGGAGAGAGGGCAGGGTGGGAAGCTCCACTTGCGGAACCTGGATTCCTGTGGCTGGGGGCTCCACAGCCGGTGCAGCTGGGGCTCCTAACCCAAGGGTTGGTAAGTGAAGAGCAAAACCACTGGCTGCCTCTGTTGATGGGGCCCCCTTGGGAGCTGAGACTTGAGAGACACCCACCTCAGCACTAGGCAGCCGAGGCCCAACTAGCTCTATCTGAGGGGCTGTGAACCCAGCTCCTGTGGCTACCTCAGCCTCTGCCTTAGCCTTCCTTGGGGGAGGAGCAGCAGCAGCCATTCGGGCTACCTGGGCCTCTTCAGCTACTTCTCGGACACGTAGCCGAGGCAGCTGGAGACGTCGACGGGCAGGGGCAGCTGGGACAGGTCCCTTGACAGCCTCGGCTTTGAGACCCCGACGCAGTCGGGAGAACTTGGGGAAAGAGAACTCGACGTCAACAGGGGCCAAATCTGCAGGGGTCCCCAGGGCCCCAGTCACCATCTTCTTCTTCTTCACAGGGGACAGACTCTGGATGTTCTGAGGAGAGAGGAGAGAGGCAGGAGGCTGTGGGACAGTGGGAGGCTGGGAGTAGACAGAAAAATAACCCACCTAGTATACCAGGCTGGGAGAAGTTTTGGGGTAGAGTATACCCAAACTTCCTGCTTGTCACTTCACCCCAGGAAGGCAATGACAATCATTCAGAATCTCAAAGTGGGTGGACAGGGGTGTGGCAATGTGAACCCCAAAATTCCAGGCCCTTATTCTAGAATTTCCCCAACATCCTTATTGTAGAGATGGGGAAACTGGGACCCAGAGAGGAAAAGGGTCACTCAGTAACCCAACAGCCGTTGGGCTAGAATCTGGCCTTCCAGGACTCCATGACCCCTAATGAGCTCGGGTTGCACGGTGGGGATGGGTAGAACCACCTGCTGAGAGGGGGCACCCTTTGACAGGAGTGGAGTTTAGGAGCAGAGAATAAGGGGCAGAGAGCGAATTAGTGTTAGGTTAGTGACAAGACAGAGGGACAAAGTGGGCCACGGTGGCAGGGAGCAGGGTTTACGGCGCAGCGACCGGGTCACTGGGGCTGTCCTGGATCGGGACCGGGCTAAGCACGCGTACCAGCTTGGCCACTTTGGCCCGCGGGCCTTTCATCTCGTATCCAGACACCGTCCCGGGCCTCAGTGCCAGGTCCCCGGTGGGCACAGTACGCTTCAAGCAGAAGGAGACCTTGTAGGGCTCGGCGCATTGCAGCAGGCGAAGTGCATCCTCATATTTGAAGTTCTCAAAGAACACACGGGCACTCAGCAGCTGGTCCCCTGCAAGCGAGGTGGAGGTGGGTCTGGAGCATCTCCTGACTCCGCCCACACCTGGGCCCCGCCCACTTCCTAGGAGTCAGCCAAGAGAGGCCCAGGCCCAGGCCCAGATTTTGACAACATATCATAGGCCTCTGGCTTGAAAGCAAATTTCAGAGGTTAGGGCTCTAAGAGTGAAACTGGTCCCATTGGCTTTAGCC
The DNA here is from genome assembly GCA_019843965.1 of Rhynchomys soricoides. Classification (NCBI taxonomy): domain Eukaryota; kingdom Metazoa; phylum Chordata; class Mammalia; order Rodentia; family Muridae; genus Rhynchomys; species Rhynchomys soricoides. The sequence goes on from JADRCH010000334.1 coordinate 242,064, forward strand.
TCGCCTTTTTCTGGAAGGAACCAATCCACTCAGGCCATTTATGGTTGCCTCTTCACTCTCCTTTCCCATCCTCATCAATCAAGCAGAGGGTTCCTTGTGAGATCAGAATCCAAAAGTATCATCCTTGAGCACCCACCCGGTTTCATGTCATTCAGCTCACGATATAGCCGAGGATGACCCTCTGCCTCCACCTCAAGTGCTTAAGACTACTGGCATTTGCCACCACAGCCAGCTGTAGGTTATGAAGTTGATAACCTATACAGAGGAACTTCACCCTCTGTGGATGGTTCTTCCCCCATCTTCTTGAACTTCTTGTTGAATTTGGGGCTGAAGCTCTGCTACAGAGAACTTGCCTAGTACTAAAGATGTCCTGGGTTCAGTCTCCAGCACTACACGCCCCTCTAACAGACACACTGACAGAAGATTCAGACGTTCAATTGTCTTTGCCTAGACACACTGGCCTCAGCTTAACAGAGATCCACCTGCCTCTGCTTCCCAAGTGCTGGGATTAAAGGTGTGTGTTGCTACACTTGCTCTCTCCCCTGCTTTCAGTGTATATCTACAAGTACATGTGCTTTGTTTATGTGGATGCTCTCTGAGGCCAAAAGAAGACATCACATACCTTATAACCAGATTTACTAGTGACTATGAGCTACCTGACATGGGTTCTGGAAACTGAAGTCAGCACTCATAACTCTCCAGCCTGAGCTAACACTCTTCATTGTGTCTGTTTTAATATTGTATTTTTGTTTATATGAGTGTGTGAGTTTGAGTGTGTATCTGTGTATTTGTGTGTGTACTTGTGTTTGTGTGTATGTGTGTGAGTGTGAGTGTTTATGTGTTTGAGTGTATATGTGTATGTTTGTATGTGTTTATATGTGTGTATGTGTGTTTGTTTGTATGTATGTATGTGTGTGTACATATGTGTGTGTATGCTGGCTCCCACAGAAACCAGAGAGAGCTCCAGATTTCCTGGAACTAGAGTTACAGATAGTTGTGAGCTGCCCAACAAGGGTACTGGAAACAAACTCTTGTCCTCTGTTCAGTCAGTGGTTTGCTTGTTTATTTTTTGGTTTTTTTTGTTGTTGTTGTTGGTTTTGGGGTTTTTTTTTTTTGGTTTTTGTTTTTTTTGTTTTTTAATAGTATAGAATAGAGTTTATTCAGGGCATAAGGAGGGGAGTTAAGAGAAAGGCAGGGGAGGAAGAAGAGAGAGAGAGAAGAGGCCAGCCATGAGCACATGGAGAGAGAGGGGGAGGGGTAAGGGGAGAGGGAGGAGCAGGAACAAGAGGAGAGAGCAAGAGCTCAGCCAGTGTCTTAACCACTGAGCTATCTCTCTGGCCTTTTTGTTTGTTTGTTTTTGCTTTCCAAAGCTGGGTTTCCCTGTGTAGCTCAGGCTGGTCTTGATCTCTTTCTCACTATGACTCCAGGGCTAGCCTCAAACTATCAATTCTCTTGCCTCAGCCTCTGGAGTACTAGGATTATAGCACCCCATTTGGGGAATTTTGTGAAGCTTAGTAAGATGTCTTCTTCTTCTTCTTCTTCTTCCTCTTCTTCCTCTTCCTCTTCCTCTTCCTCTTCTTCTTCCTCTTCCTCTTCTTCTTCTTCTTCTTTTTCTTCCTCTTCTTCTTCTTTTTTGGTTTTCCAAGAAAGGGTTTCTCTGGAACTCACTCTGTAGACCAGGCTGGCCTGGAACTCAGAGATCCGCCTGCCTCTGCCTCCCGAGTGCTGGGATTAAAGGCGTGGCCACCGCTGCCCGGCGAGATGTCTATTTCTAATGCCCACATTTATGCTTTCATCCTTGAATGCTCCCCTCTACAATTATGAGTGGTCCCCCAATCTCTTCGGGGAATGTTTTTTGGAGCACTACCCACACAAATATTAAAACCGTGAATATACACAGCTCATATAAACATCATAATATTTGCATAAAACCTACTTACATCTGCCCTGCACTCTCTGTACTTTAAATCATCTCTTGGTAAATGTCTGGAGTTTTATTACTATATTTTAGTGGGGCTTTTTGTTTGTTTGTTTAATGTATGACCATTTTGCTTGCATGAGTGTCTATGCTCCTATGCATGCCTGGTGCCTATAGAAAAGAGAAGAAGGCATTGGATCCCCTGGGACCGGAGTCACAGACTTCTTGTGAACTGCCATGTGGCCACTAGGAATAAAATCTGGGTCCAAAGCCAGGCATGGTAATGCACGCCTTTAGTCCCAGCACTGGGGAGGCAGAGGCAGGCATAGCTCTAAGTTTGAGGCCAGCCTGGTCTACGGAGTGAGTTCTAGGACAGCCAGGGCTACACAGAACCCTGTCTCAAAAGAAAAAGAAAAGAATCATCATCATCATTTTCTTCCTCCTCCTTCTCCTCCTCCTCCTCCTCCTCCTCCTCCTCCTCCTCCTCCTCCTCATCATCATCATCATCATCTGGGTCCTCTGGAAGAGTAACCAACACTCTTAAATGCTGAGCCATCTTTTCAGCCTCAACTTTTTTTTTTTTTTTTTATTTTAATGGTGCTGGAGATTGAACCCAGGGCCTTATGCATACTAGACTCATATTCTACCAATGGCCACACCCCCAAGGCTCTCACTTGTGTACTCTAGGCAAGTGCTCTACCACAGAGCCAGAGCCCTAGTCCTCTTTTCTCTATTTTTGAGACAGGATGTTACTAAGTTGCCAAGGCAGACCTTGAACTTCCCATTCTCCTGCCTTGGACATTTAAATAACTTTGTTTGTTTGTTTGTTTGTTTGATACAAAATCTTCCTATGTGGTCCAGACTAGCCTTAAACTCAAGATTCTCCTGCCCCAGCCTCCCAAGGGCTGCTGGGATGACAGACCAGCACCACCAACTCCAAATTATATATAATACAATGTAAATGCTATAGAAATAGTTGTTCCTTTGTGTCTTAAGATTTATTCTTACTTTGTGTGTTTGAGTATTTTGTTTCCATGCATGATGGTGCAGAGCCCAGAAGAGGGCATATGACCCCCTGTAAGGGACAGTTGTAAGCCACAGTGTGGGTGCTGCGAACTGAACCCTGGTTCTCTGCATGACTAGCAAATGCTCTTAACTGCAAAGCCCTATCTCTAGCCTCTTTGGGAATAATGAAAGAAGAAAGTCCAGACGTGCTCAGTATGGGCACTTCTTCCCACCACACGTTCAAATATTTTCAGTCTCTAATCAGCTGAATACTCAGATGCAGAATTCAGAGATGTGAAGGGGAGACTGTCTACTCAGGTGCCCTTCCACCCCTCCAGCTGGTGTGCAAGAGACAGCTCTGATTTAAGACATTTGATGGGTCTGATGGTGCCCGCCTGCCATCCCAACCCTCATGAGGCTGAAACAGGAGGAATCTAAGGCTTGCCTGGACCATATGGGGAGACTTTGTCTCAAGAAATGAAAACAAGGGCTGGAGAGATGGTTCAGTGGTTAAGAGCACTGACTGCTCTTCCAAAGGTCCTGAGTTCAATTCCCAGCAACCACATGGTGGCTCACAACCATCTGTAACAGGATCTGATACCCTCTGGTGTGTCTGAAGACAGCTACATTGTACTTGTCATATATATAAAATAATTACATAAATTTTTTAAAAAAGAAAGAAAGAAAAACAAGAAAACAAACCGGGCATCGTGGCACATGCCTTTAATCCCAGCACTTGGGAGGCAGAGGCAAATGGCGGTAGCAAGTGAGTTCAAGGCCAACCTGGTCTACAGAGCAAGTTCAGGATAACCAGGGATACATAGAGAAAGGCTGTCTTGAAAAACTACCAAACCAACCAACCAACCAACCAAGAAACAATTACGTCAGCTTTTTGCCAAGCTTCTATCATGAAACCTGGCAACTGCTCCTCTTCTCTCTTTTCCATTTCTGTTTCTCTTGGATACTGCTCAGAGCCTGGGCATGCTTTTCCCTGACACAGTGTTCTGTGTTTTCTTATTCTTTCTTGGAGGCTCTCCATCCCCCCATGCCTTTAGCCATGTGACTACTTACTAACCTCCATTGCTTTCTTAGACCCTAACTTAAAAGACCTGGCTTTCTCTCTTCCTCTCCCCCTCTCTCCCCACTCAACAATTGCTAAGATTTACAGATGTGCCTGCATTGGTGTTTTCCTCCCAATCTGTAATAAAATTGTCCTTGAGTTTTAAAACAAAACAACACTCACAGCTTGTCTTTCTCCAAACAGGTATCAGCAGGCCACTTAGTCCTCAGATAAAACCTTCTCAGGGATTCTCCACAACCATCGATTTGGGGATGTACCCTAGCCAAGCACTCTACCACCTAAAAGTGATGCCTAGAAGCATCCTTGAGGCCTCCCTCTCTATGGTACCTCACACATAGTCCTGCATATCTGGGATTCAGGTCCTTCCAACAACCCCATATTAGCCTGCCCGCCCATCACCTCTTAGAGGCTAATTGATCTTGCCCCCGATGCTGCCTCTTACATTTCGGTCTACTGTAAATAAAGCAGCTCAACAACATGCATTTCTGCTTCTCTTCTGCTTGTGTCATAGTCCTTAGGAGCCCCTCAAAACTGCCCTTCCCTCCCTTCTTACTAGTCTCAACCAACTATTCTGTAAGCTTCTTAAGTGTAGGGACTTTTCTGGATTCTGTACACCATTGTGGCTAAAGCAATAAGATGCTTAGTAAATAATTGGTACGGAGCAGAGATGTACTTCATTGGTAGAGTGCTTGCCTAGAGCCCACCAATGAGAGGCTAGGAGCACATTTTATAGAGCATTCACCTAGCAAGTCCTAAAGGCCCTGGGTTCCATCCCCAGTATGACAGAAATGAAAATATACATTTTAAAAATAATTAACTAAAAAAGAATAATTGCTATATGCAATGCAGAAGTTGAAACAGCTTTATCCTAATTTCTTAAAAACATCTTTAATTAAGCTCCTCTCTCCATCTCAAGTTAACTCCACCCCTTTTTCCTGTCCCAATAACACATTAATTAGCACTTACATAGTGCTTACTGTGTGACACTTATCTGTGTGCTGTTTTCAAAACCTGACTCATTTAAGCTACATAATAACCTCATGAGGTCAGTGCTAATTATTCCCATTTAAAGGTGAAAATATGGAGACACAGAAATATCACGAGGGTTCTTGGAGTCCAACACAGACAATGAGCCGGCCCTAAATAATCATAGTGCCAGCTGGGCATGGTCACTCAGGCCTGTCATCCTAGCTACCCTGGAGGCTGAGGCAGAAAGATCAAAAGTTCAAGGCTAAGGGCTGGCAAGATTCTCTGTTCTTCTAGAGAGGATCTATCACCCACTTGGCGGCGCACAGGGGATTCCGAGCCCCTCTTCTGGCCTCCAGGGGTACAACAGATACATGACACACCGACATAGTTGGTGGCAAAAATAAAATAATAAAATCATTATTTTTGTAAGTCTAAACCCAGCCAGGGTTACACAGGAAGTTCAAAGCCAACTCGAGCGACTTAGACTCAAAATTTTAAAAAAGGAATTTGAATGACGAGCATGGGGGTGTATGCCTGTATCCTAGCATTTGGTAGATGGAATAAGTTCATCCTCAACAGTACAGCGAGTTCAGCGCGGGCCTGGGCTCCTTCCCGAGCCCCCAAAACAATGAATGAGATGTAATTCGGTGGTAGAGGGAGGGCCTGGCATGCTTGAGGAGCTAGATTCAGAAGAACAAGGAAAGCCTCATCACAACCCCTTAACCCCGCCTCCTAGCAAAATAAGCACAACTTCAGTTTCATCCTGCTAGGACTCTAGGCAGATACCTAACCACACCCCTGCAGGTCAACCCTGACCCACCAGGCCTTCAGACTCCGCCCCACTCCCGCCACGCCCCCGACAGGCCAGGAACCCAAAGCAGATTCCTAACTCCGCCTCCACAGAACAGCTTCGTCCCGCCCTCCCCAAGCCACGCCTCCAGGATGGTCAAGGCAGATTCTTAACTCTGTCCGCATAGACCGGCTCCGCCTTGCCATAGCTAGGCCACGCCTACCTTCTTGCAAGCTCAGGCTCTTGGCGGCGGGTGAGTCCTCTCGCAATTCGCGGACAAAGATTCCTTCTTTGCCGCCGCCTGCGACATTGAAGCCGCTGACCCCGGTCTGCGCCTCGGTCTCCACGATAATCTCCACCAACTCCGCTCGTCTCAGCTCCTGCGAGGGGCAGCAAGGGGTAACCATGGAGCTCCGGGACGGCAACTCGCCCAGAGCTCGCCATGGCTTTCCTTCCCTTGGACCCGCGTTGGGGTTAAACCGATTTCCCTTGCCGCTCGCTCTCCGGGAGGGTCGGGGTCCGGAAAAGCAAGGGGCGGGGCAGGGCTGGAAGAAGACCAGACGAGTAGGTGGGGCAAGATCATGGGGCGGGACTAAGAGTGCCAAATTAGGTGATTTTGGGAAACTTATTAGTTTTCATTTCTTCCCTTTCTTCCTTCTTTTCCTTTTATTTTTGAGACAGGGACTCCTGTAGCCCAGAATGCCCTAGAAAGCCTCGAATTCATAGAGATCCTCCTTCAAGTACTGGGATTAAAGGCATAAGACAAAAATGCCAATTCCAATATCTATATTCTAAAGATCAGGTGGGGCTTTAATAACTACACAACAAGCCTAGGGATTTAGTGGTAGAACTAAATCAGTGGTAGAACTCTTGCCTAGCACTCACGAGGTTCTGAGTTCCGTTCCCAACACAAAACCAAACCAAAACATTTATATAAAATATTCAACTTGATGGTAGCTGTTCCTACAGAACAAGGGCATGCTTCTAATAAAGGGAGGCACCCTTAAGCCACGCGGGATGGAAGAATGGGGTCTTGCTCCCTGTGGGCTTGAATATGTGAGAATGCTGTTGTGAACTAACTCCAAGACATGCATAACTCCTCCGGGAAAGGGAATCCAGTGAAGGGAGGGGGTGCGTGGGTAATGAATGGTGACCGAAGCAGAAGTGGCATTCGTGGTATTTACTGGTCCTGGCTATGGAACACGTTAGAGGGTTCACATCTGCTTCCCAGAAGGGGAAGCGAGAGGTCTGATTCTGTCTAGGAAACCACAAGATTTTGCGGAGCACTTGCGGAGCACCGTGCCCTTCTGGGCCTATCGCCGTACTGCAAAGTTGAGGGGTGTGAAAGAAGGAATGTCTGATTGTGAACTGAGACCTGAACAAGCATAGATGAACTTGGGTGAGTGCAAGGCGTTGCGACCAGCCAGGAAGAACTTGGAGAGGGAAAATCAGGCCTAGACTAGATACCCTACTGCGGTGGCCCGAAGGGAATAGAGCAGGGGAGTACGGGACATTAGTTGTAGGGGCTTCTTGGAACAGTATGGTCCTTCCACCCCCCTCTGGGAGTGGAATGAAGTCACAGGAAGGCAATAAAGCCTAGAAAGTTAAAGTGACTTACTTAATGCCTCAAAGCACATTAAACAGCCGAGCCTTGTCTTAGATATTCCACCCCAGGACTCTATAAACTGTGACTCCCTTGCTTGACACCCTCAGCCTTAATGAGGCTTCTTTGTAAGTAGAGCCACCCAGCCTCATACTCAGCAGAAGAGGTTAAAACTGCTAACATCGAATCTGAAAGCAATGGCTGTGACTGAGGGTGTTCTCTTGATACCAAACTGTGCAGATGTCCAAAAAGTGAACCGTTGAAGTTCCCAGAGATATAGACCATTGCCCCATCTCACCAGTGGGGAAGCTGGGACTCCAAGAAATTAGGTCACCTGCCTATGGCTGCACATAAAGCAGTGAAGGACTGGATTTGCCCTTGTGGGTCCCCAAGACCTTTACACTGACTTCACACTTTCTCAGCTCTTCTTTGTAGTAGGGTATTTTTAACTCAGGGTCTTATTCTGTATTTGAGGTTGGCATCTAACTCACAGTAGTCCCCCTGCCTCAGCCTCTTGAGTACAAGTGCTAGGATCATAAGCATGTATCCATGCCTCGTTATACTAGTCTCTTCTGACTACTTCTAAATATTTCTGTTGAGTTTTTTGGTTTTTGTTTTTATTTTTTCAAGACAGGGTCTTGAAGCTCTGGCTGTCCTGAAACTCACTATGAATACCAGACCGACCTCAAACTCACAGAGATCCACCTGCCTCTGCCTCCCAAGAGCTAGGAGTAAAAGCCTGTGCGATCACACCCAGCTATTTTTAAATTTATTTTAGAAGGATTTGGGAGCTGGGCAGTGGTGGCGCATGCCTTTAATTCTGGCACTCAGGAGGCACAGGCAGGCAGATCTCTGAGTTCCAGGCCAGCCTGGTGTACAGAGCCAGATCCAGGACAGCCAAGATTACAAAGAGAAACCCTGTCATGAAAAATTTTAAAAAAAATAAAAATAAAAAAATAAGATTGGGGGGACCAACAAAACACCAAAACAAAGGATTTTATGTGCATTGGCATTTTGCCTGCATGTATGTTCATGCACCATATACATACTTGGTGTCAGTGGGGGTCAGAGGGGTGTGTCAGATCTCTGGGGGTTTGCTGGAAATTGAGACGAATCCTCTGGAAAAGCAGCTAGTGCTCTTAGACACTGAGCTATCTGTCTAGCCCCGGGGTTCCTTTTTTTTTTTAAATTTTTGTTTACATTCATTTACTTATGTACCTGTATATGTGTGGATGTCAAAGGAATCAATTTTAGGAAAGGGGTCTTTTCCTCTACTATGTAGCTTCCAGAAGAATGAACTCAGATCATCAGGCTTGGCAGCAGGCACCTGTACCCACTGAGCACATCTGACTGGCTCCTCAGCTGGGTTTCATCATTTCATCATCATCAATATCATCATCATCATCATCATCATCGCCATCACTGAGGTTGAATCCAAGGTCTTGTGCATGTTGGGGTACTCTACCCCTAAGTGACACTTTTTTTTTTTTAAACCTTTTTGAGATAGGGCCTTACTAAGTTGCCCAAGTTGACTTGAACTTGAAAGCTAAAATGACAGGCATAAGCCACCACACCAATCTGTGGGCCGCAGTTATGTTGAGCATTTGACATGTTCATTTCTCCCTCACACTTACTATTTCCAGCTTCCAGGTGGGGATACCAAGGTCCAGAGAAGCTGGGACATGCCTCCTTGGCACCCTAACCTGTGGACACCCACCTCAGCGCTTCGGCTCCTGGCCTCCATAGCTCTGCAGAGAGTCACCTGGGGCCCAGGCTCCCGTTTCCTATCCTCCTTCTGCTGCAGGACCAGCTTCAGTTCCTCATGGAGCAGCTGCCGCTGAGCCTGGGGGTACAAGATGGATGGAGGCTTGAGGCAGGGAGGGAGTGTGGGGTAGAGATGGGGCTTGCCAGACAAGTCAAGAGCAGGGATGGCATGAGGCGGACAGAGAGTAGGGCCCCTCACCGCTTCCTGAGTGATGGTCTTTTGTCCTGACAGGAGCCCCACTCGGGGTGATGCACAGCTGTAAGCGGGAATCTCACTCTTCCTTTGAGGTCTTGCTGCCTGCCAAAGGGAGACAAAGGGCATGGGACACCAGACAGGTCCAGGGAAGATGGAGAGAGATATGTGGGACCAGCCAGCTCTCACCTGAGGGCCACTTCCTGCTCCCCGGGCCTCCTGGGTCTGGGTCTCTAGGAAGAACAGCACATGGTAGTATTACCTCCTATCCCCCGGGAGCTTCCTAAGAGTCTGGCAATTCTTTGTGCTCAAGCGCCCTATGGTTATCTCCAGGCCAGCCTGGAGTACATAGTGAGACACTGTTTCAAAAGTCTGAATGCAGAGCTAGGAACACTAGGCCTAGTAGTACACACTTGTAATCCCCTCATGTCTGGTTTATTCTGTGCTAGGGAGTCCATCCTGGGGCCTTGTGGATGTAAGGCCACCATTTTACCAGCTGAGCTACATTCTCAGTCCTTGCTTTGAGTCTGAGACCGTTAGCCTCAAATTCTCTATGTAGCTGAAGATGACTTTGAACGATTGACCCCCCCATCTCAGCCTCTCAAATACTGGGGTGACAGGCATATGTCACCGTTTTTAGTTTACCAGACAGCTACTTTACTTCTGAAAATATGCCGTCTCAGAGAGGCCAAGCAAATTTGTACCCATGTGACGCACACAACCCAAGAAGAAAGCACAAAGAAGGCAGCCTCCAGCCAGGCCCTCCTAGGGACATGGAGGAGGAGACTGTCTCTCAGCTTGGCCCCCACCTGGCATGCCAGCCCGCCAACCCCTGCCACACAGGGAAAGGTCAGGCACATGCGGCACATTCCCTCACACAATGGCCCATCTGCTGTGCCAGTCACATTCTGCCCCTGCCCACCTGCCCACCCACCCAGCACCATACAATGGCCCTTCATAGCTCATCACTGGAGCAAAGGAGCTCAGTTGATAGAGTGCTTGCCTAGCACACACAAAGGTCCTGGGTTCAGGCTCCCATCACTACCTAAAGCAGGCGTGGTAATACACAACTATAATCCCAGCATTTGGCAGGCAGAGGCAGGAGGATCAAACAATTCAAGGTCATCCTTAGCTCCTTGGGCCAACTACATGAAATGGGTCTATGCGACACAACAAACATAGGCTACAATTGCCCAAACTAGACAAACCTCTGGACGGACACACACACACACACATGCTGTAATCACCCCCCCCAACCCCCACAACCACTGGCCCCCAGTGTCTGAAGGCTCCTGTCAGCAACTCCTAGGAATCTTAGATTCTACATCCAAGCCCAGCCTCCCTTGTAAACCCTTTCAGCTCCTGCACACAAGCTGAAGACCTCTCTTAAGATGGCTTCCCTGTGAACCAGGCCCTGTGAAGGCAACCACAGACCTGAAATTCACTCTACAGATGCTAGTTGTCACATGGGCAGAGATCAAGGCTCCGTGAGAAGTTTCCTGTCCACAGTCACATAGCCAGGGTGAGGCAGAGTAAGGACCTGTGCCTTTGACCTCTGTTCTATACCTAACTTACAATGGCAAGGCCTAATTTGCAGAGCCACTGGGGAGAGTCGAGGTGGGTGAGAGGAGCCAAATTGAATAAATTCCAGAGGGACCTTGTCAGTGCCAGGCCTGGCCACGGGACCCTATTTTGCTGACAAGTAAAGGAAAGTGTTTGTTTGTTTGTTTTTCAAGACAGGGTTTCTCTGTGTAGCCCTGGCTGTCCTGGAACTCTGTAGACCAGGCCGGAAGTAAAGGAAAGTTAAATACAGAATGTCATAAACTGGGTGTGGTCAGAGACTCCTGTAATTAAATAGGATTATGAGTTAAAACATAGCCTGAGCTACATGAGACCCTGTCTCAAAAATACTGAAAAAATACTGGAAGGCAGGAAGATTCATGGTTTATGTCCAGCCTGGGTTACATAACATGTTCTGGGTTCATCCTGGGCTACATAACATGTTCTGGGTTCATCCTGGGCTACAGCATGTGACCATCTCAAAAATTTTCTTTTTACAAAAACAACAAAAGGGGTGGGGGCCTGAAGAGATGGCTTAGCAGTTAAGAGCACTGGCTGCTCTTCCAAGGGACCTGGGTTCAGTTCCCAGCAACCACATGACAGCTCACCACTGTCTGTAGTTCCAATTCTAGAGGATCTGGCACCTTCAAACATACATGCAGGCAAAACATTAATGCACATAAAATAAAAATGATTAAACCTTTTTAAAAAATGAGAGTCAATAATGTCTGTGGGGAACCTCAGAGGAGATCCTGACATAGTGGTAGATACAGATGTTGAGGGCCGCATTCTTCCTCTAGGCCCAGGCAATGAGGCTATACCTAGAACCTGACACAGGAAGCCTAGGCAGGACACGGGCAACACAGTGTTCCCCTTCTTTATCCCCCCTCTTCATCTGTGCTTGGAACAGCTGCCCAGCCCAGGTTATATTTAGGCCTCTGAGCTCTTCCTGAGCCACATGCCCAGCTCCTGGGCAGGGGTGGGGGCAGCTTCCGAAGGAAATGTTCCCTCCTCAGACACTCTTTGTTCTCAGACCTGCCTGTCCCACTAGGTAAGGAAGTGGGGGCACAGGCTTCCGGGGAGTCCCTGGTTTGTGTCACGGGAAGGGGGAATGGGGTTCTCCTGTTGAATTGTGACCAGGCAGAACTTTCTGGATGTCAACAGCTCATTTCTTGAGACACCACCCTAGCATACGCCTGAAATTCATCCAAACTTTTCAAGGATCCCGTTTCTAAAACACATTTACTATGTGTTAAGGTCTGGGAATATAATGTCTTAGGCAGGCAGTGGTGACAAGCACCTTTAATTTCAGCCCTCAGGAGGCAGGAGGAGGCAGATTTCTGAGTTCGAGGCCAGCCTGGTCTACAGAGTGAGTTCCAGGACAGTCAGGGCTACACAGAGAAACCCTGTCTCGAAAAACAAAACAAAAACAACAACAACAACAAAACAGAAATGTAGTGTCTTTTTATTAATGGTGGGCATTAAACCCAGGAGCTCATAGTTGCTGGCCAAATGCTCTATCACTGAGCTACCTCTGAGCCCTCTACTTTATTTGGGGAGGAGGGGAGAGAAGTGCAAAGTCTCATGTACCCCAGGCTGGCCTCTGGCTCCTGATGAAACTGAGGATGACCTTGAACCTTTGAGCCTCCTTTGTCTACCTCCCTCCCGAGTGCTGGGATTACAGGCTCAACCACAGCAGGATTTATGGGATGCTGGACATCAAGCCCTTGGCCTCTCACATGCTTGGCAAAGCACTCTACCTACTGGTCTATGTTCTCTAACACATCCCAGCCTTCCTTCCCCCCTTCATTTTAAGGCACAGTCACACTAAGTTGCCTAGGCTGGCCTTGAAGTTGGCTTAAGAGGCTAACACCACCCGGCCCAGATCTACTTGTCTGTTTTAGGTGCCACTCAAAACCTTAGGGTGGCTCAAAGGCCATATCATCTGGGCCTTTCCATGACCCAGCTAAGGATTCTGTTCTTCTGGCTCCCTCCCCTCAGGAGCTGCTGTCTACCTCATGTGTGAATTCTGCCCACTTAGACCTTCAACTTCGATAAGCCATCTGTGATCTGCTGCCCTCAGCAATGCCCAGCTCATCCTGGTCTCTGGACACTATCTAAGGCCATGCAAAGAGGCTGAGAAGGGGTGCCTAGGCAATGTAGCCCCTAAGGTTGGGTTGGCCCAGTCCAGTGCTTAAATCCGAGTACATGGAAAAAAAATCCTTCTCTTTGGGGCTTCAGTTTCCTCACCTGTAAGATATATGTACCCAATAAAAGTAGCTTCATGGGCATGGTGCCATCTTGTAATCCCAATACTTGAGAAGCTGAGGTCAGAGGATTGTGAGTTGGAGACCAGCCTGGACTCTGTCTTCAGGTCTGTCCTCAGCACACACACACACACACACACACACACACACACACACACAGGTACTTTGACTATTCCTCATATATGGTAAGTGTGCAAATAATATAAACTAATTTCTGACACCATCAGAGTGCGGAGTGAGGGGGCTATGCATCTGTTTCTCAGATTCAGCCATCTTTGTATGTTTGAGACAGAGACTCTTGGTACAGGCTAGCTTCACACTCCCTGTGTAGCTGAGGGTGACTTTGAACTCTTGATCCTCCTGTCTCTCTCCATGTCTAAGTGTTCTGTTGAGGTTACAGGCATGAGCCATCGCACCTGCCTTCCATACCCAGCCTTTGTACCACAGCGGCCCCCAAGTTCCTCCCATACAAAAGGGAACATCAAGTTGAGGCACCAACTACATTTGAGTCCTGTCTCCTACCAATGGGATCAATGCTACCTCTCCAGCATCCACTTTCAAAGACCTAGAACCCTTTCCAGCAATTCACATACTCCATCAGCCATGCAAACGGGTCTCCAACTGCCCATCTTACAGATGGGAAAGTAAAGACAAATGTTGAAGTCTCTTGCCTGAGGCTTTTAGGCACACTGATAATGCCAGAACTTATGAGACTAAAACCAGAGGCTTTCCAGGGGTCTAAAGCCAACCTGGGCTATATAGAAAGAATCTGAGACAGTGTCCCGAAAAACACTAAACAAAGGGCTCCAGAAAAGGTAGACTGGCTAGATAGGACCCTGCCCAGCACGTGTGTGGCCCTGGATTCCATCTCCAGCACCACATATACTCAGCATACTTGTACATGCCTATGATCCTGGCACTTGCAAGGTAAAAGCAGGGAGCCACGAAGTTTGAAGTTATATTTGGCTACATAAATTGGAGCCCAATCTGGGCCACATGAGATGAAAGGACCACCCCTCCCTCAAAACGGGAGCATAGGATTTGAACCCAAAGCCTAGCTTTAAAGCCCATGAATTTAACTCCTATGTTAATCTCCCTTCCCAGACCTCCCAGAACCCTAGGTTGTGTTCCTAGGGTTGCTCAGTCCAGTCCACTCCAGCGTGGCCAGCTGATTATTTCTTACCAGTGGGTCTCCAGATGCCTCCAGAGCTCCTTGGTCTGTCTGTTCAGCCCCAGCCTTGGGCTGGGAGGGAAAAGGAATGAGAAGGGGAGGAAGAGGGGGGACCCTGGCCATTGGCTGTCCTGCTGTGATGTCACCCGAAGGGTGGGTGGTGGGGAACAAACATCCCCTTCTCAGCACTTCATCCATCTGCAAGGGGGTGGGGTCTGGAAACATCTCTCCCTTGCCAGAGCACAGACCTCCACCCTAGCCTTGTTTCAAGAATTTGCATACCACCCCCATTCGAATACTAAGCACTCTACCCCCATAATCTCTGGGTTCCTAGACCCAGGCCTGGCCCACATAGTCCCTGAGACTCTCAAGACACCCTCTTACACTGTCTCCCTGATAATTTGGGTTCAAATCCCAGCTCAGGCATTCCTGGCTATGGGAACTTCAGCAAGCACGGGGCATCACTGGGCCTCAATTTCTTTGTCTTTGAAATAGGAGTAGGAAGAATGCTTACCTCTTGCAGGTTGTAATGGAGTCAAATGAGGTTTAAAATCGATGGTGGGGGCCAGTGAGATAGCTCAGCAGATGAAGGCCCTTGCCATTAAGCCCGAGGACCTGAATTCAGTCCCTGGGTCCATGTGATGGAAAGTAAGAACCAACTCATGCAAATTGTCCTTTGACTCACACACACACACACACACACACACACACAGACACACACACATGCACACACACATATACACACACATATACACGTGAACACACAGGCATGCACACAGGCATACACACGCACACACATGCACACACATGCGTGTACACACAAGTGCACACACACATACACACACGTGAGCACACAGGCATGCACACATGTGCATGCGCACAGGCACACACACATGTGCGCACACACGAGTGCACACATGTACGTACATACACAAAGATATGCATGTACATATCCTATGATACATATGCATACACAATAAATAAATGTACTTGGAATAAAAAAGACTAAGTCAGGGACTGGAGAGACTCAGCAGCTAAGATCATTTGCTGTTCTTCCGGAGGACCCAGTTTGGTTCCCATTCTCACCTCGAGGAGCTTACAATTATTAGCAACTTCAGTCCAGGGGCCAAATACTTCTGGCTTCAGCAGGTGTCTATCTGCACTCTCACATCTACAAGCAGACACTCTTACACATAATTAAAAATAATAAAAACAAGTCTTTGACAAATAAAAAAAAAAAATAAAGACAAAAGTAGTCTGGGTGGTGGGGACATGTACCTTTAATCCTGGCACTCAGGAGGCAGAGGCAGGCCTGTGGGTTCAAGGCCAGCCTGGTCTACAGAGCTAATTCCAGGGCAGCCAAGGCTACTCAAAGAAACCCTGTCTTAGAAACAAACAAACAAATAGACAAACAAACCAAAATCATTCACATAGATAAGTGGCAAAGCAGATAAATTACCCTTTTGTTTTGTTTTGTTTGAGGTAGGGTTTCTCTATGTAGCCCTGGCTGTCTTGGGACCCCTTTGGCTACTGAATCTGAGGCCAGGCTCATGGGATAATGCCTCAAAAACACAAACAGCAACAGCACAAAAATGAGAGGACTGGATAGGCCTCTCCTGAGTGTGAGAGGGGCTTTGAACCTTTGCTGGGCATGGTAGAACTCCTGTTTATTGTTCAACATCACTGTCCCTGACGCTCACTGTATTCCAAATCCCAAGGTGCTTCCCCTCTGCCTTAGAGAGGGCCCATTGTGTTCAATCCATAACTACCCAAGAAAGAGGTGGTGAAGCTGACCTCTAACCTCAAGCCAGCCAGATCCCGAAGATGCCCTGCTCCCCTCTGGCCTTCCAGTTCACGGATAAGGAGCCTGGAAGAGGGACGGTAACTTTCACCAGATCACATGGCAAGCAACTGTAACACACACTTAAAGCCAGTTCTGCCCAGCACTCAAACCAATGTCTCAAGGCCCTTATTCCCACTCCACTGACCCCCTGGCCCAGCCCCCAGCCTGCCCTGACTCACCAGACCCTGGGGAGCGGCAGAGGAAACACAGATAACCCCACATGCCTCTGTCACCCACAAGGCCGATGCCTCAGATGCTCTCAGCTCTCTGAGCTAAGGGTTAGAGCTGGGGCCAGGCTGAGGCTGGGGGATTACCCCCAAAGCTCTAGTCAGCAGCTTCTGCTCTATTGTCCATCCAGGCCCAAGGGCTGCACACTACCCCTCACACTGGCTTGGGTGGCCTCTCTGTAGACCCTCCTGTCACCCCATGAGAGAGATCTGGACATTTGCTGAGGGTATGGGGTCAGGAACAGGGTGGCAGGATCCTAGCATGATGGGGCCACCCCCTTCCTCTGTGAAATGCCCCCTGCCCACTCTGAGGCACCAGGGAAGGCTGGAATGTGCTGAGCTCCGGGAAATGCCTTCCAGCTCTGGCAGGCACCAAGCAATAGGGTGTGGCCAGAACATAGCCAGCACCATCCTGGAAATGAGGGGGTGGCTGTGGCCGAGCATAAGACCCTCACCTAACTATACCGCTCTATCATGTACTCATGGAAACACTGTGCACTTATTCATCTGCATGTATCTATCCAAGAAGTGTTTACAGTGGCAGAGGCTTATGATCCCAGCATTTAGCAGATGAAGGCAAGTGATCCAGAGTTCAAGATCATCTTCAGCTATATTCTGAGTTTAAAGTCAGCCTAGGCTGACTTTGAGACGTGAAACCTCGTCTCAAAAACCTTAACAACAAACACAAGAACAAACAAAAATGAAAGAAATTAGGACATGATCTCCCTTCCATTGCTCAAAAAATGGACCCCCCTCCGGCTGGGACAGCATCACTGTGTAGCCCTGGCTATCCTGGAACTTAATATTTAGAGCAATATGGCCTCAAACTCAGAGATTCATCTGCCTTTGCTTCTAGTGCTGGAAATAAAGGTATTGGCCACCATGCCCAGCTTTGTCACTTCCCTCAAGTTTGTTTATTTGGTCATTTGTTTTCTTTTTGGGTTTTCAAGACGGGGTTTTAAGCCTGAGAGTAGTGGCATACGCCTTTAACCCAGCATTCAGGAGGCAGAGGCAGGCAGATCTCTGTGAGGTTGAGGCCAACCTGCTCCACAGAGCTTCTGGCGGGAGGGTGCAGGTGGGGAGTTCAAGACAAGGCTTCTTTCTGTGTAGCCCTGGCTGTCCTTGAATTCACTCTGTAGACCAGGCTGGCCTCGGTCTCAGAGATCTAACTGCCTCTGCATCCCAAGTTGTGGGATTAAATGTGTGCTAAACCTCCCAGCCACCTCAAGTTTTTGTTTTTTGTTTGTTTATTTTTGTTTTTAAGGTTTTATTTATGAGCTGGAGAGATGGTTCAGTGGTTAAGAGCACTGACTGCTCTTCCAGAGGTCCTGAGTTCAATTCCCAGCAACCATATGGTGGCTCACAACCATCTGTAATGGAATCTGACGCCCTCTTCTGGTGTGTCTAAAGAGAGTGACAGTGTGCTCACATAAAACAAATAAATAGATAAATCTTTAAAACAATATTGTATTTATTATGTATACAATGTTCTTTCTGCCTGCATGTATGCCTACAGGAAAGAAGAGAGCACTGGATCTCATTATAGATGGTTGTGAGCTACTATGTGGTTGCTGGGAATTGAACTCAGGACCTCTGGCAGGGCAGCCAGTGCTCTTAACCTCTGAGCCATCTCTCTATCACCCCTTCCCCCAAGTTTTAAAAGATGTGTATTTATTATTATTGTATGTACTCTGTGGGGTGCATGTGTGTGTGTGTGCTCTAGCACTGAGCCACGCCCCCAGCCCCTCACTGGGGGATTCTAGGCAGGTGCTCCACAGCTGAGTTCCACTCCCAATTCTTGGTATTCTGTCTTTAACTAATAGAAATGATGCTAATGGTGAGTTCTGTCACTCATCTTATAGTTCTAGCACTGTAGAGACTGGGACAGCCAAATCACTTGGCCAAGTCTAGGGGTTAGACACTAATCTGGGCAACAGAGCAAGATCTTATCTCAACAAATGACTAAATAAATAAATAAATAAATAAAATAAAGCAAACTACAACAAAAAGATTTGGTGCTTGGGCCAGCAAGATGTCTCAGCAAGTAAAGACTTTGACCTTGTTTTGATGCCCAGGACCCATAGGGTTGAAGGCAAGAATCATTTCATTCTTCTTTTTTTGGGGGGGGGGGGG
>JADRCH010000334.1:260687-272958 GCA_019843965.1 Rhynchomys soricoides
CTACAGGGTTTCTCTGTGTAGCCCTGGCTGTCCTGGAACTCACTCTGTAGACCAGGCTGGCCTCGAACTCAGAAATCCACCTGCCTCTGCCTCCCAAGTGCTGGGATTAAAGGCGTGCGCCACCACTGCCTGGCAGCAAGAATCATTTCAAGTTGTCCTCTGACATCCACATATGCACCAGGACACACAACCTCCCCCCCCCGAATAAATAAGTAAATGCCATAGAATAAAAAGACTTAGTGGCAGCTGTTAATTTTGTTGGTGGTGGTGGTGGTTTGTTTTTTGAGATAGGGTCTCTGTTAGCTTGGGCTTTCCTAGAATTCACTATGTAACCCAGGCTAGCCACAAGATCACAGCAATCCTCCTGCTTCAGCCTTCAAAGTGCAAATTCTTCGACTACAATCATGAGCCACCATATCTAGATGTTTATCTGTTTCTGAGTGAGGACTTTGCTATGTAGCTCAGGCTGGCTTTGACCTTGTGACCTTTTTTTCTCAGCCTCTTGAGCCCTGGGATTACTGTGCTGGTAACTGTCAGTCCATCTTTTCTACAATGGTCTAACTCTGTCCCTGGCTTGCTGTGACTTCTGAATGGTATCTTTGTGTCTGTCTAGGTCATGGTCCTTCATGTCTGTCCTTATTCCGTGCCCGTTTCCTCTTTTCTTGTCTCTCCAGCTCTGTCTTCCTTGCTCTCTGTTTTGTTTTCCCTGCCTACCCTGCAGGGGTGTGGTCATAGGAAGCTGAGTTTATGGGGGTGGCACCAGCCCAGGCCACCTCCATAAACACAGGACATCCTGTGGGATGGAAGGGATATGGTGAGATAGAAGTGGCCCTCCTGGGACCACCCACTCCTGACCCAGCCTGAGCCATCCGTCCGGCCCTTACCTCCCCATGACTGTCTTTTAGAGTTCAGTTCCAGGGGCCTAATGCTTTCCTGTACTGTCATAGCCTTTTACACACATGGTGTCCCTCCTTGGGCTCAGCACCAACCCTAGACCTACGCCTGGTACTTACTCTTCCATATGGTCCTACAGTCTCCTAGTATCGTCATCCTACAGCTGGCCCCATGGGTGTCTTTGTTGTCCCTTTGTCACCCTCCCCTCCCTATGACTGCTCCACTCCTCCCTAGGGACTCTACCCTGGGCTCCTGTGACCTCACACCCCATGTCCCCTTGTAGCTGGCAGCATCCAATAAGGAAATTATTGGCTCCTGCCATTTTCACAGTAAGTTCCTGCTTGTGCATATGTGTCTGGCCCCTGCCTCCCTCTCTTCCTAGGTGGCTTCCCCTCCTCATTCCAGCAAACCCAGCTGCTTAGAGACCCCTGAAATGTTAAGGTCCTTGTCTCTCAGCACTTATAACTGTGACTACCTTTCTCTCTAGAGCAGCAACCCTCCAACTATTCCAACTTAACGCGAACTGGATGGCTCAGAAAAGTGAGACCACTTAGCCCCAGAATGTCGAAGTCGGGGTTTAAACCCAGGTGGAAACCAGGTCTGTAATTCCAACTAGGCGAGAGGCTTAGGCAAGAGGGTCAAGAGTTCAGCAGCAGTCGGGACTACAAAGACTATTATATATCTCAAAATAAAAGGTACATGCCATTAAATTTAGCACTCAGGAGGCAGAGGCAGGCATATCTCTGAGTTTGAGGCCAGCCAGATCTACAGAGTAAGTTTTAGGATTGCCGGGGCTACAGACAGAAAGCCTTATCTCAAAAAGGGGAGCGGAGGGCAGGGGAAGCTGGAGTGTGGCTCAGTGGTACAGTAGTTACATAGAGCGTTACCAAGCCCTAAGTTAGGCCTCTAACACCACAATAAACAGATTAATAAGCAGACCTAAGAGATCCAGCTTTTTGTTTTGTTTTTAGAGACCAGGTTTTTCTGTGTAGCCCTGGCTGTCCTGGAACTCACTCTGTAGACCAGGTTGGCCTTGAAATCTGCCTGCCTCTGCCTCCCAAGTGCTGGGATTAAAGGTGTGTGCTACCACTGCCCGGCGAGATCCAGCTTTTAAGCAGCTCCTTTCTTTCCCACACTTTGGTTGAAGCCCATTACTTCAACAGTGTCTGTGTCATTATTACATTTCCCTCTGCTGGCTGATGCTCCCTGTTTGCTCCCTGGCCCCAGTGCCTCTTAGTTATAGCTGCACAGGTTGCATGCTAAGCATGTGCTCGATCTTTAAGAGGCATGTCCCAGATACCATGCACTTATATCTCTGCAGACGAGGGTCAAGTACCTATAGGAAAGAGCTCAAGTTCTCTACAAAAGGGGAGTGTCAGTGCCATCATCCTGGTGCCTTTATGATAAGTTTGTATCTAAGGCCCCATCCCTTTCTCCAGACATCTGTATGGACTCTGGCACAGCTCAGGTTCTACTCCAGAAGGACACTCCTCCTCAGCCAGCAGATTCCAGGGCCCACTGCATTCCAAGCTAAGTGCCAGCCCTGGCTGGTACTGTGACTTCTTTTCAGACAGCCTTTGTGTATTCAGGCTAAGACACCCCAGGGCAGCTCCCCTCCATAGGCATTCACCACCAATATAAACTGTCCTCAGCCTCCTTCTCCTCCCTCTTCATTTCAGTAGTTATGAACACTAAAACAGTAGTCAGTACAGTAGTCAGGTACCCACTGTGTACCTGACCCCGTGTGAAAGGTACATCTTAGCTGGAGGCTGATGCAGATGGATTGACATGAGTTCAAGGTCTGTCTAGACTCCATTATGGACACCCTGTCTCAAAAAGCAAACAGCGACCTGTGATGGCACACACTTTTAATCCCAGCATTCTGGAGACAGAGGCAGGTGGATCACTATGAATTCAAGGCCATCCTGGTCTGCCATGGGAGTTTCAGGACAGTCAGGAATACCAAAACTTTTGTGATGGTCACACGGCTCCAGAAAAACCACACTAGGCCAAACAGTGGGGTTTATTGAGAGAGAGAGATAGTGAGAGAGAGAGAGAGAGAGAGAGAGATCAGAGGAGTCTTCCTTTTATATATGGATAGTGACATAGCCACAGGTAAAGGTGGGAGGTGGGCCAAGTGGATTCTGGGAATATGGTGGCTATTGTCTTGGTAACAGGGATGTGGGTCGTGATGTCACTGGTTTGGGGGAGTCCTGATGCCAACATAAACAAACAAAAACCAACCCCAAACCAACCAGCCAACTAATAAAAAACAAACAAACAAACAAAAACCAACCAACCAAAGAAACAAAAAACCCAACAACAAACCATAATTAATACCTGGGCTGTTGGGACACAAAAACAGCAACAAGTCTGAGGCCAGCCTGGGCTACATAATAAATTCGAGACCAGCCTGCTGGTATACATAGTGAAAGCCTGTCTCAAAAACCACAGTTGCCTATGCCTATCCCAGCTTGTAATGAAGTAAAGGCAGAAGTATCGGGTGTTCAAAGCCAGCCTCCACTACAGAGTGAGCTAGAGGCCAGCCTAGGATACAGAAGCTTCCTCTAAAAACATAAAAAGCGGGAGACCCGCCACCAGACCGATCACGGTTACATCCTAGATTCCTAACCAGGCACAAGGGGGCGCCGCAGAGCTCAGTCCGGGCTCCTAAGGTCTCAGCTTCAGCCAGGGGCCGTCGATGTCCTGTGGTCTAGGCACAGGAGTCTCCAGGGTTTGGGTTCAGGAGCCTGGAGAATCCTTAACTTGGCACCAGCTAGCCTGAAGCCATGTCCATCCGCTTCTCTCGGGGGCCCGCCTCAGTCACTTCCAGAAATGGGCACAGCTTCCTCCGTTCCTCCAGGAAACCAAGCTCCACCCACCCCTTCCAGGCCCCTGGGGCTGCGTGCAGCTCCCGCCTCTCCAGCTCCACCCCGGCCGCAGTCTTGGAGCTTCCGGCCCCTGGGGAGGCCCAGGAGTGGCCCTCTGGTGTCACAGTCCCCAGATTCAGGACCCATCCTGTCCTTTGGGTGGCAGTCCAGCCCCCCAGCCACGCCCCGACTCCTCCCTCCCTGCCCTCCCCACCATCCTTCCGCTCTCGGGGCCCTGCCCTGCCCTGCCCCCACAGCCGCCAGGAAGGACGCAGCCTGGGTCCCGTGCCAGGGCTGTGAGTGTGCGGCCCCTCCCAGCCGGGCCAGGAATGCAGCTGGACCGCGGGGGCGGCCGCAGACACCCGGCTCCGGCCAGGCCCAATGCTGCGCTCAGGCAGGCAGGTGGCCCCGGCTTGCCTGGACCTGGATAGCTTCTAGATGGAAAGCCAGCTGCCTGCCCCTGAAGGTCTTGCCTTCTCTCCACTAAACTTAGTGGATTTATTTTGGGAGACCTCCTGAAAGCTCCTGCCCTTTGCTCAAAGATATCTCATACCGGGAGTGCATTTTATTCCACTATAACCGTGGGAGTGTCGCTGGATTACAAGTTTGATGTTACATCCTTGATCAGCACAAATGCAAAGAAGCACACAGACTTGATATTTCCCAAAGCTGGTTTTAATTTCAAAAAAAATTATGAGGTCTCTTCCCACACTGGGGATAATGGGATGGGATAGCCCAGACTATTATCCTAGTCCAACCCCAGCCTGACCCAAACACCACTGCTGTCACTGGGTTCTGTTATTTCACCACTGGGGGCTTATTTCCAACTCCCTCACTGGTCAAGACAGGTGGATGGATGTGAAGTTTCCAGGACTCAGTACTGTCTCTCCAAAGTGACCCTGGCTCTCCTCTGAGAGGGGAAGCCACCTGTGTCACGTCAAAGTGGATTGGTGTAACCACCAGACTCAACTCAGATCCAAGTCGATCGTCCCTGGGTCTAAGGGTCAGCGCCCAGGCCCTGGTGGCCGTTCCAGTGCCTGTGTGCCTACTAGAACATCCATGAGGTAGTCCAGCTCTGCCTCATCCAACTCGGGAGCTTCCTCCTTGGCTGGGCCACTCTCAGGGCCATGTTTGAGACCCTCAGAGGCTGGTAACCAAAGTTCACTGTCATACATGGAGGTATCAATGTCCTCAAACAAGCCCTCTAGTCCATCGTCCAGCAGACAGCCAGTGGCTGGGCCTAGCAAGTCCAAGGCACCCAGGTTGGGCGGAATACCCCCAACAGAGCGGCCTGGAGGCCCCTCATCTGCTTGGGGTTGCGGGACCTGGTTCAGGTCCTCAATATGGTTGAGATCTTCCAGGAGGCTGGCCATGGAGGCTGAGAGGCCAGCGTCTGAGCTAGCCAGAAGGTTGTCTGCCACAGAGGGGGCTGTGGGCTGCATGGGCTCAGGTGGCAGGACAGTTGTAGGTTCCATGGACGCCTGGATGCGCCTCAATGTATTCACTACAAGCACCAGGTGCCGGAGGTCTGGCTCGCTCTGCCGCAGGCTGTGGTGAAGCTTGACCACTGAGAGGTCAAAGAGAGAGCTAGAAGCCACTGATGGCGGGGTCGGTGCCACTGCTGGGTGGCTTTGATCCAACCACCATGAGTCCACTGAGAGGGTTTCCATCGTCTCCTCCTCCTCCCTCTTGCGCTTCAGGCCTTTGCTCAGCATCCTCTGCAGGGAGGAAGGAGCCATTCAGTTATGGAAAGCCAATACTCAGTTCACACCCAGGTCTGACAACAGTTGTCAGTGTGATCTGGACCAGTCTTAACCTCCAAGTCTAGGTTTTCTAAGCAAATTCTTATTTTTAATGAGACAGAGTCTCATGTAACTCAGGCTGACCTCAAACTTGTTATGTAGCCAACTTGTGCTCTGCCTTCTTCACCTTCCCAGTGCTGGCATTACACCTGTGCACCACCATACTTGGTATATTTGATGCTGGGGATGGAACCCTGGGCTTCCTGCATGTAAAGCCAAACAGTGTATCAACTGAGCTATATCCTCAGTGCCCTCAATGACCTTCTAAGATACAGATAGCATCTAAGTTGCTATACAGACTAAAGAACAAAAATCCCTTGCAACATGGTCATTAGTATTTGAAATTTTACTTTTATTTTAAATTTTGCGTTTATGTGTGTGCACCAGAGTGCAGGTGTCCAAAGAAGCCAGCTGTTGGAATCCCTGGAGCTGGTTTTAAAGTAACTGCAAGTCATCTGATGTGAGCACTGGCACCTGAATTCAGGTCCTTTGTAGGAATAGCAAGCTCTAAACCCACATAATCAGTACTTATTTATAAGTACTTTCTGGTTTTGCTCTTTTGTGACAGGGGCTCACACTGCAGACCAGGCTAGCCAGCCATTCCAGGCAATCCTCCTGTCTCAGTCTCCCAAGGGTTGGGATTACAGGTGTGTGCCACTCCTTGATTGCAAATGCAGCCATCTTCCACAGTTGAATACACAGAGTATCTGTTATGCATCGAACACTAAATAATCAAATGTACAGAAGTGGTAGGAAGAGGCCATCCTGGAGGTTAGTCAAGGCAGGTTTTTCTAGAAAAGATACACTGAAGCTGAGCCCTGATGTATGTTGTGTAGGCTTTGGAGAACCAGGGCCAGGTTTTCCTGAAAGAGCCAAAGGAAGAGGGAGAGAGGTAAACCTGAGCCGGGGAGGGAAAACAAACAAACAAACAAACAAAAAACCAAAAAACCTCCAGCATACACTAGGAGCAGGCACACAGAGTGACACAGTAGGAGTCCCGGTGGGGGTGGGGAGCAGGCAGGAGGAGGCGCGGGCAGGAATAGGAGGCTTGGATTTCCAGAGTGTCAGGACAGAGTCATGGAGGGTAGGGTCTAGGCAGGAAGATAAGTGGTGACGCTAGTTGGCAAGGTCTCTAGAAGATCCCAGGGAGCTGCTGCCTGGGGGAAGATTGGTGCTGGGGCAGCACAGGGTATATGGGTGGGTGTGTGTGTGTGTGTGTGTGTGTGTGTGTGTGTGTAGGTTTGGGGATAGAAGTGGGCCTGAACTGCCTGCCTGCCTTCCGAGGCTGCTGCACTCGCAGGGATGCTGACCGCTTGAGTTTAACGCCTAAACTGTTAGTAGTCATTCAAGGAAGTGGTGGATCCCGAACTTATTGAGGAAAGAGAGCCGTCAAGGGAAACCCTGAAGGGCCGCAGGAGTAAGTCATTGACAGAAGTTTGAAAATCGGTACTTTCTTCCAAGGTGAGAGGACTAGAGTTTGGAACCCTAGCCTAATCTAATGCGGGCACAAAGGCTGCAGGGTCTCAGTCCCTGGGATGCTGCCTAGATTTGGCAAGACACTAAAAATCGAGTCTATGCCCTTTTCGCTGAAGACCCGGGAGCCGGGAACCGCAGGAATTCAGCCCCCACCCCGACTCCGCCCCCCGAGTCCCGGCGCCCCCTAGCGGTACTCCGACCTGGGTTCCCCCGGGAACTCCGGCCCCTCTGTCCCCGGGATCCTTTAGATTCCCCAGGGTCCAGCCTGTCCCTCCCCGGCCATAGCGAGCCGCGACCCCCGCGGCCCGCCCAGCGAGCCGGGCCATCCCTGGCTTCCGGAAGGCAGCGGAGGCGGCTCCTCCCGGAGCGGCGGCGGCGGGGGCGGGTGAGTCACGCAGCCGGAGCCAGGGAGCCGGCGCCTCCGCCCCCTTCTCGGGCTCCGACGTGATTCACCCAGCCCGGCCCGGCCGGACGACACATACAGGCCCTGGGCGCTCGATCCCGGTCAGCCCCAGCGAGTATCTACCTAGCTGAGGTATCGAACATGCTAAAGAACCCGGTCGCCCGTACCCCCGTCTTTCCCCACCAGGCCCCTTCATTTACATACACAGATCACTCGCAGCCAATCAGAACGAAGAGGGAGCCACACGCAGCCAATCAGGAAGCGGCTGCCGTAGCATCGCTAGCTCGCTCGGCTCCAGCAACCGACACCTGGGACGGTAGGCGCAGTTCTGACTCCGGCGCACGACTCCAGACACTCGACTACCCCTAGTTCCCGCCCACTCGCGTGGCAGCTCCGCCCTCCAGCTCAGGGATCGGCTCTCGTTGGTGATGGTGGGCGGAGCCTGAGCGGGGCCGTTCCAGAAGGAGGGGGAGGCTGTCTCTAAAGCGCATGCCCAGGCGGACTGCCGGAGCGAAGGGACAAACTCTGGTAGCGATTTCCCTTGTAGGGTGGTGACAGGTAGGGGTTTTGAACTTTTTAAAGTACAGGCCTGTCACTTCATGTGTGATTTTAGAAAACTGTATGATTTCTAGAAGAAGACCTGCTTCTTGAGAGTTACAAAAGTAACAGTTTTCTCAGTAGGACTTAGGATGCTGGACTCAACTACAGTGGACAACTGGATTCTGCTATGATTAGGGGGGACACAGAATGACACCAGGGTCACGTCCTGGACATCAGTTCCGGAGTAGCTGTGTGACTTTGGGCAGCAGTTTAAGTCCCTGAAAATAATTTCCTGCGGGGCGTGGTTGTTCACACCCATAACCCCAACTTGGGAAGACTAAAGCAGGAGGATTGCTTTGAGTTTGAAGACAGACGACTGGGCTCCATTAGTGAGTTTCAAGCCAGCCGGGACTTCAGATCCTGTCTTTAAAAAACAAACAAACAAACAAACAAAAAATGACGAACTTTTTTGTTATTTTTTAAATAGTTTCACTAAGTTGCCCAAGTTTGCCTGGAAAACAGCAGTCATCCCACCTCAGCCTCTCAAGGGACTGGAACCATAGGCTTATGCCTCGCAATAGTCTTTGTTTGGTTAGTTGGTTTTTAGTTTAGTTTTTGTGTATGCGTATGTTTTTGTTTGTTTGTTTGGTTTGGTTTGGGTTTTGGTTTTTCGAGACAGGGTTTTTCTGAGTAACAGCCATGGCTGTCCTGTAACTTGATCTATAGACCAGGCTGGCCTCTAACTCAGAGATTCACCAGCCTCTGCCTCATGAGAGCTGGAATTAAAGGCCTGAGCTCCACACCTGGCCTTCAGCTCATCTTAAAATATGCCTGGAGAGGTACAGTTTAGTAAAAGAGTGCTTACCTAACATTCCAGCATGTTTAGCACCTGCTCTTGATTACAGCACTGAAAAAATAAAATAAAATAAAATGGCCTGATGATTTTTTTAAGAGTAGGGGCTAGAGAGGTGGCTTGGTGGCTAAGAGTACTTGTTGCTTAAGAGTACTTGTTGCTTGCAGAGGTCCAGGCTGAGTTCCTGGTTTAGGTTCAATTCCCAGCACCCACATGGCAGCTCACAACTGCCTGTGACGATAGTTTTAGGAGATCCCACACTCTATTCTGGCTTTCTCTGGCATCTGATACACGTCATACATAAACAGACAAGAACACATAAACACATATCCTAACAGTGGAACACTGGGCTGATGAGGTGGCTCTGTGGGCAAAGACACCTGTGCTGCTAAGTGACAAGATGAGTTCTATCCCCAAGGGCCACACAGAGAAACCCTGTCTTGAAAAACAAACAAACAAACAAACAAACAAACCAAAGAGCTAGTCTGTGAGGCTGGAGAGATGGTTCAGCTGTTATGAGTACTGTCTGCTCTCCCAGAGGACCTGGGTTTAATCCCAGCAACCACATAGGAGTCCAGCAACAATCTGTAATTCCAGTTCTAGGGAGTCAGATGCCCTATTCTGGCTTTTGTGGGTACCAGGCACTTATGTGGTACATGTAGGTAGAATGCCCAGATATACAAAGTAATATAAATCTTTTAGAAGAGCTATTCTGTAATCAATAAAGGCTCAAGCATTATCTTCTATTTAACTATTTTTATTTTATGTGCCTTGGTGTTTTGTCTGCATGCATATCTATCTGTGTGTTTCAGAAACCCTGGAACAGGAGTTAAGGATAGGTGTGAATTGAACCCAGGTCTTCTGGAAGAGCAGTCAGTGCTTTTAGCCATTGAGCCATGTTCAACCCTTAAGCATTATCTTTATTTAGAAAACAAACTAAACTGGGTAGGATGGTGGACCCCTTTAATCCCAGTGCTTAGAAAGCAGAGGTAGGCAGATCTCTGTGAGTTCAAGGCAGGCCTGGTCTACAGAGTGAGCTGCAGGACAGCCAGGACTACACAGAGAAACCCAGTCTCAAAAATAAATAAATAATAAATAAAACAAAAATAAAAAAGAGAATAATAGTTGCTTATTGGCCTTTAGTTTAATGTCAAAAGAGAATAACAATTCTAATTGGAATCAGGATCCTGGTATATAAATGCAAATACTTCTCTACTCAGTCTATTTTGATGGGCTGACCAATAAAAGAGGCTTAGAAAGAGCTCAGCATGCTGGCACACTACTATCATCCCAGCATGCACAAGGCAGAGACAAGAGAATTAGGAGAATATGAAGCTTGTGCTTCATAGCATGGTGATGATGATGATGATGATGATATTTTAAAAACACAGCCCAGAGTCTGCTAACAGCTCAAGTGGCTCACTACAGGTCACACACTAAACAGCTAATGGGACCTGTAGAGATTTGACTATGCTTAGCCCAGGGAGTGAGATGATTAAGGGATGTGGCCTCGTGGGAGGAAGTGTGTCATGGTGGGGGTGGGCTTTGAGGCCCTCCTCCTGGCTACCTAGAAGACAGTCTTCCTTTGGCTGCCTTTGTGTTAAGATGTAGAACCCTCAGCTCTTCCTGAACCATGACTGCCTGGACACTGCCATGTTCTTACCTTGATGATACTGGATGGAACCTCTGATCAGGTAAGCCAGCCCCAACCAAATGTTGTCCTTTATAAGAGTTGCCTTGGTCATGGTGTCTCTTCACAGCAATGGAAACCCTAACTAAGACGACAGGAGCCATTTATTTAATATACATCAATTGAGTATGTCTTATGGATGGATTATAAACAACAAACATAACAACCTGCATAGGCTACATGGTCTTGTATTTCTTGGGTCAGGGGAAAAGGCAAAGACAGAAAAGGAAACTTAGCCAGGTTGACTATTATAACCCTACCACCCAGGAAGGTGAGGCACAGTTTAAAGTAAGCCCAGGCTAGACAACTAGTAAGCTCAGGCTAGACAACTAGACTCTGTTAAAAAAAAAAAAAACCCGGATTCAGAGGGCAGTGTTGGCCTTTAATCCAAGCACTCAGAAGGCAGAGGCAGGAGGATGTCTGTGAGTTTGAGGCCAGCCTGGTCTAAAGAGCTAGCTAGTTCCAGGACAGCCAGGGCTACACAGAGAAACCCTGTCTGTCTCAAAAAACAAATAAACAATCAAACAAAAAACCCAAACAAACAAACAAAAACCCTAAATAAAATAAACTAGTACTAGAGAGACGGCTCAGACATTAAAGGCTGGGCCCCTAACCAAGCATCACAGTCTAAAGTAAAGCCAGGTGTAGAACGCACCAGCAGTTCCAACACCTTGGAGGCTGGATGTTCCAGAGTTCAAAGCTAGCTTCAGCCACTCAGTGATTTTTTAAAAGACTCCCCCCAAATAAACAAATAAATAATAAAAGGTATGCAACTTGCAGTAGGGAATGGGGATGTCTCAAGTAATGACATTTGATGGTTTGCTTGATAAAAGGTCTCTGTAGCCCAGGCTGGCCTAAAACTATGTTATTGAGAATTATCTTTAAGCTCCGCCCCTCCTCCGGTTACCTCTCTAGTGCTAGGATGTAAGACTAAGTCAGTGGTCCTAATGCTAATGCTGCTACCCTTTAATACAGTACTTCATGTTGTGGTGACGACCCCCCCCCCCCAGCCATAATTCCCCCACCCCCACCCCCAGCCATAAAATTTTCTTTCTTTTTTTGGGTTTGTTTTTTGTTTGTTTGACTTGGTCTGGTTTGGTTTTTCGAGACGGGGTTTCTCTGTGTAGCCCTGGCTTTCCTGAAACTCACTCTGTAGACCAGGCTGGCTTTGAACACGGATCTCTACCTGCCTTCACCTGCAGAGCGAGCCTTGGGGTTAAAGGCGTGCGCCAATATCGCTCTGCCCATAAAATTATTTTCGTTTCTACTTTACAACTGGAATTTCACTGTTCTGATGGTTTTAGGGGACCCCCTTATGAAAGGGTCATTTGACACCCCCCCCCCCCAAGTGTCACAGACCCATAGGTTGATAACCTTTGGACTAAGAAGTGACATTTAAGCAGAGACTTGTCAGCAAAGTGAGAGAGGAAGAATGGTGAAGGAGGAGTTCATAGCATAGAGTAGAGTCAGGGCAAGACCCTGGGGTGCTGTTTGTCAGAGAGGTAGGCCAGTAGAACTGGCCTGGGAACGCACAGAGAGGAAGCAGGAGAAATCGATACAAGTTTTAGACCTTTGTCCACATTCAACAAAGTGAGATGACAAGACCCTTGAAGAGAAAGAAAGAGAAAAAGAAAGATGAGGGAAAAGAAAAGAATTTCTGCCTCTGATAAGTACTTGAACAGGGTGAGATGACAGAGTCCTAGGGAGAGGGGGCCTGCCTCCAGGGTGGTCCGTGGGAGACAA
>JADRCH010000334.1:273058-329694 GCA_019843965.1 Rhynchomys soricoides
GAGAGGAGAGAGAGAGACTGGACCTTGAGAAATGAAACTAGAGGCTAAGCCACAGGGCTTGGCTGGCAAGGGAAAGGGGGAAACGTCGCCAGCAGGGGAGGGAAGGAGGCAGAGAGGGAGGGAAGGAGAGGATGGTCTAGGGGAGCGTCCCGCCCCTAGCCAGCCACCCCACCCGGTCCCTGGGGAGGGAGGAGGCGCCAGGCGGGCTGCTGGCCACTGCTGCTGCCTCCCAGGTCTGCCCGCGGGCCAGCACGTTCCGAGGGTGGGCAGGTGGGTGGGACTCGGCTTTAGGGCCACGCCCAGGGCCTCCGCGGCCCTTCCCCCACTGAAGTCCTGTTGGGGAGGAGGGGTTGAGGAAAGGTGGACTCTGGCCTCTGGGGTTTGTCCCTCTCTGCAGGGCCAGCCTTTCCACTTCTGGGGCCAGTTCTTAATTAGGGAAGGAGCCGTGCCGCTCAGAGCCTCTGTGTGTTCACCTGGAAATTGAGGGTGTTCGTTAGATTGGCTGGTTGCTACTATCAAGCTCCCGAGTTACGGAGTTACGTCTCCCCTCCTCACCTTCCTTCTTTCTCTCCTCCTCCCCCTCCTCCTCCTCCTCCCCCTCTCCTCCTCCTCCTCCTCCTCCTCCTAGTCTGGTTTTTTTTTTTTTTTTTTCTTTCCTGAACATGTTCTCTATGAGTAAACCAGACTTACTGGCCATACTCCTGCCGGTCTCCCAAGTGCTGGGATGCCAAGATTGGTACCACCATGCCCGGCTTCTCTCACTTGCTTTAAGGAAGTAAAAAGACTTCCAAGAAAAAGGTGAGTCAGATCTCATCGCCTTTGCTGAACACCCTCCCAGAGGCTTCCCTCTCTGCTGGAAACAAAGCTCAGGTCTTCCCAGTTTGAGAGCCTCTAGACCCTACATGAGGGCCCTCACCCTCTGATCTCTTCTCCTGGGTGTTCAGCCCCCTTGCTCATGCTGCAGCAGCGACACTGGGCCTCACTGGCTGACAAATATTCTGTGTGTGCTCTGACTTCAGGGCCTTTTGCACAACCCCAGCATGGCTTATCCCTCACCTCCTTCAGGACTTTATCCAAATGTCATCCTGTCTGTCCATGAGCCCATCTTTGGTCATCTCATCTTAATAGTCCCCCCGACTCTCCCCAAACACCATCTCTTCCTTTCTAGAACCCATGACCTTCCTGCTTCAGTTTCCAGTATGCTTGACTGAACGGTGTACACCTTCACCCCAGCTCCAACCATTCCGACCTGGAGGTGGTCTGTAGGTGTTGTGCCTTGGTTTCCCAGAATAAGAGTGTACACCCAAAGAGGGGAGAGGGAGGCGCGGCCATTATCAGCCCTGGAGTTCATTTTTATGTTAACAAATTTTCTTTTTTTGTGTGTATGTTGCATTTGTGTTTATATGTATAGGGTGTACAAACATGTGTGTTCACAAGCTTGTGGAAGTCGGAAGTCAACACTGGGTGTCTTCCTCTGTCACTCTGCAGAGCCTTTCACTGAACCTAGAGCTTGCTTGGAGGATCCCCCATCTCTAGCTCCTGCATGTTGGATTAGAGGCAGCTGGAATGCCATACCAACTTTTTCTGTGGGTTCTGGGAATCCACAGAAATCAAGGTCAGGTCTTTATGCTTGCATGACAAGTGTTTAACTTCCTGAGCCATTTTCTCAACCAGGCAGGTTTCCAGCACCCACCAGTGTCTAGCACTGGTGGTAGGGAGAGCACAACTGGGCAAAGTCCCACATAGTCCGTCCTCTGAGAGTTTCTGGTAGTGTTGGACGCTAACCGTGAATGGGTAATAAGTAATCTGGGGTTGCACAGGTACTATTAAGAAAGTCAAACAACCATTGTGTTAGCTCATACCTTTAATCCCAGCACACAGGAGGCAGAGGCAGGAGGATCTGTGTGAATGAGTTGAGTTCGAGTCCAGCCTGGCCAATAGAATGAGTTCTGGGACAGTCAAAGCTACATAGAGAGACCCCATCTCAAAAAAGGAAGGAAGGAAGGAAGGAAGGAAGGAAGGAAGTCAGTCCGTCAAACAGGGGCTGGAGCAATAAGTAGCTGAGTGGTTAAGAACAGGGCTGTTCTTCCAGAGAGCCAGGATTCAATTTCTGTACTCACATGGTAGCTCCCAGTCTGTAACACAGTTCCAAGGGGATCTGATGCCTTCTTCCAGCCTCCAAGGGTACCATAGTACCAGGGCACTAGGCACTCATGTGGTACGCTGACATGCATGCAGGGAAAATACCCATATACACTCAAAATAAAATAAAATAAAATAAGACATTTGGGGGGGAAAAGGCAAACAGGGCTGGTGTAGCTTAGTGGTATAACATTTGCTTTGCATGTGCAAGGCTCTGGGTTCCAGACCTACTACTGTCATTACTATTACTGATAGCAACAACAACAATAATATCAATCAGGATGTAACAGGATAGAGAGACTCATGGGACATTGAGCCAACAAAAGCAGGGAACATTTGGTCTACTGAAGCTAGGGGAGAAGTACCCTTTGGGAAGAGGTCATAGATAGAACAAAGGTCCTGGGGTAGAAATGAGCTTAGGATTGGAGACCAGACTGAATATAGAGTTGAGTGAAGGAGAGTAGGGGATGAAACAGGAAGTTGTGGAGTGTGAGACTGAATCAGACCCTTGTTTTTATTCTGAGTGGGAGAAGTTGCTGGAAGTTTCAAAAAGAAAGGTGTTATTTAATTATCATTCTTTTTTTGTTGTTGTCCAAGGACAAGAAGACAGAATCTCTTGCTGTCCACCTGTACAAATGGCAGGCTACTTTATGCATATGAGTACACTGTAGCTGTCTTCAGACTCACCAGAAGAAGGCATCAGATCCCATTACAGATGGGTGTGAGCCACCATGTGGTTGCTGGAATTGAACTCAGGACCTCTGGAAGAGCAGTCCGTGCTCTTAACCACTGAGCCATCTCTCCAGCCCTGGCTACAGACTTTTTAAGCCGCTTTCCCAGTGTCTTCATCCCTCTTTGGATTGGCCTTACTTTCAGATAACCTGTGCACTTTCTTAGATACAAGGCCACACCCCCAACTCACCCGAAGACAGTATCTGTGGGAAAGCCATGAAACCACAAACAGAAATCCCCATCCTTGCCATGCAACCCATCCAGAAAAGTCCCTAACGTAGGTTAAGTTCACTTTGGCATGGGCAGGGCAGTGTCATGTGACAGTCCTTCCCTGGCCTCCCTTTTCCTTACCCTCACTCTCCACAGCCTCGCTTTGTACCCCTCAATCCAGACGTGAATTCCTGAACCCAAACTTGGTGTGGCTTCCAAGAACAGCATCTTAGAGATTTGTGTTCACAGGTCCTGGAGGGTCTTTGGGCATTTTGCTTCCCTTTAGGGCCTCAAGAACACATTCCATAACAAAAGATTGATTGACTTTTCAGTTCCTAAGAGCCACAGCCTGTGACACATGCTCCACGCACACACCCATGCACGTATGACTGGGTTTCAATCCATTGGAGAGGATCATAAACACTGTGGTAAACAGGGTTCTTATTGAGGCCCCAGCATGGCATCAGAGCGCCTGTGTGAACTCTACTAGTGAAGGGCTGAGAGCACTGCTCACCTGAAGGGTACTTGCCTAAAGTTCACTTGTAGGGAATGGCTCAGCAGTAAGGTGCCTGCCATGCTTGTTCACCATGTTCTGGGCTGGCTACTACTCAAACAAAACGGAGCTGCAGGGGCCAGCAAAGAGTGACTCTATTGTTCCCTTTCTCTCTGTCTCTAAACTTCAGCCTTCAAAATGCTATTTTAGTAAGGTGTTGGTGTACATTTTTAAGCTCAGCACTTGGGAGGCAGAGGCAATTGTATCTCAGTGAGTTTAAGAACAGCTGAGACTACATTGTGAGACTGTTTCAAACAAAACAAATGGTAGTTTTTGCAGATAGGGGTCAACCCCGGGGCATATACTAAGCAAGACTTCATTCAACTACTCCAAGTCCTATGCAAATGTAAAATTTGACACAGTAACTGTTTCTTTCTAATCCTGAGGACTAAAGGATTTAGTTTGCATAAAGTGTTTCTGACAGCATCCTTAAGCAAACCAGTAACAGTCACACTTTAGGCAATGTTACACTTGCCCTACTTTTGTTAAGGAAGGGATGTTAAGTATTCGTGAAACTTAGCAGGCTCTTCCCCAGATCATCCCAGAGATGTTTACAGATTTAATTACAATTCCAATCTTTCCAAAATGCTTTTATTAGGAAAACAACAACAACAACAACAACAAAAAACAAGAACAACAACAAAAAAATTCATTCAAAAAACCAACCAACCAACCAAATCCAACCCCAAAACAAAAAAACAAGCGCCACTACAAACCCCACCTCCTCTTTCTTCTAAGTAGCACAGCATGGAGCTGGTAGATTTCCACCCTATTGCACATGGTCCGGCCTGGTTATTAATCAGGACGCTGCTGGGACTGGGGTCCTGCCAAGAGGTTGAGCCTGCCTGGAGGAGACCAGCCCCTCCCCCTCCCTGGAGAGGCAGCCCACCCATCACCCCTTGACAGGTCCAGTTTTATCTTCCCCAAGACCCTAGTGGTCATAAGGGCAGTGGGAACTGGAGGCAGAAGAAATGTGTAAGTGAGGAATCAAGACTCCCTGAAACAGAGTCTCCTTAAGGCAGCTGGAAGAGATAAATTACTTCAGGAATTCGCACCTTCATGGAAGGCTGTGGTAACCAGACACACACACATGCAGGACAGTTTGTGAAATCCTGACATAGGAGGAAAGGAAGCCACACAGTCACTGTTTAGAGCCTCTGTCAAACACACATACAAGAGTCCCATCTAAGGACCCAGCCCACTGAGGCTGATGTCTGGAAGGATCCCATCAGTTTTAGGATCCCAGGATGATTTCCATGATGTGGTCCAATTCATTCCACTCCCAAGATCCTGGGGTACAGAAGAGGCTGTGAGGTGGCTCTGGAGCTGCAAGTGCAGTGTCCTTTTCCACTGCAGATGTATCAATGTCCAGAAAGAAGTCATCCAGACCAGAGTCTCCCAGGTACCGGGAGCTCAGAGCTTCTAAGAACACAGGATCAGCCTGGGACATGATCTCATTCTGGGGATTTGAGGAAGCTGCTGGATTCAGAGACGGCTCCATCTCATCCATGGATGTACCCAGCTCCCTGAGGATAGAGCCAATGGTGGTAGACAGAGAGAAATCTTCTTCACCTAGGAAGAGAGGCTCTGGGGGCAGGGCTGGTGCTGGAGTTAGGCGAATGGCAGCCTGGAGCTGCTGGAGCGTGTTGTGGATAAGAACGTGCCTGCGGAGACTGGGGGCTCTGGGGCCCAGGCTGCGCTGCACTTTGTCCAGAGAGATTCGGAGCAAGGCTTGCTGGTAGCTCCGAAGAGCTGTTGGACTCCAGTCCCACTTCTCCTCCTCCTCCTCTTCCTTCTCCTCCTCCAAATCAGAATGTTTCCTCTTTAAGCCTCCCATGTCCTGTGGAAAAAGAGTCGAGTCAGATAACTTAGGATCCCACTTTTTCAAGCAAGCCCGTGTAGCATGTGTGTGTGTGTGTATGGGGTGGTGCATATGACACGGGGAGAAGGCAGCAGTGAGGGTGGAGAGATGCCTGCAATTGTAACCTCTGTATTAAGGCAGAGAGTTCAGAAGTTCAAGGTCATCCTCAGCTAGGTAGTGTCTCAAAAATGAAAGGAGCTGCAAAAACTGCTGAGTGGTTACGAGCATTGGCTGCTCTTCTAGAGGACCCAAGTTTGATTCCCAGAACTCACATGGATGGCTCATAACTGCCTAAAACTCCACTTTTAGAGGATCCATGTGTCCCATGTAGAGGACACAAGTAGTGCCCAGAGAAACATGCAGGCAAAACACCCATACACATAAATTTAAAAATAGGAAAATAAACAGAAAAAAAAGTGTGGCTGGTGTTCTATGCCATTAATTTCAGCTCCCAGGAAGCAGAGGCAGGTAGAGGTTTGTAAGCCAAGACCAGTCTGGTGTACGTACAGAGCCAGTTTCAGACCAGGTACAGTCATATGGTCAGACAAACCTGTCTCAGAAAAACAAAAAGCCCTAAAACAAATCACAAAAACACTCGGGCATGGCCTGAATATCACTTACTTATCACACAATATCACATAATGTCTGTGGTAGACATTATGGTAATCAATTTCAACATTTGGAAAGTGAAGATCTTAACTCTAGTCTTAATCCTGTTATTGTTTTCCCATAATACCTTTTTTCTAACAAGTCACAGGACAAATAGGGGCAGAGTACAGAGTAATGGACCAAACCCAAATTTGAGACAGGGTTTCTCTGTATAGTTCTGGAACTTCCTATGTGGATCAGGTTTGCTTCGAACTCAAATTGTACTGCCTCTTCCTCCCTGAGAGCTGGGCTTAATTTGTGTGAGATCACGTTCAGCTGAGATGTGTGTGTTGAAATTCTTCTTCTTTTTTTATAAGAATATTTCTGTACATACCTGCTTCCTACAATTAAGTCTATGACCCCTCAAAAGAAAGGGAGAGCATTTCCCAAACTCCGACCCAAAGGAAAGCCAGCTAGAACCCCAAACTGCACCCTCTAGCGACCAGTCCAACCAAATCATCTCTTTTTATAGGCACCGCCCTTCCCTGGTTCACAAGACAAGACCCAAGAACACCTCAATGTATCCTCAGGGCCTTCTGGGAACTGTGGACCCAAAGCCGCCAGGCAGAGCGGCTGCTGTCTCCTTCGAACTACAATCCCCAGAAGGCCCAGCACACCCAAGAGACTGGGCACACCGCCCTCCCTCAGAGCATGCGTACTGGAGCTCCGGCTGGTGGGGGAAGGGAACCCGGACTTCAGCTGCCCAGCGGCGCCGAGCCCCGCCCTCTACGGCCTTCGGGGCGGCGAATCTGAGCTCCACGCCCCGAGCTCCCTTCCCCCACTAGACTTCAGTCTGAAACCTGCTTTCTCCGGGTCCCTATCACCCCAGGAAGTTCTAGATTCTTCCCCAAACTGTCCTCGGTGTGCAGAGACCCAAATCCCATCACATCGCCGAAAGACGACAAATAACTCTCGGGTACATAGTTCCGCCGGCGAAACTGGGCATCCCAATTCTGAGACCTCGTCCCAAATCTCTCCTAATTTGGCTCCACTTTCAAGTGACTCTGGGGCTTCACTTTCCAAACTCCCAGTCCGGCTCCAAGACCCCGTCAGTGAACTCTCCCCGGCATTCCCTTCTCACGACGGCGTCTCGGAATCCAAGACTCGGTGCCTCTAGTTCCCGGGTTCTTCTAAATGCTTCATATCCTAGCCTTAAAACGCTCACGTTCCCCAGAACACCGTGGAACTCCAAACTTAGTCCATTCTTCGAGATCTAAACTGTCCTACTCTCCGGTTGGTGTTCCCAAAGTTCTTTCTCTGCTTTCCTGCTTCTCCAAACTCCAACTCCTGAATAATCCTGCTTCCCCTTCGGTACTGATGCTAGAAATTTAGTTTCCAGCCTTCCACCCTCCAATGCCCATCAATCACACCAATCTGGTCTCTCCTCTCGGGATACCCAGCTTCCGCCTACCACGGGGGGCGCGCCCCCCTTCTCCTCTAACTCTAGGAAAATCTCACACAGGCGGCCACTCCTCACCTCGGCTGCCAGGGTCGCCACGACTACCTCCAACAAGCCCGCAGCGTTGCGTTCTACCAGTGCTGGGTACGAGTCCGGCTCACTTTCCTCGGGCCTCTGGGTCTGGGCCGGGGGACACTCGGCTCCTCCCCGGAGGCCAGTCGCAAGCCACGATTGGCTGGAATCCTGCCCGCCGCGGGGTGCCATTGGCTAAGAGGAGCCACGGATACTAGGCCCCGTCCATCACTGGGCCGGGTCCCGTTTAGGTTGGCTACTGGTCAGGGGGCGGGGCGGAGTCTCCATGGTGGAGGTTGGTAACGCCGTCAGAACTGCTACTTTGGACCCAGCTGTGTTTCTTACTCCTCTGTCTCACTGCAGACCCCTTATACCAGACCCCACTGCGGAGTGACACCGGGTGACACCATTCTCTTGCGGTTTTGCAAGCTGGGCGGCTGGTGGAGGCCACGCCTCCCGGAGTTCCGAAGGCTGGGTCAAACCCGAGGGCGGGGGAATGACGCACTAGACAGCAGCCAATAGCATGATGCGGCTTGCCGGGCAGTGGTGGCGCATGCCTTTAATCCCAGCACTCGGGAGGCAGAGGCAGGTGGATTTCTAAGTTCGAGGCCAGCCTGGTCTACAGAGTGAGTTCCAGGACAGCCAGGGCTACACAGAGAAACCCTGTCTCGAAAAACCATTAAAAAAAAAAAAAATGATGCGGCTTGCGTTGCCTGAACGATCGCAGCCCCGCCCCTTAGTTGGCGAAACTCTGCTTCTCCACCCCCAACCCGTTTTGTAGGCGGAGCCTTTGCTTAACCTAGAGGCCTCTGCTGCTTGTTTGGTGGAAGATCTTGGATTCCTTTCTTTCTCGCATTTGTCTGTCTGTTGCTGCTCACTCTTCATGGCTGCTCGCAGCTCTGGGAACAAACTCAAACATTTTTTTTAGTTTTGAGGTTTTAACATTTGAGCTTTCTGAACAAGCGCCGTAGGACTGAGCTATTATTTTAAAATTTGTATTTTTTTATTTTGTGATGTGGTTTCGTAGTGAAGGGTTGGCTTGCTCTTCACTATTTGGTCTCTGGTACCCCCCTTCCTGTTTTCTAGGATTCACTTTCGGGTTCATTTTGTTTCAGGCAGTCTTGTGAAGCTGGACTCCAGTGTAGACAATGCTGGCCTTGAAATTCTAATCAGGCTTCCCTTCCATCTCCACAATCCTGGAGTTGCAGGTGTGTTCCCTCAAGCCCAGGAAATTCCCCCTTTGCTTAGTTTTTGTGGTGTTGGGGCCGGAACACCAAGCTGGTGCTAGCCAAACTATTCTATCACTGAGCTACATCCCTAGCTATTTTTTTTGTTTGTTTGTTTGTTTTCTGAGACAGGGATTTGCTATGTAGCCTAAGCTGTTCTGGAATCTTGTATCTTCCTGCTTCGGGTTTTCTAGTGGTAGGATTTAGGCATTCACTGGCTTGTCTAGCTTGCTTTCAGTTTTTCTAAGATGGCACCCAAGAAAATAAGAAATCAACAGAGGACTTTTCTCCTTTACCTTATCCAATACAAGGGAAACCCTCAGCAGTGAGACAGCCAGACTCTAAAATCTTCTTGGTTTAGTTTAGTTGTTTATGTTTTTTTTTTTTTTTTGAGACAGTTTCTTTGTGTAGCTCTGGCTGTCCTGGAATTCACTTTGTAGATCAGGCTGGCCTTGAACTCCGCAGAGATCCACCTGGCTCTGTCCCATAAGTGCTGGAATTAAAGGCTTGAGCCACCACCACTCTGTTGGGTTTTTGCCATTTATTTTACATGTGTGAGTGTTTTGCCTGTATGTATGTATGTGCACCATGTACATACCTGGTGTCCACAAAAGTCAGAAGGCATCAAATCTCCTGGGAGAGTTACCGACAGTTGTGAGCCATCACGTAGGTTCTGTGAATCAAACCTGAGCCCTCTGCTGGTAATCACTGAACCCTCTCTCTAGCTCTTTGTTTTTGCTTTCAAGTTGAGGTCTTATGTAGCCCAGGTTGGCCAGGAACTTATTTATTTTAAAAAATCACATATTTATTTTGGGTTTATGTGTACCAGGATATGCATGTAGAGGTCAGATGACAACTTGAGAGAGTCCTTCCATCCCGTGGGAACCAGGGATTCAAGCCACCAGGCCTGATGGCAAAGCGCTCACTGAACTACCTCTGCAGCCTTGGGACACTGTATGCCCATGAAGATGATCTTAGACTCCGGGTCCCATCCTTCTACATCCTCCTTTTAAGTGCTAGGACAACAGTTGTTTGGACAAACAGCTGAGGTGCATATTGAGAATACCAAAGGGGACCTGGCCTCCAGGTTCTCCCAGCATCCCTCAGTCCCTACCTGGCATACCCTGCCCTCTACCCTGAGCTTTCTGGCCCAGGGGCTGGGCTCCAGACATTTTGTGCTCACGAACTGCTCTCTCTCTCTCTCTCTCTCCCTTCTTCCCTCTCCTCCCTTCCCGCCTCCCCTCTGTCTCCTTCCCCATGGTGACTTCTCTGGCCTCCTTCCTTGTGACCAGTGAACCCTCCTGAGAGCAGCTTCCCAATACACCTTTATATACTCTAATCTGGCTTGAACTGGCTCATTTCACCAGGAGAGAAAAATCTACAAGTTATTGTTCTTTAATTTATTTTTACATTTGTTTACTTAAATTTTGTGTGTATGCATGTTTTGCTTGCATGTATGCCTGTACCACATGCATGCAGTGCTCACGGAGGCCCTTGTAGGAACTACGGTCAGTTGCCTCTTACACCTCCCCACTCAGCCCAACCCTCTGCCTGCCCTCACCTGGACTCAGCCCCTGAGGACCAGTTCCAAGGTCACCTCTGCTTGGTCTGTAGTATTCTGAGTGCTGGGCCCAGAGCAAGTACACAGTGAAAATCTGCCAAGCACTCCGGCAATGTAGAGAAAGAGAAATTGAGATGGCAGAAACCAAACCAAACCACAGCTGTGGGCCAGCAAGATTGTCAGTAAGACCCACATAAGGAGAGAAGAGAGGGGCCTCCAAGCTGGCCCCTCCAAGCTGTCCTCTGACTGGTGTGTGTTTATGCACTTGAGTACAGGTACACAAACAAATAAACGCTCTTTAAAACAAACGGAAACAAAACACAACACAAAAATCCCCCACCTGAACTGGATGTGGTAGATACAGAAGTAAGATCTTGTCTCAAAAGACAGGAAAACAGGTGGGAATATAGCTCGGTGGTAGAGTGTGTGCGTGTGCTCAGCACACACAAAACCCTGGACTCAATCCCTGGTACTAGGGGGAAAATCACTCTTTCCAACAAGTGGGTTGGGGCAAACACTGCCCATCCCATCCCCCTCCTCTTCTCATGTACCCACCCCATCTCTGAGTACCCAGCGGGAGATCCTGTTGAGTACCACACAGTGAATGCCAGGAAGATGTCAGACAGGTTCCGACCCAGAACAACCACAAGCCTCCTGGACAAAGCTGTTTCTCTTCTCCGTGAAGACTTGGCCTTACTGAGGGGCTAGAGTCTTATTTCTGTGTGTGTTCAGAACACCACAATGGGGCTTTTGTTGTTTGTTTGGGGGAAGGTTGTGTTTAGTGGTGATGGGATTTGGGGGGGGGGGGTGTTAGGAGGACAGACGAACAAGGTCTCTCTGTGTAGCCCTGGCTGTCCCGGAACTCAGAGATCTACCTGTCTCTGCCTTCCAAGAGCTGGGATTAAAGGCCACAGCACACAGCTTCCTTCCTTCCTTCCTCCCTTTCTCAATTACATTTTAATTTAAAAGTTATTTATTTATTTTATTTAGCTTTTGTTGTTGTTTTTCAAGACAGGCCTTCTCTGTGAATACCCTTGGCTATCCTAGAACTTACTCTGTAGACCAGGCTGGCCTCAAACTCACAAAGATCGGCCTGCCTCTGCCTCCCAAGTGCTGGGATCAAAGGTGTACATCAGTACCTCCCAGCAAAAAAAAAATTTAAAAAATGTATGCGTCTCAGTGTTTTGCCCATAGTTATGTCTGTGCACTACTTGGCTGCCTGGTGCACACAGAAGACTTTGGATCCCTTGGGACTGGAGTTGTGAGCCACCATTTGGACCCTTTGGGAGCACAGCAGTGTTCTCAAAGGCTGAGCCATCTCTGCAGCTCCCCCCCCTTTTTTTTTCTGTGAGATGGCATCTCAGTGCATTCAAGGCTGGTCTTGACCTCACTCTGTAGCTCAGGTTCCTTCTAATTTCTTTCTGCCTGTCTGAGCCTCCAAGGATCTGGGATTACAAGGTCTGCACCACCTGGACTGCCAGTGTAGGGCAGTTCCTCTCCTTTCTTCTCCATCCTAAACTGGCAATCCTCCAATGCCCCCGTGTCAGTAAAGCCCAACTGTCACTTTAGTTATGGCCTGAGCTTCCTCCTGCCCCACACAGACCCAAGACCCAGAGGGAGGGTCCTCTCTTCTTCAGTCCATCCCAAATCCCTGCTTTGCTCTTGCTCTCCCAGGCTTCGTGTCCAGAAGCTTTAGAGAATAAAACCTAAGCCAGACATGAAACACACTGTGCTAGACAGGAAGATCAGGTCATCCTTGGCTACATAAATAGAATTGGAGGCCAGCCTGGGCTATATGAGACCTTGTTTCAAAAAATGAAAACAAAACAAAACCCCCAAACCCAACAAAATCAAAAACAAAAAACAAACAAACAAACCCCTCTTTGAGGTGGCTGGAGAGATGGCTCAGAGGTTAAGAGCACTTGCTGCTCTTCTAGAGGACCCAGGTTCCAGGTTCCATCCCCAGCACCCACATGTTGATTCAAAACTATCTATAAACCCAGTTCCAGGAGCGCCAACATCCTCTGACCTCATTGGATACCAGACATGCACAGACATACATGCAGGCAAAACACCCATACACATAAATAAAAACAATTTTTAAAAAAGCCTCCAGGAACCCATGCTCCACCCCTACTTCCTTTGCAATCTTTTTTCTTTTTGAGGCAATTGCCTTGTCCTATAAACTACATAGCTTACACTGGATTTAAAATCATGCCAAGCTTGGCTTTTTCTGAAATCTTCTCAATCACATTACATGTATCCATTTGTGGCATGCACGTACTGCAGCACATATGTTGAAGTCAGAAGACAATTTACAGGAGTTGGTTGGCTCCTTCTATTATGTGGGACCTGGGGATTGAACTCAGGTCATTAGGCTTGGCGGCAAGCACTTGTAACTGCTGAGCCATCTTGCCAGTGCTGAGATCAGCCTCTTTACAATGACTGGACAATTCAGCCTCCACAGACCGCCTTAGTAACGGCCACCTTCACTTCACTGTAATGGCAGTAGTAATATTGGCATTATTGCAGTTGTTATTTCCCTGTTATTAGAAGCGTGGTCTAGGACTGATAACACTTCTGCTTCCAAGTGCTGGGATTACACGCCTGGCATACAGTATTATCACTGACTGTAAAGGGACAAAGTTTAGTTTGTCTAAGGAACC
Organism: Rhynchomys soricoides; assembly: GCA_019843965.1. Taxonomy (NCBI): domain Eukaryota; kingdom Metazoa; phylum Chordata; class Mammalia; order Rodentia; family Muridae; genus Rhynchomys; species Rhynchomys soricoides. The sequence continues at coordinate 286,129 of JADRCH010000334.1, forward strand.
GGCTGCTTTTCTGAGTCTCGCTCATGTTTCTTCAGCCAGGAATGCTGGCCTATTCTAGAACCTTCTTTAGGTACACTCTCACTAATCCAGGCTTCAGGCTGCATACGCATCTGTCTTCCACCAAGCCCTTTTGCTCACGGTTTTGTTTTGCTTTTTTGGTGACTGAACTGCATCCGATCTCTGAGCTTCTGAAGCTCTGGCCGATCTGGGGTGTCACAGCAGGGTCAGAGCTATCGTTCTTGCTGGTATGTGAGAGCTAGGAAACCTGAGGCATGGGCTACCTTGGTCATAGCTGGGACCCCAACACAAGGCTTGGCATAGACAAACAAAACCAAACCAAAAACCACTCTTACTGAATAAATAAAAGAAGAAATACTCAAAATATTAAACACAGAGAAACGCTGACATTTTCTCGGTATAGTAGGACAAGTCTACAATCCCAGGTACTCAGGAGGCTGAAGCAGGAGTGCAGATGCTACTTTTATTCTCCTGATGTAACTGTCATCTCCCAGGCTTACTGCCTGTCTGCTAACCTAGGCCTAAGTCCTGGAAGCTTCGAGCCTCTGTAGAATCTTAACTAGACCTAGAGTGTTTTCAGCCTGAGACTCACTGCTGAATAAACTCACCCTTTCTTGGGGTTGGGGAGTTAGCTCAGTGGTAGAGCGCTTGCATAGCAAGCGCAAGGCCCTGGGTTTGGTCCTCAGCTCTGGAAAACAAAAAGACAAAATAACAAAAACTCACCCTTTCTTGTTCTTTCTGATCTCTAGCTTGGCGGCTCAACTCAGCTGTTCTGGCTCAAACTCCTCTCCCAGCTGACTGATTCAATCTGGCTTCTCTCAGCTTCTCACTGAATTGCTCCTCCTCATTCTCTGGCGCATGCTTTCTTCACCTGTATCTAGCTTGTTCTCTGCAGCCTGCACAACTGTCCCAGTCAAACTGCCTCCTCTCTCTCTCTCCATCTCTGCACTGCTCTCTTAAGTAGCTTCCCCACCCTTTCTGTTCTCATGAGGCCTGGGCAGATCCTATTCTGTCAAATCTTTCTCTGATTTGCCACTTTGTCTGCCACTCAATAAGACATCACTTTCAGACAAGGGTGCTTCCTTCTACAAGCTAACTTTACCTTCGTTGTTTGAGATTAAAGATGTGTATTAAGCGTGTGTCTGTATTCCAACCAGAGATATTGAAGCTGTGTACTAAAGGCTGAGCCACACCATAACCGGTAACAGGCATTTTCAGTAAATAACACAATCTTAGGGTTCACAGTAGGATCAAATATCCTGCAACTCAGGAGGATCAACAGTTCAAAGCCAGCTTGGGCAAATTAGCAAGGCCTCTAAATTATTATTATTATTATTATTATTATTATTATTATTATTATTATTATTATTTTTAAAAAGAGGGCTGCCAAGAGGGCTCAGGAGTTAAAAAGTGCTTGCTATTAATCCTATTGACCTGAGTTCAACTCCCAGGACCTGCATGGAAAGAGAATTGAATCCTTCAAATTGCCTTCTAACCTCCACCCAGCTGTCATAGCATGCCGACTCCCACCCCTAAATAAATAAATAAATAAACTTTAACAACATTTTTTTTTAAAGGCTGGGACATGGCTCAGCAGTGGAGCACCTGTCTAGAGTCTACCAATAGGAGGGTTGAAAATACAGCTCAGTGGTAGAGGGTTCACCCAGCAAGTGTAAGACCCTGAAAACAAAAATCATAGGCAGAGGAAAATTAGGGTTAGGCTTTCTGAAAGATTTTGAAGCTCTTGGCTAAAAATTTATTGATCCCTCTATGTGTGTCATTTCTCAGGATGCGACCCTCCAGCCGGGGCCAGGGTCCTAGTCATACTGATGGGAGGGGTAGGTCTGGTGTCCGTCATACTCATTGGTGGTGAGGCAGCGTAGCATGAAGTGGCCCAGATCATGCTTGGATATGACCCTCGAGGGCCCTCGTCCATCCAGGGTTACTGTGTAGGCCCCGGTTAGTGGTTGGTCCCCTGTGAGAAAAAGACATTAGGAACGTTTTTAAGTTTTATATATGGTGTGTGTGTGTGTGTGTGTGTGCACGCGTGCGTGCGTGTGTGTGCGTGTGTGTGAGAGAGAGAGATGGGGGGTTGAGTGGGGTTGGAGGCTTCCCATATTAGCTCATCAAATAACTTTTTTTGAGACTGAGGCTTGCTATGTCACCCAGGCTGGCCTTGATCACATGGTCTGGGATGATAGGTATGAACCACAATGTCTGGCATCTCTCAAGCCTCTTTTTCCTACAGCCCATTCCTGTACTAATGTGAGGAAGCACTGGACACATAGGGAGGCCATGTGTAGATGTTCTAGAAGATCAGCTGCATCTTCCTCCAGATTCCATATCTCTCTCTGCCACCTTCCAAATGCACAGGTCAAGAAACCCCATGCAAGAGCCACCTTTTGAGTCTCGCCAACTTCTGGTATCAGGACACAGGGATGATACAGGAGGGTGATTTTAGGGCTGGAGAGATGGCTCAGTGCTAAAAAGCACTTACTGCTCTTTCAGAAGAATCAAGTTTGGTTCCCAGCACCCATCTCAGGCATCCCATGACTGCCCATGACTCTAAGGCAGTGGTTCTCAACCTGTGGGCTCAATCCCTTTGACAAACTTCTATCTCCAAAAATACTTACATTACAATTCATAACTGTAGCAAAATTACAGTTATGAAGTAGCAATAAAAGTTTTATGTCTGGGGATCACCACAATATAAGTAAGTGTAGTCTCATTACGAAGGTTAAAGACCAATGCTCTACGGACAGAAGGATTCAACACTTCTGGGCTCTGTGGGCTTCTGCACTAATGTACACACACCCACACATACACATACCTAAAAATAATAAAAATAGGAATAATTTCTTTTGAGACAGGGTTTCTCTGTGTAGTCTTAGAACTCTGTCTGTAGACCAGGTTGGCCTTGAATTTACAGAGATCCGCCTGCCTCTGCCTCGTAAGTGCTGGGATTTAAAAGCATGCATCACCACCGGCTGGCTAAGAATGAATCATTAAAAAAAGAAAAAAAATGGTGATTTTTTTAAAAAACAAAAAACAAACATCTGCATGCGCGGTGATTTGTTTGTTACAGGGACAGTAGAACAGTAAGGAGAAAACAAACAAACCAAAAACAGGCATAGGGGCTGGAGGGATGGTTCAGTAGTCAAGAGCATTGGCTGCTCCTCCAGAGGTCACGAGTTCGAATCTTAGCACCCACACAGTGATTCACAACCTGTAACTTCAGCTCCGGCGGATGCAAACCCTCTTCTCCCCTTCTTCGGCACTGCATGTATTCGGTGCACAGACAAAATGCATGCAAAACACACAACAAAAACGAAACCAGGCGTGGTGCTGAACATTTGCAATTCTAGAATTGGGAGGTGGGGTCTGAGGGATCAGAAGTTCACGGTCATCCTCAGCTACACTAGAAGTTCGAGGCCAGCCTGGGCTACATGAGGCAAAAGTTGGAATAAAGCTAAGAAGGACAGAAAACGTTTTCACTTTTCTTTCTGATTTGAATTTTTGGAACGTAGTCTCAAAACACAGGCCAGCCTAGAACTGGTAATCATCCTGCCTTGGCTCCCAAATTCTGGAATTAGAGGTGAGTGTCATGTCACACACTTTGCCTTCCACTTCTGAAACAAAAACACAAAAACGTGTTTTCAATGACCTTTTTGCTTAAAAATTAAATTGCTTTATTTCCTTGTTGAGGAAAGAGTCACATGCCACAGCTCATGTGGAGATCAAAGGACAACTTTTAGGAGGGCTGTTCTCCTCTTCTACCATGTGGGCCTCAGAATTGAACTCAGGTCCTAGGGCTTGATAGGCAGGAGCCTTTGCCCACTGAGCCCTCTTGCCAGCCCACACTTTCCTGTTATATGGGTGTGCACCTGAATTTGAACCCAGTGTTGGCAGTTTTAGAGGGGCAGGGAAGACTGGGCCAAGCTCTCAGGTGCTAAACATGCTGGTGGTGCTATCTCCCTGCCTCCCTCTCCACTCACCTATGTGTGGGGGCATCACTGCTACGTACTTCAGCCCTGACTCCTGCAGAATCTTATGCATCCGGATGTGGTCATCGGTCACGTCCTGTAGGCGTGGGGGCACCTTGGTCGGGTCCCATAGTAGGAAGGCTGGTGGGGACAAACACAGGGCAGGGTTAGCCTGGGCTGAACAGAATCATTAGGTGGCTTACCATTGCTTGTCAGCTGCTAGAACTCAGGTCACAGCAAGGGGAGCCATGCCACCAAGTCTGACAACCTGAGTTTCTTATCAGAAGCCACATGGTGGGAGAAGACACCTGACTCCTTCCTACCAAGTTGTCCTCTGACCTTCATATGCAACCCCCTCTTACAACAAACACATTTAAAAATTGGGGTGTGTGGTATGTGTGCACATGCATGCACGGTGTATGAAGGGCTGACATCGATGTTGGGTTCGAACCTTCAAGAGCTCTCCTTTATATTTTTTGAGACAGAGGCTCTCTCTGAATCTGGAACTCAGCAATTTAGCTAGACTACTGACCAGCAAGCCCCAGGGATGTTCCTGTTTCTACCTCCTTAGAGCTAGGGGTACAAGAATAACGCTATACATGGCTTTTAATGAGGGTGCTGAGGACCCCAATTTGGTCCTTATGATTGCACTTTGCCAACCGAGTTTTGACAGCTCCAGTAATAGTTAATCTTGGAGGTCCAAGTAAGGGTGTTGACTTAGCAATTAAGAGCATTTACTGCTCTTACAGAGGAGCTGGGGATCTTCTAGCCACAGTGGCCACCAGGCACAAATATGGTACGCAGACTAACATGTAGGCAATGCACTTATAAATATATAAATAAAATACTTTTCAAAAAATTTATTTAATGTATATGAATGCTATATCTGCCTGTACACCTGCAGGCCAGAAGAAGGCATCAGATCACATTTTGGACGGTTGTGAGCCACCATGGAGTTGCTGGGAATTGAACTCAGGACCTCTGGGAGAGCGGCCAGTGCTCTTCACCACTGAGCCATCTCTCCAGCCCCCCAAATAAAATAATTTTAAATAAAATAAATAAAAATAGATCTGGAGAGATGGCTCAGTGGTGAAGAGCACTGACGGCTCTTCCAGAGGACCTGGGTTCAATTCCCAGCAACCACATGGCAGCTCAGTAATTGTAACTGCAAGATCGGATAACTCTGATACCCTCACACAGGCATACATGCAGGCAAAGCACCAATGCACACTACTACTACCAATAGCAATAATACAGGATTCATGAAACCGAGCCCTAAACAGAACTTTTTCAGAGTGGGGGAGAAGGGAGTATAAATTAAGTGAACCTTACAATTTCTGTAATGGAATCAAGATTTTAATTTTAATCACTAATGGTTATCTCTAATACAGAAGAAAAAGACATTAAAAACAAATTATTCTAAAATCACAGACTTATGATCATTTTTCTTTGCAACATGAATGGGGAATAATCATCAATGAGTTTCTTTCCTGCCCTCCAAGCCTCTGCACTTAGTGTACTAGCTGTCTGGACCATGCATCCCTTCCTCAGGCCTCCTCCCTTCCCAGGGAGACCATCAGTCAGTGGTAACCAGAGAGAACGGGTTGCAGAGACAATCTGGTTAATCACACCTCTCGGCTCTGACTAGCTACAGCAGAACGCATGTTCCAGTGCTGTGGCTGTGAACTAACCCATCAGGTAACAGCTAGTGTTTCATAAGTGATCGCTCTGCTGCTCTCCAGCTGTGTTGGGAGGATTAAGTGGTTTTTACTCCTAGGCACCAAAACCGCAGTAAGTGCTCAATAAATGCTGCTAGCATTAATTGCTATTATTAACTCCTTCCAGATTAATAAGGATTACTTCAGTCCTGTGGATAGGACCTAGGATTTTGTACATGTCAACTGTTCTACCACTGAGCCACGCCCCCAGCCCCTCACTGGGGGATTCTAGGCAGGGGCTCTACCACTGAGCCACGCCCCAGCCCCTCACTGGGGATTCTAGGCAGGGGCTCTACCACTGAGCCACGCCCCAGCCCCTCACTGGGGGATTCTAGGCAGGGGCTCTACCACTGAGCCACGCCCCCAGCCCCTCACTGAGGGTGCTGTAGGCAGGTGCTTTATTGCTGAGCCACATCCCAGACCCCCAGGAACTTTTGTTTAATGTCAGTTTCTCTATATAACTGGGGAAGGCAGCTTGAGTTGGTGTTTACCAAAGCTGAATCACATTCTCTGTGAGGTGTCTCCCACCTCTTGGCTACCATTTTCTTCCCAGGCTTGCCCACTGCTGTCCCCGATATTTCTGTAGTGTCTTTTCTATCTTGGCTCTGCTTATCTTGGATTTCAATTCAACTATGGATCTGTCTGTCACCTCACTTTTATCTGTGAGCCACGTGGGTGCAGAATCCAGGGTATACTGCTATGTTCACAGTTGGTGCTCAATAAGTGTATGATAACTTGGGATAGCTTTAATACCGTATTTCAGAGGACTGGGGGTTGCTTGTTCAGTACTCACCCCCTTCCCAGTTCAGCCCCACTTCCATGACCCCACCACCCACCCGAGGTGCAGGCCACGACCTTGTCCACTCCATGTGCCTTCATGGCTGCCACAATATTCCGGGTGCCCTCGGACATTACTGTAGTGGGACCTTAGAGGGGACAGAGAGTGGCTGTCACTGGCAGGTGGCGGTGGTGGCGGTGGCAGGGGTGGTAAGGGTGGGGCTGGGGGCGGGGGTGGTGCTGGAGGCCGAGGTGCAGGGAGGGGCCGAGGGCAAAGGGGGGGCTCAGTACTGAGGTCATTGCCAGTGCCCAGCAACACGATGACAGCATCCTGCCCAGCCACAGCCTTGTCCACATCAGCCGCCTGCCGAACATCTCCCACCACCACGTGGGCTGGCTGGGGCCCCTCTGACGGCAGCCTGCTGGAGTCTCGAACCAGCACCGTCACCTCATAACCTGTGGACAAAGAGAAATAAAAAGGCGGGTAAGCGGGCTGGAGGGTGACTGTTCAGGACCCTATAGGGTGTTGTGACCCCTTAATCCTATTTTCTTCACAGGGTTCTCCATTCCCAGCATTATTCTGGGGTAATGGTCCTTAAGCTGGCAAATTAACAGTTGATGTCTAGGTAGCTCTTAAAACAGGGCAATACCTTCATGCTGACTCACAAATTATCTGAATGTAGGTCTCCATGGAACTGTCTCTGATTATCCCTCCTCACCCTCCAGGAAGGAAATAGTTAACCCCTGGTATAGCACCTGCTCTATATTCCCCCATCCATGGTCCTGGAGTAAACTGAGGAACCGAACTCTCAAAGACTGAATGAAGCTGGAATTAGTTCCCACCCTTAACCCAGGGCATCCCTAGTGTTCACTAAAGATAAAAACCCTAGTGGTTTCAAAGGCCAGTGACTCAGCTACTCAGAAGGTGGAGGTATGAGTTTGGAACCTTCTGGGTAATTAGTGAGACTGTCTCAAAGAAAACTTGGAAAGAAAGGAATGGCGGAGGTAGGAAGTGTGGCTCAGTGGAGAGCCCCTGCCTAGAATCCCCCAGTGAGGAGCTGGGGGCGTGGCTCAGGGGTAGAGCCCCTGCCTAGAATCCCCCAGAGTGCTTGTGTAGCATAAATGAGGCCTTGGGTTTAACCCCTTAACTTGAAAAAAAAAAAAATTGATGACAAACAATTAAAAGTCATCAAATTAAAAACTTCGCAGTCACTGTTTGCACGTTACAGGGACTTGTCTCTTTTAGTCAGTCTGAAGACGATGCAGAAAAAGCAAAAATAGAAGAGATTCCATTCCTCTGGATAGCTGTCTACACCGATTTCACAAACAAACGACGAGATTTTTACATTCTGATACAATGATGAAGACGTTGCTGCCGCTGCTAAGTAACCTTTGGGAGAAGCAGGGACAGAGTCTAGGGAGCCCCTGCCGTGAAATAAGTCCTCCACATTAAGTTCTTTGCCTTCACCCCCCTTTTAGCTTTAATCTTATATTTATCTGTTCTTTGAGACACACTCGTGTATTCCAGACTGGCCTCAGACTCGTGTTCGTCCCGTCTCCATCTCCCACGTGCTAGTATCACAGGTGTGTGCTCTCCTGCCGACGGAGCCCAGGGCCTCATGCATGCTAGGTAAGCATTCTACCAGCAGAGCTACATCCACAGCTCGAGTTCCTTTTCATTTTGAAGCTGGATCTCGCTGTTCCAGCCTCGGAACAGAAAGGCCGCTGTTCTCGGCCTTTAACTTACTGTAGCCCACGCTGGCCTGAAACTTAAGGATCGTTCGGCCTCAGCCACCTGGGTAGCTGCAATGACAGGCCTGCCACACTGTGCTGGACATTTATGACATTCTATAAATGTTGTAAATAACATTTGTAGAATGAACACACACTGTGTCCCAGATACCAAACAGTTTGTACATACTCTCTCCTTTAATCCTTAAATCAACCCTGGTTTGGGATCCCAGCCCTGCAAGAGCTAGCTTTGGGACGATCTGGGCCATCTACTTGATCTCTCTAGCCTGTAGCTCCTATGCTTGTAACATTGGTAAGAAGACACTGAAAACGGTCTCTCCATGTTTTTGTTTCTGTTTCCATCCGTCTTTTCCATTTCTCACCCTTCCCTTCTCTCTTTTCCCCTCCCCTCAGAAGTCTCTCCCCTCTCTTCTCCCCCCTTCTCCTTCTCTCCCTCCCCCCCCTTTTCTTTTTCCTCCTTTTCCTGGTCTCATGTAGCCCAGGTCAGCCTCAAACTCACTATATAGCCAAGGATAACTTTGAACTCATGAATCCTCACGTTACTCGAGTCCTTGTCTCAAGTGAAAACAAAACCCATATTTTAAATGTTACTGGGGCACTGAATGTAAAAGATTCAAGTGGGATCCCTATCTCACAAAATATACAAAATTTAATGCAAGGGCTCAGCCAGTAAAGGTGATTGTGGCCAAGCCTGATCATCTGAGTTTGATCCTGGGATCTACATGGTAGAGGGAGAGAACTAACTCCCTCAAGCTGTTCTTCCAACCTCCAGGCTCATGCTATGGTCACAATATACGCAATAAAAATGTCAAAAGATTTTTGTTGTTTTTTTTTAAATTAACCCAAATGGTCAAAGACATAAATAAGTACAAGAGAAGACTATCAATAACTTGAAGAAAATATAAGAACACATCTTGATGCCCACAGGTTAGAAGGTGGGTTCTCAGCTATGACATCAGAAGCACAAGAAAAAGCAAAACCAAATGATGGGGCTTCATCAGAATTGAAAACCTCGCATGTCCACATGGGTGTGTGAAGATGCTGATGCCTTTACTCCCAGCAGTTGGAATTCAGTGAGTCTGTGGCCAGTCCGTCTCAATAGTGAGACCTTGTTTCAAAGGACACCAACATGCTGAGCATAAATAAAGGACAGAGCTGCAGAAAAGGTGCTTGCTACACCAGTGTGGACTCTACGCCCAGATTCCACGGGAGAAGTCAGGAGTGAGAGGAGGGCAGGGGTGGATCTGACCAGTAAACACGTGATACACGTGGTGCACTCTTGTAAACTCAATGCTCAGAGGCAGAGTCAGGAGGATCCAGAGGCTTGCTGGCAGCCAGCCCAGCCTGCTCAGTGAGTCACCTGTCCCAGTGAGAGAAACCAGCCCCCCCCCAAGAACAGAAACAAGGTGAAAGACATGGTGGATGACGCCTAAAGAATGATAGGCTTCCACTCAAATATGCACCCTCCCCCACCCCACTTGACCACGCCCCCTCACAAAAGTTAAAAAGGGAAGAAAAGCAGATGGGCAGGGTAGCACATGTGTGTTCCCAGAACTCTGTTGGCTAAGGCAGGAGAATCAGGAGTTCGGGGCACAATCTTTGCTACACAGTAAACTGAGGTTAGCTACATCTCAAAAAAAAACAAAAACAAAAACAAAAAAAAACAAGGCAAAAGGGCTGGCAAGATGGCTCAGTGGGTAGAGGCACTGAAGATCCAACAGGGACCAGGACCAACTTGAAAGTTGTCCTTTGACCTCCATAAGCATCCACATAATAAACAAATAAAATGTAATTTTTTTTTAAGAAGAAGAAGATAAAGAAAAGAGTATGGTGGTGTAGTCCCACCACACTGGAGGCAAGAAGATTATCTCAAATTAGAGGCCACCCTGGTCCGCACAGTGTGTGAGGACAGCCAGGGTCACAGAGCTACACAGCAAGACCTGTTACCTGTCATAATGTCTATAATGCCAACAGCTACAAGGAAGATGCAGGAGGTCAGGAGTTCAAGGCCAGCCTGAGCTACAATGAGACCTGGATTCAAAAAAACAAAGCCAATCCACTGACCAAACAACCTACACATAAGATACCACTTCACACCTGTCAAGATGATGTAATGAAAAAGCCTGGTGTCGGGGTTGGCCTACTGGTGGGGAAGATTCTCGCCCATGCAGTGCTGAGGGGAACCCTAAATGATGCGACTACTTTGGAGAAAACTCTGGCAGTTTTTCTTTTTCTCTTTCTTTTCTTTCTTTCTTTTTTAAAGATTTATTTATTTATTTTATGTATGTAAGTACCCTGTAGCTGTCTCCAGACACACCAGAAGAGGGCATCGGATCTCATTACAGATGGTTGTGAGCCACCATGTGGTTGCTGGGAATTGAACTCAGGACCTCTGGAAGGGCAGTCAGTGCTCTTAACCGCTGAGCCATCTCTCCAGCCCTCTCTTCTTTTATCTTTCTCTTTTTTAAATGATTTATTTTTATTTTATCTGCACTGGTGTTTTGAACAGACAGCTGTGAGTTGCCATGTGGATGCTGGGAATTGAACCCCGGTCCTCTGAAAGAACAGTCAATGCTTTTAACCGCTGAGCCCTGGCTTCAGCTCCCCTCTGGCAGTTTTTCAAAAGATTACACACAGCCCGATCATGTGACCCAGCAGTTCTACTGTCAGATAACAGACTGAAGGGAAGCGAAAACATGTTTTCACCCTAAAATTTTTACATGTATAATGTTACTATCAGTTTTCATAACACCTGCCAACTGTTTAATGGATAAACCCTCATAGACACATGATGCCGTTACCATTTGACAATAAAAACAAACGAGATATTGACACATGTTCCAACAATTTGAGGAAGAAAAAAAAAAATAGGTGTATATAACTATGTGAAAGAAACCAAGTCACGCTGGGTTTGGCGACTGGTAATAATCTGTGATCTTAGTGGTTGGAAAGCCAAGGCAGAATGGTCCAAACTGGGTTAGGGAGTGAGACCTTGCCTTAAAAACAAACAAACTAGGGTCTGGAGAGATGGTTAAGAGCACTTGCTGATCTTGTAGAGGATCCAGGATTGAGTCTCAGCACCTACATGGCAGCTCACAACTGTCTGTAACTCCAATCCCAGGGGATCTGATGCCCTTTCCCGATCTCTCTGGGCACCAAGTGTGTATATAGGTGGGCAGAATATCCATTCATATTAAGATACAAAAGTTTTAAAATATTTTAATTATTTACTTAATTTTTTGGCAGGGGGCGAGGGGAGGTCTGACAGGGTTTCTTTATCTAGAGCCCTGGATCTTCTGGAACTCTTCGTGTAGACCAGGCTGGCCTTGAACTCACAGAGATTTGCCTGTCTCTGCCTTTGTACCACCATGATTATCTTTAATTTTATTTATTTAAGCTTTAGAAGCTCGAAAGGAAGCAAACAAACTATCCACAGTGAGCTGGTTCAGTGGTTAAGAGCACTAGCTGCTCTTTTGTAAGTGGACCAGAATTCAGTACCCAAATCAGGTTGTAACTGTAACTAATTCCAGCATCAGGGGGTCTGATACCTCTGACATCTGTCAGTCACCTGTATAACCCATACATAGACTCATGTATATATTTAAAAATACTACAAAGAAATATTAGAAAGACACAAACTAAAAAAAGAACACTAAAAAAGCCTAAGAAACTAAAAATATAAAAATTGAAAACGTATAGAATCTCAGTCATAAAATGCTTGCACATTCAAAGCACTAGATTTGAATCCCACATAGAAAAACCAAAACCAAGCCAACCAAACAACATGCATAAAAACCAAGCTGTACTGAAACAAATGAATCCAAAGCCCCAGTCCTGAAACAAGCAATGAAGGTTTGCTATTGTGAGAATGCCTTTTATATTTACATTTAATTTTTTTTTTTGAGACAGGGCTTTATATAACCCAACCTGGCCTTGAACTCATTGTAGAGGTGAGGGTGATGCATCTGGGTCTCCAGCTCCACATCCAGAGTGCTGGGATTTAATTTCCATGTCCAGTTTTAACTCATTTTTTAAAAATATTTGCTTCTTGTTAATTATGTGTTTGTGTCTGTGCATTTGAGGGCAGTGCCCACGGAGGTCAAAGATGCTAGAGTTACAAGGTTGCCTGATGTAGGTGCTGGGAATTGAACTCAGGTCTTCTCAGATCAGAGCAACAAGGGCTCTTAACACTGAGCTATCTCTTCAGACCCCAGTTGATTTATCACCATCACCATCACCATCACCACCATCGCCACCACCACTGCCACCATCATCATTATTGCTGTTATTTTAAGACAGGATTTCACATTGTAGCTTAGTCTGGACTAGAACTCATTGTATAGCCCAGACTGGCCTTGAGCTTATAGCAATCCTCCTGCCTCAGCCTCTCAACTGCTAGGATGATAGGCATTAGCCACCAGCAATGACTTGTTATGCTTTTGAATCATCTTGGGATTTCTTTTCTTGTATAAACTCACCCCCAGTCCTCTTTTTCACTCCCTGCCTGGGGCTTCCCTGGACTCCAGGACCCTGTCCTGTCCCCTCCAAACCCAGTCTAGACAGTAGCATCTCCCTGCCCAGGTCCATCCTGGTCCCTCCATACCTTGCAGTAAACCTCAGATTGCTCAGGATAGCCTCTGGCTCTGGCCGCTCTTCTCAGAGACACCACTCCCTTCACCTACCAGACTCTGGCCAACTCCTCAGTTTACCTCACTGTTTCCTGCTTCTCGGCCTTTGCTCGTGGTGTGCTGTCTGCATCCGGCCCCTTCATCCTCTTTCCCTCGATCTCTAAATCACTTTCCTTTGCTCAATCATGACTCTCTGCTGACCTGGGAATAACCATTAGCCCCAGGAGTCCGGGGGCTCACATTTGCTTCCGGCCTCCCTCACACCTCAGAAACACAACCTCAAGCCCCCTGCCCCTTCTACCTGAGCTTCAAGATGGCCCTGTGGCTACTGAATAAGGAGCCTCATGAAGCTTATTTGTTGCCTGGCCTAGACAGCAGCTTCTGGTGCTCAACCTTAATCCCAGCACTCAGGAGACAGAGGGAAGTGGATCTCTATGAGTTCAAAGCCAGTTCAAAGTTCAGTTCCAGGTCTGCCAGAACTGCACAGGGAAACATTGTCTCAAAGAAAACAAAACAAAAAAACCAAGCAAGCTATATAATAATAATAATAATAATAATAATAATAATAATAATAATAATAATAATGATAATAATACCAAGCAAACCACACAATTCACACTGAAATCAAATGCAGGGGCTGGAAAGATGGCTCAGTGGTTAAGAGCACTTGCTGCTCTTCTAGAAGATCTGGTTTCGAGTCCCAGGACACACAGGGTGGCTTACAACTGTTTATAACTCCATTTTTCAAGGGATCTGGCCTCTTCTTCTGGCTTCTATGGCCACCAAGCACAAAAGTAGTGCACAGACAAAACAGACATAAAAAAGGATACAAAATAAAATGAAATAAAAAGAGAGGCAAGAAGCACACGGTAGCTACCAAACGGTACACACTCCGACCTTATCTTCTTCCAAAGACAACTTCTGTGAGATAGTTAAAATACAGGTGTTCATCTTTTGCATTTATTTATATTATTTATTTAATATTTTACATTTATTTTACCATGTGTGCGCATGTACATCTGTAAATTGTGTGTGGACATCTTGAGGGAGTCAGTTCTCTCTTTCTACCCATGTGGATCCTGGGGATCAAACTTAGGTCATCAGGTTTGGCAGCAAGCACCTTTACCCACTAAGCCACTTTGCTGGCCCTAAAATGTGTGGTGATTTTTTCTTTAACATGTTATCATGTTATTTCTTTATCATGTTATTAACATTTTGTTCATGTTTTTTGTATTTATCTATTTGCCAGGGTGTCACAATGTAGCCTGGACTATCATGGAATTCACTATGTAGCTCAGGCTGGTCTCAAACCCTGTGGTGTTGCTGTTGTCTGCCTCCTCAGTGCTGGGAATACAGATGTCAAACATTTGGGCAGGCTTTCTGTTAAGCTTTTATTTTTAAATAAACTCATCTATAGAGAAGTTGCAAAATTCTCTCAATCTGCTTCCTCTTTTTACTTATATACATAGTATATGATATGCAGAATTTATATATTTGCATAAAAAATTCACACATGTACGAATCTGTCTGTCTTTCTGTTTCTCTTCCTATTTGAGAATAAGTTGCAAAGTTCATTCGCTTTTAAGCTTCTCTTCCCCTACCTTCCCTTTTTATTTTTGGAGACAAAGTATTACACAAAACAGGCTGGCCTTGAACTATGCTTTCCAGAACTGGCTTCGAGCTGACCTTCCACTCTGAGTGCTGGGACTATAGGATTTTCTCATCATTTCTCCAGGCTCTTTCAAGAGTTAAAAAAAAAAAAAAAATCTTAACACTCAATACAACATTTCACTGCCTGACACATAAATCCATATATCAAGCCAACATCTGGCATGCTGTAACCATTCCGGCAGGAATACAGATAATAATCAGACTGCTTGAAACAGTGGGTCCCCACGCCCCATTGCAACTTCCCCAAATGTCTCATGCTGCCAGGAGGAGTCTGGGGGTCCTGTGCCAACCAGAAGAGGAAGAGACAACTTGTCAGACTACCTTGGAGGACACGGGACAACATGATGATGCCGGTGATGACCATACCTTGACTGGGAGGGACTGCTTATGTATGGGTGCCTCTTGCCTTCTATTTAAACGTACACTTTTTGTCAAGACCTTGAAAGATGGGTCTGAATAGTGGAGGAGCTTCCCAACCTGACTGTATTAAATTCTCCTTTTTCTGCTATCACTATTAATTTTTCTCATTAATTGTCGTACTGAGGACAAATGGTTAGACCAGGCAGCCAGGGCCTAGGCTCAGACTCTATGGACTCCCACAGCAACTTGATACATTTTGATCCTTTGTGACCAATTTAAACCAGCTCAGAACTCACACTGACCCCTAGTTTGAAAAGTCCTAGATTGTAACAACTTTACAAAGTAGCTATTGTTATTATACCTACTTTGAAGAAAGGGAAACTGAGGCAGGCTTAGGTAACTAGCCACGAGCACACAGTTAGTGGGTAGAGAAAGCCAGAGCTACATGTAAGACTGGGCTATATTCTTTATATCTGAGGAGTACAAATACCAACTGAGCCTTGGTTCTAAATGCTTTCTGCTTAGACTTTTTGTTAAGTCAGTTAATCAATGTCCCAAGGCAACTCGTTTGGGTTTGTTTGTTTGTTTTGAAACAGGGTTTCTCTGTGTGTCCCTGGCTGTCCTGGAACTCACTCTGTAGACCAGGCTGGCCTCGAACTCAGAAATCCACCTGCCTCTGCCTCCCAAGTGCTGGGATTAAAGGCGTGGGCCACCGCTGCACAACCATCAACCTCTGTTTATCTGTTACTCTTATCTGTTATTTGTGTGCATGTATGGAAGCCAGGGGTCAAGTTTTCTGAGTTGGTTCTCTTTCTGGGGATTCAATTCAGGTTGTCAGGTACCTTTACCCACTGACCCATCTGTCTAGCCCACAACTATGGCTTCAATATTGGTCTTCTTTTCTGTTTCTTTTATTTATTTATTTTACAGATATTTTGGTCTCTAACTGTAGATGATAAAGCATTTGGCCACATCACTGTGGTATGTGGTAGACCTGGCTGCTTAAATGTGCAGGATGAACCCAGAGTCCATGTTTGTCAGACTCTTGGCCCTACGAAATGACATTAAGGGAATAAAACCCAAGCCCTTGCTAGCTCCTGTTTTCCTTGGTTGCCCACAGGGCCTTGGGCATGCCAGACAAAGGGCCTACTGAGCCACACCCCCTCAAGCCTGTTCTCAGGGGTGGATTCCAGGCAGGTGCTTCATCTCTGAAAGCTATATCCCCGATCCTTTCCTGCCTCTTATTTTTCTTTTATCCTCTTCCTGTTTCTGACAGAGGCTTTTCTGAGCAACAGGGAGAAAAAGGCCAGGCCTCCCGGAATTCCTACGTGCAGTTCCGTCTGCGACCAGCAGGGAGAGCCATCGGTAAACAGTGGTATTTGCGGATTAAGGTATTTAACCGGTTACTCCACAAATTCACGGTGACACAGCACTTCTCAACTTCTCTCTTCCCTTCCCTGTTCCTCGTTAGAAGTGATTTATCAGCAGTTTGCTTTTGTTTTGTTGTTTTGACATAGGGCCTAAGGTAACTCACGATGGTCTTGAACTTGCTGCTTAGCCAAGGATAGGTTTGATCTGAGTCGCCTACCTCTGCCTCTCCAGTGGTGGGGGAAATTACAGGTGTACACTACTACAGCCAGACTGTAGTTTGGTTTTCACCGGAAGACCCAGGGCTCTCTCCTTTGCCATGAATTAAGACCCTCACTAAGTCCCTGGGGAGAAGGATAACCTATGGAAAAAAAATGGAACTTCTAGAAAGAGCCTCACCCAAAGCAGGATCTGCTCTGGGAATCAGCAGGGACTGGGCTCCTGGTGGCCTCCACCCTTTTGGGGCACTCTGATAGTCAATATCTTAAGAATCGCCAAGACTAGCAAGGGTGTGTGGCCCTTTATCTGGAACTTTCAGGTCTGGTCCAGAGTTAACTTCTAGACTGAGGAGCCTGGGGACGCTGGGGGAATCCTGCGCCCTCCCCTGGGGCAGCCCCAAAGCTTTAGCTCAATGTTCTTCCAAGGACTGCAGTTCTCTCTCTTCTGTCTCTCTCTTCTAGTGTGATCCCTTCCAATCTCTTCGCAGTAACTTGCTGCCTAACCTTTTCGATTTTCTGTTCCAGTGACCGAACTATGACCAAACTGCAGACGTTTTTGGGGGGCTTAAGAGCATGAACCAGGGCTGGAGAGATGGCTCAGTGGTTAAGAGCACTGACTGCTCTTCCAGAGGTCCTGAGTTCAATTCCCAGCAACCACACTCACAACCATCTGTAATGGGATCCGATGCCCTCTTCTGGTGTGTCTGAAGACAGCTACATTGTACTCATATACAAACAAACAAACAAACAAAAAGCATGAACCAGAGTTCAAATCCCAGCACAGCCATGTACCAGCAAGTCCAATCCGCCTCAGTTTTCTTATGTGTTAAGTGGGGTAGCACACTAGTTACCATTCCAAATGAGGGTCACCAGGATTTTAACACGTATAGGGAGATGGTCCGGCTGGCTGGATGCCAAGCTGGTACTGGTTCAGGAAACCCTTTCTGGGTGTGCTACTAGGACCACCACCACAATCACATTTCCTAAGGGCCCCTGGCTTGCATGTAACTGTCAGAAGATTCCTCCAGGTTCCCACGGTTAATTCTTTTATGCCTTGGACTCACATAAAGCTGAATCAAAGAGTCCTCCATTTCTGCCCCCGTGCCCACTTGCTGGCCCACAGGCTGGAGCACACACCGCCCCATGTGGTCTCAGCCCGTGCCCATGACGACCTTTCCCAGAGCTCCGCCCGGAGTTCATGACTTCCCCCACCCGCCCCGGCTCCTGCCTGCTTGCACCGCCTGCGCCAGTGTGGTGAGCCCGGTCCTGCCAGTGGCACCGAAGATCGCGATCTTCTTGACAGTCATGATGCAGGGTCCAGGGTCTGAAAAGCTGAGAACTCCGAGGACGCGCGGGAGCCCAGTGACTGCGAGGTGGCGCGCAGCGGATCCTCCCCGACACAGAAGGAGGGGGCGGGGCCAGACAAGGTTCCCGCCTCGTCCTCGCCCCCTTAATTTGGGTCCAAAAGGCGGTACCGAGCCGACCACGCCTCCCGTTGGGAAGAGCGTGAGTGGGCGGAGCAGGAATCAAATTTCATTTCCAGACCCCCTTCTCCGATAGGCGCTTAGAAGTTGAAGCCACGCCCTCATCGGGGGGGGGAAGGGAGTGGGCGGTGCTAGGGCGATTTGTCACTCAGCGCTCAGCCTACTAGAGACAGCCACCCTTAGTGGGCGAGGCTGAGCGGGGCAGGGCGGGGCCGGCCGGGGCTTTACGCCCACCGAGCTTTCCTTGCTCACGCCCCCTTACAGACAGGCTCTGTACACACCTTCACCAAAGCCTCCTCCCAAAAAGCAAGAGGTGTGTGTGGGGTGATTCTGTGTGACCCTCAGTGACCACAAGGGACAGCATGGTTGTGGGCGACCCCTCTTTCATTCCTTGTGTTGCAATGTGAGTTGTGTATAGAGATCATTGATGTTATTTGGCGTCCTTGGGGTGATACTGTGAGGGGTACTCAGCCTGTATGAGTGTGAGGTATGTGTGAGGTAAGCTGTAATGGAATGTGAGACTTTCGAATTGGGAAGGTTTGGGACGCCACATGGGTGTGTGACAATATGATCCCATTTATGTGTGGCTGTGTGTGAGATTTACTGAGATTCTTTTTGTGTCTTGTTGAGGCTCTGATGTATGGGTGTGTAGCAACACAGGGTGTGTCATCTTTTGTGCCTAGGAGACTGGTGTGACATTTTAAGCGTGTAAGACTATGTAATTGTGAACTTTGTGTTGTGTGAGAGCAGACACTCTGTGACACCTTGGAGGTGTGTGACGTGTGACTGTATGTGCCATTGGTGGTGGTGGCTGTATCTGAGTGTGTCACAGTGTGTGGTCCTGTAGGGCACTATTCTATCCTGGGACACTGTTCAAGTGACTTCATGTGACCCTCATTGTGGTGGTGGCTATATCTGAGTTATCAATGTACGACCCTGCGGGAAGCTATTTATTGTATTGGTGACTACATGTGACACTATTGGTGACATCTGAGTGACACTGTTGGTGGCGGCTATATCTGAGTGTGTCACAGTGAATGTCCCTGCAGGGCACATTCCAGAGAGGAAAACACTGCAAATGACTGCGTGTGACAGACAGTTCGAAGGTTTGACCCTGACTGACCCCGTACGAAGGAGTGACACCATGAGAGTGTGCATGTGGAGAGAGTGTGTGTGACGTTGCCAGGGGCCGGGTGTGTGAGTGACAGTGTGGGAGTGTGTGACGCTGCTTCGAGCGCTCGCGAGCGCGGCTGTGCATCACACGCGTGGCCCGGTGTGTGACAGCGCGGGCGGCGGGGCGGCGTGCGGGAGAGATCCCGGGGGCGTGCGGAGCGGCTGCGGCGCGTGGGGGGAGGCGCGGCGGCGGCGGCGCATGCGGATCTGGCCGAGCGGCGGGCCGGCGGGGCCGAACAGAGCCGGGCCCGGCCCGGCGACGAACGCCCGCAGGGAGGGCGGTGCTGCGCGGCGAGCATCCGGGACCGCATCGGCGGCCGGCGCCCAGGTGAGCGGCGGTGCGGACGGCGGCCCCTCCCCAGCATCTCCCCACCTGGCCCAGCATCCTCCCCCGCAAGCTAGCGGGCCTGAGCCCCCCGGGTCTGTTTACCCGGGTGGAGGCTTGAGATCCAACAAACCCCTCACCCCCACCTTGCTCAGCCTTGGAACCAAGCGTGGGTCACCCCAAGGCCTTGTCCTTCCCAGGCCCCCCTCCTCCGCACAGTGACCACAGGGGCAGAGAGGCGCGGCTCTGGAAGGGTTAACGCCTCAGATCCCACTCACAGCTAAGCTCCCCACCGGCCCTTGCTGGAGTAAGCAGGACCCCTTTTCCTATGCACCCCGGAAAGGCCAGAGCTGCAAGCTGGGCCCGGCAGAGAGCTCGCCAAGTGCTAAGCGCCTCCTCTGGCCCAAGTATCCTCCATTGGGGAGACAGTGGTGACCACCCATTTATAGGGAAGGAAATCAAAGCACAGAGAAACCGAGTTCCATACCGCCAGAATAAAGCATTGAACCTATCTCTTTTTTGACTCTTGACCAGCCCCCCGGACTTGCTAAGATATGAGACCAATGAGGGAAAACTCAGAGCTGGCTGGCTGTGTGTGTCAGTGGTGGAGCACATGGAAGTGTGAGGCTCTGGAGGGAATTCCAGACACGATGAGAAGAAAAGAATAAAGAGAGCTATGTACTGAGGGCTTGGTGTGCACCAGATTCCATGGTTGCTGAGTGAGCAACCCATTTCGTCTCCAGACACCCTTAGGATTTTCACAGATGAAGACCAGACAGGGCAAGTGACTTAGCTGAGGTCACACAGGTAGTCGTAGGTAGCCATGTGATCACTCACAGCTTTCTATGAAAGAAGAACAGCAGTGGTTTTTAGGGTGCCCACCTAAAGGGATAATCTCTACTGCCGTTGGCCACAATTTACAACCTACTTGGCACCTTACACTCTCCCGAGTTTGAAGCTGTCTGGGTCTTTTGAAAAGAAATGTATTATTCTATTTTTATAATCTTAGAAGTAGTACTAGGGTGTTTATGTGAGGGTTGTGTTGGAGACATATTTGATGTTACCTACCCCTAAAATAAGTATTCATGATGTATCAGGGTTCTGGGCAATACATCAGCCAGCTTTTGTTACGGGAATTCAGCGTAACAAATCGCCCCTCTCAACTCACTGTCTTAAAACACTAAGCATTTACTTAGCTGTAAAGTCAAGAGTTTAATAATTTAGGTTAGACCCAATTGTTCAGTTCTTCAGGCCTCAGCTGGGCATACTCGAGTTTTAGGGGGTGCCATAGTGATGAGGGGTATCATTAGCTGTGTTAGCTGGCTTTGACTGGAGAATTTGTGGCCCTGGACCTACTCCAGTCTAGCATCACACGTAGCCCAAGCAAGCTCCTTTATTAAGGCTCAGGACTGGCCAGCCAGTTCCTCCCACTCAACTCTGCTGGGCAAAGCAAGTCACATGTTAGAAGCCACGGTCAAAGAGAAAGACATATCCCTAGGCACCTACAGACCTTTCTTCCCCAGGACGTTGGAGAACTAGATGTTTACACAGAAAAGGGTGGTGACTACAGGGGTGAATATTTGAGAACGTTAATAAGCTCAGTTTGAGTCCCAGATGCTGAATTAGCTGAATGACTCATGCACGTGAGTGAATTCCTCCATGCCTCAGCGTTCACCTCTGTAAAATGGGCCAATGATAACTGATCACTAAAGAATTGAATACATGAATGCGCTGATAAAATCCTGAGCAAGGCAAGGGCTCAGATATGTTCACCCTTTGCCATTACTGCTGCATTGCAGACTCTGTGAAGCTCTGTGTTAATGATCATCAAAGAATACAGTGACTGGTAAGCTGTAGCAGGCGCTAGCTTGGGTTCCTTACAGCTGCTCTCTGAAGGGTCAGGCTGAAAGTTGTTATTTTGGTGGCTTAATTTTTAAAAAAAGATCTATTCATCATTTAGTAATAGTATTTCATGATCTATGATCTATTTTATTTATGTCATATGTGTTTGCTTGCTTGAGTTTATGTGAACTGTATGTGTGCAGGAGCTCACTGGAATTAGACAATTTTGAGCTGCCATGTGGGTGTTGGGAACTGAACTTGGGTCCTCTCAAAAGCAGTAAGTGTTCTTAACCACTAAACCAGCTCTCTAGCCATATATATATATATATAAGTTTTTATTTTTTGAAAGAGCACTCAGGAGGCAGAGCAGGCAGATTTCTGTGAGTTCAAGGCCAGCCTGATCTACATAGTGAGTTCCAGGTCAGCCAGGGCTACACAGAGAAACTCTGGCAGGGGATGAGAAACAAACAAACAAACAAACAAACAGGTCTCCTGTAGCCTAGGTTGGTCGTGAACTTGCTGTGTAGCTGAGGCTTGCACTCCTCCTCCTCCTCCTCCTTCCTCCTCCTCCTCCTCTTCCTCTTCCTCCTCCTCTTCCTCCTCCTCCTGCCTCTACCTTCCAAGTGCTGAGTTGGGATCATGCACCAGGCCCAGCTTGTGTGTATGTGTGTCCATGAAAGTTTGTGTGCAAATGTACACACACAAGTCAGACATCAACATCTGGGTGTCTTCCTCCATCATTGTCCATCTTATTTATTTTTAAAGATAGGGTTTCTCACAAAACCCAGCCTCACTGGCTGGCCAATGAGCTCCTAGGACCCATGTGTCTCTGTCCTGGTCATTACTAGCTAGCTTTACAAATGTACGCCCCTGTGCCCCACTTTTTACCTGGGTGCCAGGGATCTGAACTCAGGGCCTCATATTTGTGCAGTAGGCATTTTACTGACAGTCCCAGATGATGACAGTGATGATGACAATGATGATGACTACAACAGCGATGATGATAATTGAGACTATGTCTCACTATATGGTCCTAGTTAGCTTGAAATTCGCTGTGTAGGTCAGGCTGGCCTCCAACTCACAAAGATTTGCCTGCCTCTGCTTTCTGAGTGGCTGGGATTAAAGGTGTGCACCACCATGCTTAGCCTGGCTTATTAGTATTATCATTATATATTGTGTGTGTAGGTGCACATGTATACAGATGCCTTCGAAGGCTAGAGATCAACCTTGGGTGTTATCCTTCAGGTGATGTACACGTTGTTTTTGAGACATGCCCTTTTCTTGGCCGGAAGCTCACCGATTAGGCTGCCTGGCTAGTGAGCTCCAGGGATCTGCCTATTTCCACTTCCCTAGTGCTGGGGTTCTGAGCATGCACCACTCTATCGCTGGCTTTTTGTGTGGGTTCTGGGAATTGAATTCAGGTCATTATGCTTCCGGGTAAAACACATTACCCACTGAGCTGTATCCCTAGTCCCTATTATTTGATTTTTGAGACAACATTTAGCTAAAAGTAGCCTAGGCTAGCCCGAAACTCGTGAACTTTCTGCCTCAGCCTCCCAACTATGGGATCACAGTCTTTGCCCCATCACAATTGGCTTTTTTAGTCAGACTGAGACAGGGAACAGTATATATGGGCACTCACTGTGAGAACTGGGTCCTCTGAGCTCAAGCCGGTTTCCTGTACTAATCTTCCTCTCCTCACTTTCAGGCCCTGCCTTCCCCAATGGCACAAGTACCAGGGGAAGTGGACAACATGGAGGGCCCGGCAGCCTCCAACAACAACCCTGCAGCCCGCTGGGAGAGCCCAGATCGGGGTTGGGATCGGGAGCCTCCGGCAGCCGCCAACGCTGCTGCTTCGCTCTTTGAGTGCTCTCGGATCAAGGCCTTAGCAGGTATCTGGAGAAAGGGCCTGGGAGGGACATGGAGCAGAGAGAGGGTACCTCTCTTGATGGCTGGGAGTCCGGAGGAGTTGCTCCCAGCACTGAAGTTCCTTGGCTAGCCCCACGAGTGAATTTCCCACTGAGATGAGACTGTTTTGTACCTGTGGTGTCTAATGGGGCCGTCGCTCGTCTATGTGGCTAGTGAACACTCCAGGTGTGGCCAGCGCACCTTGCTTTAAATTTTACTTAGTTCTGATTTAAATTAAAATACTGAGATGGCGTCGGGACTTCTGGGCGAGGCAGCACGGGTGCACAACTTTCAAAATGCACAATTCCAGAACTTTTGTTGTTGTGTTTTTGTTTGGTTGTTTGGTTTGGTTTTTCGAGACAGGGTCTCTTTGTGTAACCCTGGGTGTCTTGGAACTGACTCTGTAGTTTAGGCTGGCCTTAAACTCAAAGAGATCCGTCTGCCTCTGTCTCTCAAGTGCTGGGATTAAAGACCTGCGCCACCACTGCCTGGCCTTGATTTTTTAATTTTTAAAGACCAAAATTTCTCTACGTAGCTCTGACTGTTCTGGAATTTGATGTTCCAGATCAAGATTGCCATCTGACGAAGAGAACTACCTGCCTCTGCTCCTGGTTAAATGCTTGCAAAAACCTGTGGCACCACACCCCAGCCCTCATTTTGTCTTCTTGAGGCAAGGTCTTACAGTATAGCCCAGAAATTTGTAACATTCCTCCTGCCTCGGCTGTTCAAGCTATAAAGCTTGCTGTAAAGTGGCAAACGGTTGGATTTCAGGACTTAAAAAAAATGTTTCCATTTAAAAAATAATTTATTGCCGGGCAGTGGTGGCGCACGCCTTTAATCCCAGCACTTGGGAGGCAGAGGCAGGTGGATTTCTGAGTTCGAGGCCAGCCTGGTCTACAGAGTGAGTTCCAGGACAGCCGGGGCTACACAGAGAAACCCTGTCTCGAAAAAGGTAAAAAAAAATAATTATCTGTAATTATGTGCAGGTGTGTGTTTGGTCCCTGTGTATGTGCGTGTACGTACAGTGCCCTCAGAGGCAGTGGATCCTTTGGAGTGAGAGTTACAGGTGTTTGTGAGCTCCCTGGTGTGGGTGCTGGGAACTGAACCTAGGTCCTCTGGTAGAGGAGCTGTGTGCTCTCAACAACTGAGCCATCTCTCCAGACTCCTTGTTTACATTTTAATTAATTAATTAATAATGTGTCTGTCTGTCTATCTGTCTGCACATGGGATAGCATTCCATCATGTGGATTCCAGAGATTAAATCGGGTTTCCTGAGTTGGTAGCAGGCATCTTCACACACTAAACCATCTTGTTGGCTCAAGACTTTGGGGTGTGTATGTGTGTGTGTGTGTGTGTTGCTAAATGTTCATCCATGAGGAAGGTGTAAACAATGTTTGTCCCTCCTCCCTAAGATCTCAATGACAAGTCAAGATATGCTGCCACCAAAGTTCACCTTTGGGCACCAGTGATGGTGCTTGTGTACAGAGCATAGACGAGGGGGACTTACAGCAGTGTGGGTGCTCCCTTCCCATGGCCCCACTGGCAAGGCTTTACCCTGCAGGATGAAAGCTTTCCTACGGATGAAGTTCCTGCCTCAGTCTTCCCTGGCCTGCGTACTCTAGCCCTTCTAGCAGCAATGCACAATTAGGGTGGAGTTGCGTTCATTTGTGGTATGGAACAGCTGGATAATCAGGTGGGGATCCCAGGATGCTCTCTGACCCTCCTGTGAGGGACATCAGCAGTCAACAAGTTCAGCTGTGTTGACCTTTGCAAGTCTGACACAACTCAACTCTCAAGAACGGTGATTGTTTTGCTCTCAGGATAGACCTCTACAACACTGTGTGTATTTTAATTTTAAACAGAAAAAAAGTTTATGTGTGCTAGGTGGTAGCGGCTCATGCCTTTAATTCCAGCACTCAGAGACAGAGGCAAGCAGATCTCTGAGTTGGAGGCCAACCCCCCTTCCCCCCTCCCCCATCAAAACAAGGTTTTGCGTGTGCATGTTTTGCCTGCAGATATGTTTGTGTGCTGTGTGCATGCAGTACCCCCAGAGACCAGAAGAGGGCGTTTGGATGTCTTTGTCGTCTTTGAGGAAACTTGTCATCACGCCCCTGGGCTTATGATTTTTCTGAGCTAAACTTGAACCCCCAAACTCTAGTAATCTTGCTGTTTCTGGTCATCTCAGAGCTGGGGTCATAGGCCTGGATAGGATGCCTGGCTCATTATATTCAGGTCCTGATATTGTATAAGCAAATGGTCTTAACCACCAAGCCATCTCTCCAGCCACTGTTTTCTACTTGCTTTGCATTGTGTGTGCATAAGGTACATGCGTAGGTGTTCTGGCCATGGCATGCATGGCATGTGGAAGTCAGAAGACAACTCTGTTGAGTCAGTTCTGTTCTTCCACTTTTAGCTGGATCCCAGGGATTGAACTCAGGTCACCAGACTTGCACAAGCAAGTGCCTTTACCCACGGAGCCATCTTGCTGGCCCTGTTTCCTTTCCTTCCTTTTTAAAAAAAAATTTTAATAATAATAATAATAATAATATATAATTATTATTATTACTACAAGGTCTCATTTACATCCCACCTCAGCCTCCTGAGTACTGGCATTGCAGACATGTGTCACCATATGTCTAGTGACAGTGTCTTGTTTTGTGGCTTAGACTGGTTGTAAACTCTCATTGTTTCTGCTCAGCTTCCCAACTACCAGGATCACAGACATTTATCACTGTGCCTGGTGCCCTGCACTCTCTTAGTCTTTGGCTTATTCACTCAGTATGAATGGAGCATGTGAGTTTCAGCCATGATGTCTTATACTCACAGCCCTTTTCCTTGCTGTCTAATATTCCACAATGTAGACATACCACAGCCTATCTGTTCACTATGCTGTGCTTTTGAGTTGCTTCAGGTTGGGACTGTTGCAAATGGTGATTGGTCAACTTCCAGCACAATTGTTGAGCAGAGCACACACATTTCTGGGTATCCACTGCTGGGAGTGAACTTCTTGCATCATTGAGTGTATGTATGTATTACTTACGTTTGTGTCTCTGTGGCTGAAATGCCAAATACAGACAACTAAGGGCACACACTCTTTCCAAAATTTTAGTTCATAGTTCCAGGGAAGCTGTGGTGAAGTTTGTGGCAGGGGTGCATGAGGCAGGGGCTCATCACATCTTGGTAGATCAGAAACAGATGAAGTAAATAGGAGCTAGTGAACCTCCCATCTCACACATAATGACCTATTTGTACTAGGCTAATCCCATGGCCTTCAAAAGAGGACCATTAAAAACAACAAGCAAGCAAACAAAACAAAACCAAAACCAAACAAACAAAAAAACCAAAAAAATGGAAGGATGGAAAGGAAAAACATTCACTGACTGGGGACCGCATGTTAAAAAACTAGGAGATGGGGGGGGGGGGGCTGGAGAGATGGCTCAGTGGTTAAGAGCACTGACTGCTCTTCCAGAGGTCCTGAGTTCAATTCCCAGCAACCACATGGTGGCTCACAGCCATCTGTAATGGGGATCTGATGCTGTCTTGGGTGTGTGTCTGAAGATAGTTACAGTGTACTCATAAATAAAAATAAATAAATCTAAAAAAAAAAACAAACAAACTAGGAGACATTTCAGAATCAAGCTGTAGCAGTGTGCATCTGATTTAGTGGAAATGGTTCATTTTCTTTGTTTTGTTTTTTTCTTTTTAAAACCATTTTCCATTCCTGTGTGAAAGATGACAGCCGGGCCGGGTTCTACACCACAGCACTCTCAGAACATGGATAGCAGAGGCAGGAGGATCAGGAGATCAAGGTCATCTTTGGCTACATAGTTTGAAGACACCCTGGTCCAAATAAGACCCTGTCTGAACAAATCTGTGTGCATCGTATGTGGGGACCAGAGGCTGACATTATGTGTCTCCCCAACTTGTTCTTTGTCTCATTTTTTTGAAGGTACAGTCTCTCAATGAACCTGGAGCTTGCCAATTTGGCTAGACTGGCAAGCCCCATAGACCAGGCTGGCCTTGAACTCAGAGATTGCCTTGCCTCTGCCTCCTGAGTAAGGGACTAAGTTTTATTTATTTATTTATTTATTTATTGGTTTTTCGAGATGGGAGGAGGGACTAGCTTTTAAACACAGGTTCTGATGCATCAAATTCAGGTCTTTGTGCATGTGTGCATGTGTGGGTGGGCAAATACTTTCTGACTGACCCTCCCCCTTAAATCCTTTAACACAGATTTCAAGCATGGGGTTGTAAGATCTGAGAGACACTAGGGGAAAAATCAGATATAACCAAGCTCAGGTAGGGGCTCACAAAGACATCTGTTAAAGTCTCATTCATAAAATCTTAGAATGAGGTCTGGTAGTCCAGGTCTGGAATCCCATCTATGGGGAAGCAGAGGCAAGAGGGTCAGGAATTCAAGGTCATGCTTGGCTCCCTAGCAAGTTTAGGGCAGTCCTGAGCTATAGGAGATGCTGTGCTACAAATGGGCTCAGCTGTCTAGAGCACTTTATGCTTTTGTAGAGGACCCATGTTCATTTCCATCACACTGTAACTCCAGGTCCAGGGAATCTGGCGCCCTCTTCTGGCCTCTGCGGGCATCAAGCAGGCATGCAGTGCACATACACTCACACAGGTAAAACAGTCCTACACATAAAAAGAAATAGATATAAAAAAGAAGAGGAAAGCCAGCGTGGTGGTGCACGCCTTTAAGCTCAGCACTTGGGAGGTGGAAGCAGGCAGATCTGTAAGTTTTAGGCCAGCCTGGTCTACAAAGAGAGTTCCAGGATGCACGGAACCCTATCTCAAAAAGCAATACAAAAAAAAAAAAGAGAGGAAGACAAAACAAAGCAGACTGGATGTGGTGGTACATGTCACTCATCACAGCAGAGCAGGGACGCAGGGGCAGGAAGATCTCTGTGAGTTCAGGACCAGCCAGGGCTACATAGAAAGACCCTCTTTCAAACAAACAAACAAACAAACAAACACAC
The DNA here is from genome assembly GCA_019843965.1 of Rhynchomys soricoides. Taxonomy (NCBI): domain Eukaryota; kingdom Metazoa; phylum Chordata; class Mammalia; order Rodentia; family Muridae; genus Rhynchomys; species Rhynchomys soricoides. The sequence goes on from JADRCH010000334.1 coordinate 314,342, forward strand.
ACAAAACCAAACAACAACAACAAAGCGAGAAGAAAAATAAGTCTTTGATCAGGGAGTAGTAGGACAGGCCTGGAATAGCAGCACTCGGGAAGTTAAGGAGCACAGGAAGTTCAAACCTTGCCTGAGTGGCAGAATTAGTTCAGAGTCAATCTGCACAACTTATTGTGACTGTTTCAAAATAAAAAATAAAAAGGCTGGGGGCGTGGCTCAGGGGTAGAGCCCCTGCCTAGAATCCCCCAGTGAGGGGCTGGGGGCGTGGCTCAGTGGTAGAGCCCCTGCCTAGCAAGTTTAGGCCTTAAATTCAATCTCCAGCACTATTAAAAGAAAAAGAAAACGTGTTTTAGGATAAAAGGTAGTTATTGGCAGGTTTCTATGGTGGAAAAAGGAAATAGATTGCAAATACATTTTATTTTTCTGAACTAACAGGAAACTTTAAACTGTGGCTAATGTTATTTGGGGATGTAACTGCATGTGCTAAGATGCTTTAACAAACAGAGCCAACTGCACATGGTGCAAAGGGTTCTGAGCTTGTTCTTTCCTTCTGGATAGTCCTGAAGAGAGTAGCCCATGCCAGGAAGACTCCAAGGGACACTCAGTGAGTTCCTTTCTGTCCTGTGCTCTGCGGCCTATGGCTTTCTAGCTTGTAGGAGTTGGGGGAGGAATGGGAAAGCCAAGATTCTTTTATTTTTTTTAGACTTTTAGTTATGAAATACAGTCTTACTGAAACTTAAAACAACGGAACAAACAGGAAGTGATCAATAGCTGTATTTACAATGATCACAGGGCACCTGGGAAGCAGGACACGAGGACTCCCTGGAATCGAAAGGCAGTATCTGTCTCAGGCTGAGACCTTGTCTCAGAAAACCAAACCCAGGGACGGAGAAGTGGTTCAGCAGTTAAGAGCCTTCGTTGCCCTTGCTGAGGGCCCGGGTTTGAGTCCCAGCATCTATATAACACCTTACAACTGTCTATACCCCAGTTCCATGGGACCTACTCCCTCTTTTGATCTCTGCAGGCACCAGATAGGCACATGGTTCACATACATACATGTAGCCAAGGCAGTTGTAGGACTACAATTGAAAAATAATTAATTTTAAAAGTTAAATATGCAGATATTTAGCATAGTTACTGTATTACTCAGGAAATCCATGCTTACTCATATTTGATGCTTCTCTTTCTTCATGTCCATGAGCCAGAATATTAAGTGGAAAATTCCAGAAACAATAATTACATTATAGTATACATTGTAGTAGGTCACATTATTTTCCTGTTCCACTTCATTAATTCATCTATATTGTTTTGTTTGTTTGTTTGTTTTGAGACAGTCTTTCTCTATATCCTTGACTGTCTTGGAACTCGTTCTGTAGACCAGGCTGGTCTCTAACTCATAAAGATCCACCTGCCTCTGCCTGCCAAAGGCTGGGACTGAAGACCACTGCTTTTTGACTGTTAGGGCAAGGCTGAGACTTTGTTTCCCAGCCAAGTCTGCCCTTGAACTTCTAATCCCTTTCCTCTGCATCACACACTGTGGTACAGGTACAGGCCATTATACCAGTCTGCAAATTCACATTTTAAAGCTTTTTAGTTTTAAGCTAGGCATGGTGGTCCATGCTTGTGAAAGACTGAGGCAGGAGGATGGTGAGTTCAAGGCCAGCCCATGGTATAAAGTAAGAACCTATGTCAATAAGTGAATAAATCAGTAAATATAAGATATTTGAAGTATAGCTCATATTGTAAGATGCTACAAGAAGAAAAAGAAAAACATCTAGGCATAGTGTTCACCCTTGTCATTCCTGAGTTTGAGAGGCAGGAGGAGTGAGAATTTAAGGCTAGCCTCAAAGCAAGTTCAAAGCCAGCCTGGAGTACATGTGACAAAAGTTTTTTTTTTTTTTTTTTAAAAGGGACAGAAAGAAAGAAAGATAGAAAAAAAGAAAGAAAAGAAGGTCAAAGAGATGGCTCAGTGGTCGGGTGTGTGGTGTAACCTGAGTTTAGTCTCTGGGATTCAAATCTCGCTTGGTGGAGAAAAGGTGACTCCCACAGATGGTCTTATGAGTTCTCCACAACAGGGTGTGGCACACACATCCCAGCACTCATAGATTCTCCCCCCCCCCCCAAAAAAGGAAGAAATAAAGAAGGAATGGAGGGAAGGAACAAGGATGAGGTGGAGAAATGCTTGCCAGTAATGGTGCTTGCTACAAAAGTCAGAGGAGCTGATTCTGAGCCCCAGGCCCACACAGTGGAAGGAATTTGTCCTCTGATCCATAGTATATGCTCATTCAATAAAAAATATGTTTAAAAATACTTAAAATAAGGAGGGAGATAGTTAGCTAGAACCATACTGCGCGCGCGCGAGCACACACACACACACACACACACACGCATATCCCTAAAGATTTTTCTGTGAGTAAGGGAAGCAGAAAGTGGACTTTCTCCCCCAGCTCATCCAGGGACTTGGGAGCTGTGTCTGTGGATATTGAAGAGATGGCTCTGGACATTCCTGTCTTCAGGGGCTTCGAGGTCTCCCCTGTGCCTCGTCCTCCACCTCCTCCAGCTGTAGTTTTTCATTGTATTGACTAGGCAACTGCTCCACTCCTGAGCGAAGTCTCCAATCGCTGCTGTCTTATTTTTAACCCCAAACAACGGCACAACACATCTCCCCTCCTGGCTTTTACAGCTTCTGGTTGGTCCAGCTTCGTCCCTGCTCTCCTAGGTCCCTTCTCCAAGCTTGCCGAGCCTCTGACCTTTTTGCCCTCTTTGATGAACCCTCCATGCAGCACCAATGAAAGCCCTAGAAAGCAGTTCTCTTCATCCTTAACCCCAGCCGGCTTCACAGTGTCCATGTGCATACCAGCTTCACTTCCTAGTGAGACTTCTGTGTCACTGCGACAGCAGTAGAGTTGTTACCAAATATTGCAAGGATGAATGAATGGCGTCAGTTAGGACGGAGAGCTAGGAAGGTTTCCTGTAGGAATAGTATCTTAGGAAATCTGGAATGAACAGGGATGTCGTCAACTAGGCACATAGCATCAGATAATGGGTGGCATCCGGGCAGGAAGAGGTACCTGGGCCAAGTCTTAGGCCAGCAGAAGATTGGAGGATGGTGGGAAGACGCTGGAAGGAGATGAGAGAGTCCTGGGAAGGCTGGGCTCAGTCTTTGTTTCTTCCAGATGAGCGAGAGGCTGTGCAGAAGAAAACCTTCACCAAGTGGGTGAATTCGCACCTTGCCCGCGTGGGCTGCCACATTGGAGACCTGTATGCAGACCTTCGGGACGGGTTTGTGCTCACCCGGCTCCTGGAAGTGCTTTCGGGGGAGCAGCTGGTGAGAGGTCCTTGATGGCTGGGGAATAAGGGCTGGATTCTAGTCAGGGTCCTGGCTGAGGGAGAGTCCTAACTAGTGTTAAGAGTTCCCCTTATTCAGCCAAGCAGTGGTGGCGCACGCCTTTAATCCCAGCACTTGGGAAGCAGAGGCAGGTGAATTTCTGAGTTAGAGGCCAGTCCCTTACTCAGTTTTGTGGGGGCGGGGTCCAGTTGAAGACGAGGGCTCTTATAGAGTGGGTAGAGCCCCATTGGGGGATGGGCTTTTGGAAGAGGTGGGGCTCATGCAGGGGCAGGATGAAGGGTGTGTCTGTTGGAGGGGCGGGGCTCTAGAGGGAGAAGATGCTCTGTTAGGGAGGAGTGGAGCTGGCGGTGTAGAGCTTAGAAGGGTGTAGGGACAGCTAGGTTAGGGGGTGGCAAGGGGCGTGTCTGTAAAGTAGGATGAACTTGGATGCGGGGAGTCAGTTGATGGAGTGATGCAGGGAATTGCAGCTGTGTGACAGTCTAGGTTGGTAGGGTTAGGTCATGGGTGTCTCGGGACAAAGGCAGTATTGTACGAGATCGTCTTGTTTGGGCTGGGGCTATGTTTTGGGGTCTGATGGACCACATCTCAAACAGTGTGATTATGATGGGGCAGCGAGTCATTGAAGGACGAGAACTCAGAACTCCCGGAGTCGTGAGGGGCACAGCAATGTAGGAACAAAGCCCAGTGTCAGGAACTGAACTATCAGCAAGAAAGAGAAAGGGTACTATAGTATGACCCAAGAGGAGGGGGCGGGGCTTCACGATGATGAGCGTGGCCAAGTAAAGAGCTTGAGGAAATCTCGAAGAGATCTTCCTTGAAAGAACAATGAGTGAAAATAGGGGCTCATGGAGGCAGGGGAGACCAAATTTTACCCTGCGGCCCGGGCTAGCTTGGCACTCATCTGTAACCCAGGCTGGCCCTGAACGCGCGGAGATGATAGAATTGGGTCCTGAGTCTTGAATGAGATTGAAGGGGCGTGGTCTTGGCCGAGAGAGAGGCAGAGCCGAGGGCTCCTCGCTCTTGGCCAGGTCCCATCACTCAATGCCCCTGCTGCCCTAGCCGAGGCCCACTCGCGGTCGCATGCGGATCCACTCGCTGGAGAACGTGGACAAGGCTCTGCAGTTCCTGAAGGAGCAACGTGTGCACCTGGAGAACGTGGGATCGCATGACATCGTGGATGGGAACCACCGACTGACGCTGGGGCTGGTCTGGACCATCATCCTGCGCTTCCAGGTGACCCCCATGACCCATGCCAGCCCGCTGCCCACTGCGGGGGGCCTTAGGAGGGCGCCCCCTCACTGGTTCCTCCCCCAGATTTTCCTCCCATGTTCCAGGAGCTCTGTAAGCAGGTGGTGGGGAGGTTAACATGTAATTGCGATCTCCCTCCCTGCTGTAACTGTATCTACACTGTTTACACTCCCGCACGATTCTAAACGCTGACGTTTAAGACACACAGAACTCTTAAATTACGTAGAATTAGTTTGCTCACCTTACCAATGAGGAAACGGAGCGATTTTAAAGATTACATTTTATGTGTGTGTGGGTGGGGTAGGGGGAGGGGAGTGCATGTATGCTAGCGCACTCATGTGGATGCCAAAGGACAACTTTCAGGATTCAGTTCTGTCTTCCCACAGTATAGGCATGGAGGCTTGGGATCCTCAGGCTTCACAGCAGGTGCCTCTACCTGATACACCATCTCGGTAGCCCAAATTGTTGTTGTTGTTTTTTTTCCAGACAGGGTTTCTCTGAGTAGTCCTGGCTGTCCTGGAACTGTACACTAGGCTGACCTCGAACTCAGAAATCCAGAGATCCATCCTCCTCTGCCTCCCAAGTGCCACCACCACCCAGCTTTTTTTTTTTTTTTTTGAGTTTTGAGTTTTGAATTTTGAGACATGATATCGGGCTCAATTCAGACTCTCTGTGATCCTTGAGACCTCAGCCTGCCAAAAGGTCCAGTCATTCATTTCCACATGAAGCAGCATGGATTTAATTTTCTGAGTTACATGGAGCTTCGGCTCAGATCGGGCAATCTTGCTCTGCTACGGAAATGAACAGACAAGCTTTTGGCTTTTATGGAGCTCACACTGTGATAAGGGAGACTGAAGATAAACAAATGCACAAATACAGCCAGGCTCGTAGGGAGAAAGAATCATTTATAGGCAGAGAAGAGATGGCCTGTGTATAGTGCCTGGGTGGGAGAGGTCCGGGGCTGAAGAGGAGAATTTTGTTTTTAATGTTTTGCACGGACAAAGGAGGCTATGCCGGGAAAAAAAGACCGTTTTAAAGCAGTTACAGATATAAAGTATCACATTAGCGTCACTGAGGTTTTGGTCAGAAAATGGCTGGGACGCTGGGCCGTGGTGGCGCACGCCTTTAATCCCAGCACTTAGAAGGCAGGGGCAGGTGGATTTCTGAGTTCGAGGCCAGCCTGGTCTACAGAGTGAGTTCCAGGACAGCCAGGGCTACAGGGCTACACAGAGAAACCCTGTTTCGAAAAACCAAAAAAAGAAAAAGAAAAAAAAGAAAGAAAGGAAGGAAGGAAGGAAGAAAAAGGCTGGAATGCTGATGTTTGAGTTACATACAAGAATGAAGGGTGTGCGGGCAATAGGGCTCAGTGGTAAAGCACCTGCCTGGTGTGCATGGGGCCCCGAGTTCAATCCCAGGAGAAGGGGGCAAAAGATGTAAAGGTAATGAGGTGGGACTGGCTTTGCATGCTGGAAGTACCAACAAACACTGAGGTTAGGGACCAGGGACAAGCAGGGGAGAGAGGAGATGACCTCAGAGGGATTAGCAGGACTGAGAGATCTGAGGTTGGCAAGTTCCAGTTTATTTTGTCTGGTATGGAGACAGACTACAGATTTTTTTCTTCTTTCTTTCTTTCTTTCTTTTTTTTTTTTTTTTTGAGACACAGTCACTCGTAGCTTAAGCTGGCCTTCAACTCTTCAGATAGCTGGGGATGACCTTGAACTCCTGATCCCCCTTTCCTTCATCTCCCAGGCACTGAGATAGCAGGTGTGTGCCACCACACTCAGTTTAGAGATTTTCCTACCTTCAATAATTCATACATCCCGCTCACAGCCCTCCCTCCGCCCTCTCCTCCCAGAGATTATTTTTAATGGGAACCCATCTGTGATAGGACACTTACCCAGCCTGTACAGATTCCATCTCCAGAGTTAGGAAAGTGGGGGACAGCCAGATCAGGACCAGGTGAGATATGGGAAGAGAAGACAGATAAGGAGAAAACCAAAACCAAACCAAACCCAAACGCTAACAACAAATGTGGAGGCAGATAGGAAAGGCACTCGGGAGGTGGGTGGCCAAGCAGTGGGGGAGGGGAGGGACCGGCAGAGTTGCTGAGGTGGAGATGCAGTGGTCTAAGGACAGGGAGGTGGGGGATGGTGGGCCTGGGGAAAGCTCTGAAGGTAGTTTGGGGTATCATAGTTACAGGTCTAGAACATGGGTTGGGGGCATCTAGGACCCCACTGGATCTAGGAACAGAACTCTGGGAACAGACTGGGACTGGAGACACATGTGAATGTCACCACATAAGCAAATGCAGCTGTGGAATGGGCCAATGGGTAAATGCTAGGGCTCCACAGCATTGTGGATGCCTCTCAGAAGGGTCTTGCGTCTCTTCATTGGAGTCCACATGCCAAAGCCAGTTCTTTAAAAGTTTTATTGTATATATTAACATTTGTCTTATATTTACTCGCTTCTATTTTATGTATATGAATTCATACACATGTATTCATACACATGTACTCATGTAACTCATATGATACATGTAAATGTGTTGTTTGAACTATATACATGTGGTCGTGAGCCACCACGTGGATGTCGGGAATCGAACCCAGGACCTCTGCAAGAGCAAGTACTCCTAACAGCTGAGCCGTCTCTCCACACCTATAATATTTATTCTTAAAATTATGTGTCTGTGTGGGCATGTGTACGTAAATGCAGGTACTCTTAGAGACTAGAGGTGTTGGATCTCCATGGAGCTGGAGCCATAGGCAGCTGTGAGCTACCCCAAATGCATGCTGAGACCTGAACTTTGATCCTCAGTAAGAGTAGTCTGCACTCTTAATTGCTGAGGCATCCTTCCAGCCCCCCGCAAAGCTAGTTCTTGAGCTAGGATCCAGTCCTCAAATATCCCCCTGAAGATAGACTCTACCATCTATTCTAGATTCTAGGCCACTAGAGGCTTTATTTGAGGGTATGAAGACAGGACCCCTAGGGCTTGCCAACCACAGAGTTTAATCCAAACTGATGAATTTCAGGTTTAGTGAGAGATCCTGTCTCAAAAGAGAAATTGGAACTTGATAGAGGAAAAACTTCTGATAGAGACATATAATGCAGTCACACAAAGGTTCAGACACATGTGCGCACTTGAACACACATAAATACACACAAAAAAATTGTTTAAGCAGTCATCTCTTGAAGCCTCTTCCATTCTTGGGAGGTCCCCCCACCCAATATCCCCTCCTCACTTTTCCATAGTAACTCTGTTTGTTCTGCTTAAAGAAATTGTATTTAGGTGAGACAGTGCACACTGTTAGTATGGCTCAATAATAGGATCCTTGCCTAGAATCCCCCAGTGAGGGGCTGGGGGCGTGGCTCAGTGGTAGAGTGCTTGCTTAGCATATCGGAGGCATGTGATGTGACCTAGGAATTCCCACTGTCCCTTCTTGTACCACACAGTGAGCTGACTGTGCAGGGAGATTAACATGAAGACCACACTGGCCTAAGCAGAAGAGGACAGTGGTTTGAATCAAAGAAGTTACCTGTAAGCTGTTTGCAGGCTTCAGGAAAATAAGACCTGAACTGACCTCCTCAGCTTATGGATGTGCCAGCCCAGTACAGGACTATCACAGTAGGAGACAGTCAATCACCGTCCTGAATCCTGCAAGCTTCCCCTTGTACCAGTCATCTTCAATAGTAGAGGGGAAGTGCTTGACCTCACGTTTGTCTCTTCACAGATTCAAGTTATCAAGATTGAGACAGAAGACAACAGAGAGACCCGCTCAGCCAAGGACGCTCTGCTCTTGTGGTGCCAGATGAAAACAGCTGGGTGAGCACCCCCTCCTCACAGGCAGGCGGGCCTGCAGCCTTGGGCTTGCTCCCAGAACAACAGCTTAAGGAGGAGCACATGCCCTTTGTCAAAATTTTTGTCCCAAACTGGTAAATGAAATAGGTCTCTAACACTAGTGAACAAACCTTTCTAAGAATTTCAAAAGCCACATGCAAAGGCAAAGCTAGCGAGGCCTTAGGAAGCAGTGTGGAGGAGCTGATGGTGTCGCTCACAGACTGCTTGCCTTAGAGCATGCCATTCCAGGTTTGATCCCAGTGCTGCCGAAATAAAACAAAATCCCCGCAAACAGCCATGTTGGCTGTCCCTAGCCTGTCCCTGTCCCTGTGTTCCCACGTCCCCCAATCCTGCCACTCAGGATATTTAACAAGTGCCTATGTGTAGCCCCCATTTCTCAAGTCCAAGCCCCGGCCAGCTTGCCCTGTCAGTAGTCACTCTCCATCTAGGGCCCTGCAGCCTGGGCAGTGAGATTCAAGGTCCTCCTTTGTGGCTGAGCGGGTGGGGTGGTTACAGGCTGCAGTGTGGTCTCCTTGGATGCCCAGCTTTGTGGGGATGGGCATGGCACATCCTCCAGTGCCCCATGGAGAACAGGGGTGGGGGAGCGGGAGGAACAGATGGGAGGGGTGGGCTTTGTGTGCCTTATCCTTCTGGGTCTGTCTTGTGGAGCCATCTGTTTCTCGTGTCTGGCTTTACCTCGGTTGGCTTGTACCTCCCACCATCCTCTGCCTCCTTCTTCCTCCGCCTCCCCCCATCACCTCCTACTTAATCCTCTTTTTTCTTGGTTTCCTCATGTATCTCTCTTCTTCCATACATCTTATCTGTCTGTCCGTCCATCCGTCCATCCATCCCTGCTTTATTTTTCATTTTTATGATTTTTATTTATTTTTGTTCTATGTGCATTGATGCATGTGTGCACATATGTCTGTGTGAGTGTGTTGGATCACTTGGGTTGCATACAGATGCAAGCTGCCATGTGGGTTCTGGGACTTGAACTCCGGTCCTTTGGAAGAACGGCTAATGCTCTTAAACCATTGAGCCGTCTTGGTAGCCCGACACCCCTCGATCCTTTACACCCATCAGTCATCCACCTTTCTCTTCCTTACTCCTGTTCTGCTCTTCTGACTCATCTCTGCCTTTGTCACTTCCTTCCCCATACCCAGTTACCCTGAGGTAAACATCCAGAATTTCACTACAAGCTGGAGAGATGGCCTGGCCTTCAACGCCCTCATCCATCGTCACAGGTATTAGTATGCCCTGCCCTCTACCCCCACATCCCTTAGACCACACACCTGTACACACACACCTGTGCACACACACACACACACACACACCCCTCTCTCTTCTCCTTTACTCCTTCATACACACTTATTTTACACTGGATACACATCTTTCACTTTTTCACGTTTTTCACTTTTTCTCAGAAGTGCATATACTCACCCACACAGACTCTTGTCCGGCCACAAACCTGCATCCTCGTGCACCTTGCATGGGGATGTGTCCACACATTCAAACACCCATTAATATATACACCCAAAATAGAGAACTCATTCCCAGGTGTCTTAGCTTGTTTTTTATTGAAACACTAATGAAAATCAGTTTTGGGTGTCTTGCAAAGGCCCTCCTCTGTGGTTGAGACTCTCAGGTCACACCCCATCACTAGAGAAGTCAGGGCAGGAAGACAGGCAGGAGCCTGGCTGGAGGAACTGAAGCAGAGACTATGGAGGAATGCTGCTTACTGGCTTGTTCCTCATGGCTTGCTCTGCTTCTTTTCTTATGTAACTGAGGACCACCTGCTAAAGGATGGCACCTCCCACAGTGGGCTAGGACCCTCCACATCAATCATTAATTAAGAAAATAAAGTCATTCTGATGATTGCATTTTCTCAACTGAGGTTGCCACTTCCCAGATGACTCTAGCTTGTGTCAAGTTGGCACACAGACAGATACCTGGTCTGCCTAGTATTCACCAGTGAGGGGCTGGAAGTGTGGCTCAATGGTAGAGCCTTTTCCTAGCATGTGGGAGGCCAATTGACATGCACAGCCAGGATGGGGGACCCATTCCTGGTGGATTGTCTGCTTTGGAATATACTCAGTGCCTCTACATCCCCCAGAGCCCCACTTCCTGGATTCCTGCACATTCATGTACCTATACCCCAAGGCCTCACACTAAACAGGCTAAAGGTCGAGTGTCTGGAAAAAGGACACTCGCATTGTACCTTTCCAAATGATGGATTAGGGAAACTGAGCCTAGGGTCTGGAAGGATTTTGTTCGGGTGTGGCCAAAGACAGGGCCCTGTTTTTCCTGGCACATGCATTTTACTCACAGTTGCCAGTCTCACAGAAACACCTCCTCCATAAGATCCAGACACATCCTCCATAAAAAAAAAAAACAAAAAACAAAAAACAAAAAACAAAAAACAAAAAAACCCACAAACTGGGACTAGGTCATGTTTATCACCAGGCTGCATCTACAAAACGTCTTCTACATCCCAAGCACCATCTCTTGCTCTCTCTCTGTGAATTCGTGTAATATTCACTGATGCCATGGGCATTTGCTATTCGTATCATCCCATTCTCAGTGAGGAAGCCGAAGGAGAAGTAGGACACTCAGCCAGAGTGACATGGCCAAGATTCGATCGAGCTAGGCCTGAACCCAGTGGACTAGTTCATGACCTCACACTTCTAGTTGTGACAGAGTGTTATATATACCACTCGTGATTCGATATGTGTGCAGCCTATCCATATACATGCCCTGAGCATGACATGATACACACACACACACACTCGAATATCTGAGCAGACACTGGACATGTGTGCAGCCTATCCATATACATGCCCCAAACACAACATGATACGTGCATACATACATACATATATATACATACACACACATATATACAAATATACATACCTGAGCAGGCACATATGTATCATCTACATGCAGCCCAGATACTACATATTGCTGTATATAAATAAACCAGAAGATCCAGGGATGGTGGCGCATGCCATTAATCACAGCACTTGGGAGGCTAGGGCAGGTGGATCACAGTGAGTTCAAGCCAGTCTGGTCTACACAGCAAGTTCCAGGACAACCAGAGCTACAAAGAGAGACACAGTCTCAAAATCCAAACAAACAAACCAGAAGGTTCTTTAATGTCAAGCCCTGATGGCCTGAGTTTGATTTTCCAAACCCATGCAGTGGAAGGGGAATTAACTCCTGGAGCTGTCCTCTGACTCCCACACGAGTACCATGACACGTGTACCCTCCTAAATAAAGGTGCATGCTTTTAGTCCCAGCACTCGGGAGGCAGAGGCAGGCAGAATTCGAGGCCAGCCTGGTCTACAGAGAGAGTTCTAGGACAGCCAGGGCTACACAGAGAAACCCTGTCTTGAAAACCAAGAAAAAAGAAAAAAAGAAAAATACACCCAAGTAGACATGTGTGTACCACATGTGGACTGATCATGATATAATATTTATGAACTCACGTGAGTACACATGGGCATCATAAGTACACATGCCCTGACCACTATGTAAGGCTGTGGCCAAATATATCCAAGTAGATGGGTTGGCACCATGTGTACACATGCGCCCATGCAACACATGGTTTTACAGATTCATGTTGCCAGACAATCCCACAGACTTACACAGCCAGGCACCATGTGGGCTCTGATCACATGTGGACAGAGCCGCTTGTCTGTGCACACAGTGATAAATACACATGAATACATGTTTACACATGCCCTAACGATGCATGCCCCAGGCACATGCTTGCCTAGGCTGCAGCACACACCCCTTTCCTCCTTAGCTGGGTTGTGCCCCTCACCTGGGTGGGGCTCAGGTGAGGGTGTCTTTTCACCGGCTTGCTCACTGGCTCTGGAGCCTGCTTTCTGCCTGCTGCTCTGTGCCCCTGCCCAGGCCTGATCTTGTGGACCTCAGCAAACTTACCAAGTCCAACGCCAACTACAACCTGCAGAGAGCTTTCCGCACAGCCGAGCAGCACCTGGGGCTAGCACGTCTGCTGGACCCCGAAGGTGAGCCCCATCTGGTCCCAACTCCACTGTGAAAATACCTCCATCTCACCCAGTGACACACCAGAGCCCATAGTCATTCCAAGTCCCACCTCACTCCCAAGCCTTCCTCATCTCCATCCCTCCCCTCCCAGCCTGTATCCCCCTCTCTTCACCCTCAGCCACACCCCACCTTATCCCAATGGAGCCCCTCTTCTCCTCACCTTGCATTCCACCCCCAATCCCCATTTTCTCTCCAGCCCCAGCTTTAAACCCAGTGCCCTCTCTAGTCCTCAACTGTATCTCCACCGCTAACCACAACGTCACCTCTAACTTATTTCTTTTGTTGTTGTTGTTTTGGTGCTGGACATTGAACCTAGGACCTCACACTTGTTAGGCAAGAGCTCCACCACTGAGTCAACGCCCAAAGCCCTCACAGGTGGACCCTACAGCAGGGGGTCTCCCACTGAGCCACGCCCCCAGCCCCTCACTAGGGGATTCTAGGCAGGGGCTCTACCACTGAGCCACGCCCCCCAGCCCCTCACTGGGGGATTCTAGGCAGGGGCTCTACCACTGAGCCATGCCCCCAGCCCCTCACTGGGGGATTCTAGGCAGGGGCTCTACCACTGAGCCACACCCCCAGCCCCTCACTAGGGGATTCTGGGCAGGGGTTCTACCACTGACCTATATCCCAGTTTTCTATTTACTCTTTTATTTTGGCAGAGTCCCTGAGCTTGGCATCCTCTGGCCTCAGCCTTCCACATGTCTGAAGGACCTTTACTCTTTACTCTGGGACTCTTACCTTTGCTCCTCTCTCCTTCCTTATCCCCACGACCTCATTGGCCCACTTGCAACCACTTCCTGTCTTCTGTCTATCCCAGCCCCACTCCTCACTGCATCCTCTGTGGCAATCCTCAGTGCTCCCTGGCACCGTCAGTCCCCTGCCTCTGAGATAACAGCATCTTCCTTTTCTGGACACAGACTACATTGCTGCATAGCTGGGGTGGTTCTCACAGTTGTCCCATTCATTCTCACACTCTTCTCTTTCACCACACACTAATCTTACTGAAGAGCTATTTTTGTTTACTTTTGCAGTACTGGGGATTAAGCCTAGGGACTTGCACATGCTAAGCACATGTTCTAACCCTGAATACCATCCCAGCCTGCCAATTCTTGTTTTTGTTGTTGCTTTTTTTCCCCGAGACGCTTTCTCTGTGTGACCCTGGCTGTCCTGGATCTTACTCTGTAGACCAGATTGGCCTCAGACTCAGGATCTGCCTGTCCCTGCTTCCTTGATGCTGGGATTAAAGGCGTGCGCCACTGAGCCTGGCTTCAGCTGTGTTTTAATGAGATGTGGGTGAAGTCCCCGTTTTATTTCTCCTGCTCTAATTAAATACTCCGAGAAGATGCAAGTTAGAGGAGAAAGGGGTTATTTTAGTTCATGGGTACAGCCCATCGCTGTGGGGACGTCAAGGCAGCAGGAATTTACAGCGGCCAGTCACATCATAGCCACAGTTCAAAGAAAAGAGAAATGCATGGATGTGTGCTCACTTGCTTGTTTGTGATCAGTTGCATTTCTCCAGTCAGATGGGACATGCCCCCTTGCCTGGGGAATGATGCCACCACGGGTGGGCTGGGCTTTCCCGCATCAATTGACTAATTAAGACTATCCCTCACAGACACGCAAGTCACTGATTGAAACTGACCATCACACTCACCATATTCTGTAAAGTTGTAAACATGGTCTCAGTAGTCCATGCTGCCTCTGATGGCTGTGCTCAGCCTGAACACAATAGATGTTGGTGGATGCCAGTTTCATGAGGCAGTGCAGATTGATGTAGGCTGGATGGAGTGGCACAAGGCTAGAATGCCAGCTCTTTGGAGACTCAGTCAGGAGGATCAAGAGTTCAAAGCCATCCAGTACAGACCTTGTCTTAAAAATAAAACCACACAGATGTGTGCATGTTTGGTGTGTACATTTTAAGTAACATTAGAATTTGTCAAGTGCCCCATTTGTGGCTGCTTATCCTTTTTAAAAAATAGTTTTGTTTCCGTGTGTGTGTACACACTCGAGTGCCCACAAACACGGGCTTTCAGGTGCCTACAGAGCCAGAAGCACTGGACTCCATGGGGCTGGAGTTACAGGCAACCGTAAGCTGTCCTGGGTGGGTGCTGGGAACTGAAACCAGTCTTCTGCAAGAGCACTGTTCCCTCTTAACTGCTAAGCCATCTCTTTGTCTCTAGCTCTTCTTTCCTTTGTATTGTTGAGACAGTCTTATGTAGCTCTGGCTAACTTCTCTATGTAGCCAAGGCTGGCCTTGAGTCCCTGCCCTTCCTGCCTCCACCACCTGAGGGCTAGGAGTACAGGTGTGCACCACCACACACCTGGCTATTCTTTCTAAGTTTCCCCATGTTCCCGGGCAGCAGGGATTGAGAATTGTCATCATGTAACAGTGAGAGAGACAGAAACTCAGCGAGGTTAGGGCCATTCCTTAAGGACATACACCAAGTAAGGTGGTAAACTGAGATCCAAACATGCTCCCTTTGAAACACGAGTCCTGAAAGTCGCACCCCACACATCTCAATTGGTGAATGTTCCCTGAGTTGCAGCCGAGTGCTAGGCATGGCAGGGGCTGTGAAGGAAAAGGGCAGGCCTAGATATCTTCACAGAACTCAGGTCATGGTGTGGTCACAATTTAATCCCATGTCCTGATGCCTTTAAAGAGGAAATGATAACGCTGTCATGAGGGCAGGGGGGAGCTTGGTGGTTGTTCACTTGCCTTTGCCTAGCATGTGCAGAGCCCTGGGTTCGAACCCACACACACATACACACAGACACAAACAAATACACAGACACACACAGACACAGACAGACACACATACAAATATACAGACACAGACAAAGATACACACACAGAAA
>JADRCH010000334.1:329704-348646 GCA_019843965.1 Rhynchomys soricoides
ACACACACACACACACACACACACGATATTATGAGGGAGAAGACAGAAAGAAACTGAGGTAGGGAATGCAGATCCAGGAGTGTGAGCCTGAGGCAGCACGGATAGAAGTAATGACAGGGGCCGGTGAGATAGTTCAACCCGTAAAGGCGCAGCCACTGAGCCTGACAACAGAGCCTCACATCGTAGAGGAAGAGAGCCAGCTCCTCGTGGCACATAATTAATGTAGTTTATAGTTAATTTATTTGTGGTTATCTGTCTGACTCTGCTTGATCCCATGAGTTAGAAGATACCCACTGGGCAGATTAAAAATAATAATAACAAAAACAATCCCCCTTCCCAGAAGATGGAACTTGGGAGATAGAGGCAAGTGAATCTCTGTGAGTTCAAGACTACAGAGAACTAATTGTTCTTCCAGAAGACCCAGGTTCTATTCCCAGCTCCCAGATAATGGCTCACAACTGTTTGAAACTTTAGTCATAGGGTATCCAACACCTTCCTCTGGCCTCTGAGAGCACTGCACTGCACAACACATGTGATTACAGACATGTAGGCAGAACACCCATACATATAAAATAAAAATGGAGTTTAAATTTTTAAGAAAAATTAGCCAGGCAATGGTGGTGCACACCTTTAATATCATCACTGGGCAGGCAGGTAGATTTCTGAGTTCGAGGCCAGCCTGAACTACAGAGTGTGTTCCAGGACAGCCTGGCCTACACAGAGAAACCTTGCGTCAAAACCCACTCCCCCACCCAGTCCCCAATTTTTTTTTTAAGAAAAGAAAAATAAAACCAGGAAGAGAGAGATGGTTCAATGGCTAAGAATGCTGACTGCGTGAGGCTATGGGGTTCAGTTCCCAGCACCCACATGGCAGCTCACAACGGTCTCTAACTGCAGCTCCAGGGGATCTGGCGCCCTCTTCTGACCTCTCACAGCACTGCACGCAAATGGTGCACAGACATATGTAGGCAGAACACAGAAACACAGAAAATGGTAAAAAACAAAAAACAAAACAAAAACAAAAACAAAAACAAATTCCCAACCTTTTTAACTAAAAAAATAAAAAATAAAACCCCAGCACTTGAGGAGTAGAGAGGTTGCTTTGCCTAAGGTCACACAGATAGTCGGAGACTCCACCGTGCTCCTTGACCCTCCTCCCCCACCAGACGTGAACATGGAGGCTCCAGATGAGAAGTCCATCATCACCTACGTGGTCTCCTTCTACCACTACTTCTCCAAGATGAAGGCTCTGGCTGTGGAGGGAAAACGGATTGGGAAGGTAGGAGGGAGCCTAGGAGTGGGGAGGGTGGAGACTTTAGGAATCACTCACAGGTCTAGGAGAGAAATCTCTATCAGTGCGCCCCACCCCCCACTCCACCCACCTTTACACCGGAACCAGACCCCCCATACCTTGGACTTGGAGATTTCTCCCCTGCGCAATGAAGCTGACTCTCCGTTTTTTTGTGCTGGGTCAGGTGCTGGACCAGGTGTTGGAGGTGGACAAGATCATAGAGCGCTATGAGGAGCTGGCGGCGGAGCTGCTGGCCTGGATCCACCGCACCGTGGACCTCATCAGCAACCAGAAGTTTGCCAACTCACTGAGTGGGGTGCAGCAGCAGCTGCAGGCGTTCACTGCCTACTGTACGCTGGAGAAGCCCGTCAAGTGAGACTCGGCTCAGGAGCGGAGGGATGGTGATGGATGTGGGAGACGGGGGACCCTGAACTCATGTCTCCTCAGGTTTCAGGAGAAGGGGAACCTGGAGGTACTACTCTTCAGCATCCAAAGCAAACTGCGCGCCCACAACCAGCGCCTCTTTGTGCCTCGGGAAGGCTGTGGCATCTGGGATATTGACAAGGTGAGTGCGGTGGGGGGTAGGGGAGAGACAAGATGGCATTTTGGATGGCATTGTATAGGTCTCTATTGTAGAAGCATGGACTGAATGTTTAGTCTTCCTGTGGTAGACTTATGAAGAGGCAGGGTTGTTTTTTTTTTCCCGTGATTTTCTTCAAGGTGTCACATATGCCATGAGTGGCAGGATCATTAAACAGGGGGCAGTTGTTGAAATCTAAGTACCTCCTCTTGTCTTCCTCCAGGCATGGGGTGAGCTGGAGAAGGCAGAGCATGAACGGGAGGCGGCCCTCAGAGCTGAGCTCATCAGACAGGAGAAGTTGGAACTCTTAGCTCAAAGATTTGACCACAAGGTGGCCATGAGGGAGAGCTGGCTAAACGAGAATCAGCGTCTGGTCTCCCAGGTACAAGGTTGGGCTTGGCCAGGGTAGAGGGTGAGACCACCGGTGAGGGGTGAGGAGTGGGAGGTTGGGGGATGAGCAGTGGGGGTTGAATGTGGGGTGGGGTGAGGGCGTGAGGGTGGAGGTGAGAAGACCTCATTACACTGAGGCTCAGAATGGAGGCTATGCACATCGCTGTCTTCAGACACACCAGAAGAGGGCATCAGATCCTATTAAAGATGGTTGTGAGCCACCATGTGGCTGCTGAGAATTGAACTCAGGACCTCTGGAAGAGCAGTCAGTGCTCTTAACCACTGAGCCATCTCTCCAGCCCCTGGTTTAGTCTTTTAAATGACAAAAGAAGATCTAAGTTTAGAGTTAACAGAAGAGTGGGTTTGGTCTCCTCCTTAAGTGGAGTGAGGCTGGAGACTGTATCTGGTGTCCAGGGTAACACAGGAAGATAGAATCTGTCTCCTAAGTAACAGGACACTGGCAAATCCAGTCCCTGGTCTCCAGGGCAACTGCAAAGCTGGGGCTGTTTTCCGGGTAACAGGTTGACAGGTAGAGATCTAGAAACTGGAGAAAGTGGGATGGTTTCTAGGGTAACAAGGGAGGGTGGCGCTGGTCTCCAGGGTAACTAGAAAAGGTGTCTGTTGTCTAGAGCAACTATAGTGGGTCTGGTTTCTGAGGTAGCAGGAGAAGGTAGGGTTGATTTCTAGGGTAATTGGAAGTGGGCCAGACTGGTCTCCAAGGTAACAAGGGAAGATGAGACTGGTTTCTAAGGTAACTGAGTAGGGTGGAGCTAATCTCCAAGGTAATAAGTGGGTCTGGTTTCAGGACAACCAGGGAAGGTGGTGTTGGTCACCAGGCTAACAGGGAAAGGTAGACTGATGTTCAAGATAGCTGGGGAAGTGGGGCTGGTCTCTAGGGTAAAGGAGACTGTAGGCTTGCTCTCTGACGATGAGGGGGAGAGTTTCTAGGGTCAATCGAGGTCAAAACAACAGGAGGATTTGCTGAGGCAGCATGGTAAGTGTCTGTGGCCTGCAACTGCCCAGGACAACTTCGGATATGAGCTACCGGCAGTGGAGGCAGCCATGAAGAAGCACGAAGCCATTGAGGCAGACATTGCAGCCTATGAGGAGAGGGTTCAGGGTGTGGCGGAGCTAGCCCAGGCATTGGCAGCTGAAGGCTACTATGATGCCCGGCGGGTGGCAGCCCAGCGTGACAGTGTCCTTCGCCAGTGGGCCCTGCTGACTGGATTGGTAGGTGCCCGGCGGACCCGGCTTGAGCAGAATCTGGCCCTGCAGAAGGTCTTCCAGGAGATGGTCTACATGGTGGACTGGATGGAGGAGATGCAGGTGAGAACCAGATGAGGGACCTCAGAGTGCTGGGGGGTCAGGGAAGGATGCAGATTCTGGGTTGACACAGAGGTGGTGATGTAGGAGGTAAGAGACACAGAGAGATAAAGAGGAAGCCTCAGGCATATGGAGATGTAGCTCTGTTGGCACAGCGCTTGCCTGCCCTAGATTCCACTTCCATCTGCACATAAAACTGGGGATGGTAGTGCACACCAGTAATCCTAGCACTCAGGAGTTAGAGGGAAGAGGATCTGGAGTTCAAGGTCATCCTCAGCTGAGAGTTCACATCTACCCTGAGCTTTATGAGACCCTGTCTTAAAAAATTATCCCATCAGGATGTCTCAGCAGGTAGTGTTTTCTATCAAGCTGGGTGGCCTGACTTCAATCTCCGGGACTCACACGGTAGGAGGAGAGAGGAAGCTCCCCCAAATTGTCCTCTGACATCATGCAAATGAGCATTGTGGGCACGCACAGTAAATAAGTAAACGAAAGTAATGAAAATAAAGGCAGAGCAGGTGAGACGGTGCAGTAGCTAAGGTCACCTTCGCTTGTCCTGAAAGCCCTGAAACTCACGTGGAAGGGACACATAACTTCACAGAGTTGACCTTTGACCTTCACACACATGGTTTGGCATGATTGCCCCCTCCATATCACACACACACACACACACACACACACCCCCGCATGCACACACACACACAATACACTGATACACACTCACACACCCATACACTCATACAACACACTCACACACTCGCACACACTCACACACGTGTGCACACTTGCACGCTCACACACTTGCACGCTCACACAATACACTATACACACTCACACATTCACTCACACACACCCATAATACACACTCTCACATACACCCCATACTCACTTATACACACACAACTCACACACTCACACACACAATTCATTTTCATTCATTCATATCCACATTCACACTCACACACTGATGCACAATCATTCACACATGCTCACACACACTCATACATATACTCACACCCAGTTAAACACACATACACTCACACACATAAGCACTGATACACATTCACACACTCAGTCATATACACACATCCACACACGTGCACTCACACGTTTACAGTGATACACACTCATTTACACACTCACACACACATTCACACACACACATTAAAGGAGAAAAGCAAATCTCTGGCTACAGGGAAAACACCTGCATAGATCAGTTTAGAAAGAGATATCTACCAGAGATTGATGGAGAGAGAGAGAGAGAGAGAAAGAGAGAGAGAGAGAGAGATATTATGTTAAAACCGTGGAGACGTGGAGCTAATGAGAGATGGGAGAGATGGGAGCATTCTGGGGAGACACAGAGATGCAGGACAGTGGACACAGGAGACCATAACAAATGACCGTTGCCCAAGCTGTGTCCTGCAGCAAAGGCTGGTGTGGTGTGGGGAGAGGTAAGTGGCCCTGGGCAATACCAGTGGTGAGCTTGGTGTCTCTTGACAGACTCAGCTGCTGTCTCGGGAATGTGGGCAGCATCTGGTGGAGACGGACGACCTGCTGCAGAAGCATGGGCTACTGGAGGGGGATATCGCAGCCCAGAGTGAGAGGGTGGAGGCCCTCAATGCTGCGGCCCTGAGGTTCTCCCAGTTACAGGGTGAGTCTGGAGAATGGAGGTGCTGAGTCTCTCATGGTGGACTCAGCATGAGAGGCAAAGAGGACTCCAGAGAGATGGGTGGGTGGGAGGAAGGAAGGAAGGAAGGGAGGAAGGAAGGAAGGAAGGAAGGAAGTCAGTCCTTGGTTTTGGAGGCATCTAAGTAGAATCTAAGCTCCCACTCCATTAGGAAGATCATGGAGGGACCAATGCCAAGTGGGAAGCTAGAGCACCAAATTTTGTCCTGCTTTGAGATTATACACGAATACCTCTCACTTGTTTTGAATACTAATGTGCAAAGTCTTTCACATCGTAATCTCAGTTAACACCATAAAACAGCAGCATCAAATGAGCAGTGCTGGAGATGTAGCTCAGGTACAGAGGGCTTGACAGCGGGACTGGGGTCATGGCTCAGTGGTAGAGCAACTGTCTAGAATCCCCCAGTGGGGGCTGGAGGCGTGGCTCAGTGGTAGAGCCCCTGCCTAGAATCCCCCAGTGAGGGGCTGGGGGCGTGGCTCAGTGTTAGAGCACAAGCCTATCATGTTTAATGCCCTAACATTTCCCATCCCCAACATTAGAAATGATAATAACTCACAACATCATATGAAACAGTAGATGGTCAAGAGCTGTTCAGCAACAAGCTGTAGATACTCAACCCATTTGGCTTAAAGACTCTATAGGAAGCCAGAGGAGGAGGTGCAGACCTGTATTCACAGCACTTGGAACACTGAGGCAAGGGCATTGCTGTGAGTGTGAGAGCATCCTGGGCTATATGAGACTCTGTTATATTGACAAAAGAGAAAAAAAAGAAGAAAAGAAAAAGAAAAAATGAAGCTAGGTGGTGACAGTGTCTGTGATATTCAGCCAGATCCTGTCAGAGTCTGAAGGATCAGGGAGTAAAGGCTTGCCTTGGCCTACACAGGAAGTTCAGTGTTAGCCAGCCTGTGCTGCATGAAACCCTGCTTCTTTGTTTTTTAAAGAAATCAAGAGGAATTAATTGGCAAGTATAATCAAAATGGTTAGGAAGTGGTGCTGTGACTTCAGGCCAGGCTCCATCCAGGAATGGTTTAGTGACGTTCCTCAGACTGTTTCTACAGTCTGTTTGAGTACAGTGTCAGGCAGTCCCTCCATATATGGCTCAATGTGGAATCAATCAGCCTTGTGTCTACACCCCAGCCTTACAGACGCAGGAGACAGCTCCCTTTCTCCTACATGTTCCGCTCCATTGCTCAGCCTGTGATGATTCTGTCATCCAGCATCTAATTGGCCACACCAATGTGCCACGCCTACTTCAGGACCAGGAGTGGGGTCAGCCTGCTGTGAAGACAGTACTGAGAAAATCAGGAGGGTTGGTCACTGAAGCAGAGCATGGATGCTGACAGGCAAAACCCACACAAGTTCTAAAAGGTTCCCTTTGCTGAGGTCACTGCCTCCCCCCCTACCCCCCATTTCATCAAGAATCCCTCTGCAGGGATTCTTCTAAAGAGACTTACTGGATGTTTGAATATACGTATAGATGACCAAGAGCTACCTCAGAGTATTGACGGAAGTCTTTGGGTTTGGGATTCTAAAGGAGGAACCCTGGCCTTTTGCACATGGCTGGCATATGTTCTGCTGCAGAGCTCCAGCCTCAGCCCCATAACGGGTTTTTCCATAGGATTTGGGTTTGGGTTAGGTGACCTGGGCATGATTCAGTGAAGTGTGTTTTTCTATGACAAAATGCCTGATAAGCAAATTTAGGATGGAGGAATTGAGAGCATAGTCCACTGTGGTGTGGAAAGCATGGCAGCAGATGGGCCGCTGGCCACACTGGGTAGCAGTGAGAGCGGAGAGAGATGAATGTCAGGACCCTGCTCCCTGCATCCTTTTCATTCAGTCCTGGATCCCAGCCCATCCTTGGGATGGTAACACCCAACATTCAGGGTAGGCTGTTGGTGGCTTTTTAATAAGTGTGGCAGTTTCTCTCATTAACCCAGCTAGCTCCCAAATAATTGAGAATGGACTGTATTTTTTATTGAACAAGCTTTAAACAACTTGTTTGAACAAGTTCAACAAGTGTTGACTGCACAACAACTGAGCAGTATTAATTTATTTTAATCCTCTCTGACAACCCGGCTGCCTCCCAGCCCAAATCCGTGAAATACTTTCAATTATGGCTTTCTCTGCTCCAGCTGATTTCTCATGGTGTCTCCTGGACCCTCTCCCTGTGGCTGACCCCCTAGATAAATTCCCCCCTTCCACATCGCCTGCCTGGGAGGAAGTCCAACCCTATTCTCTCTTCTGCTCCGTCATTGGCTAATCAGCTAACTGTACTGGCCAATCAGGGAACAATTGGGGAGTGATGTTTACACCACATTGAGACTACAAGAGACTGTCAGAATAAGGGTTGCAGTCAGTTATGGGGACACAGAAACCAGCATTTGAATAATACAAGGAAGATTTTTACACGGTGCACAATAACATTAAGCGAACAGTAGGCCTTCCCTCCTCAGTTAAACATCTCTGAAATACCTTCAGAGAAAAACCTAGGTTTGCCTCCTGAAGATTAGCCATCACAGGGGACATAAATAGTTTAGCATTTTAATTTTTTTAAGATTTATTTATGTGTATGAGTGTTTGCCGGCATGTATGTATGTGTACCTCATACATGCCTTTTACCTTTAAAAGTCAGAAGAAAGGCATCAGATCCCCTCAAACTGGGGTTATTGATGGTAGTGAGCTATCAATTAGGTGCTGGGTGGCATTGAACCAGGGCCTTCTGCAGGAAGTGCTCTTGACTACCGAGTCGTCTCTCTAGCCCCTGGTGACTGGCTTCTTGATCATTCTTACCTACATAGGAGTAGCAGGTGGAGGCTTTTGAAGTTAGCAGTATTGGTTATTTGCTGGGCTGTGAGAGGGTGGGGTTACTGTGGTTTGCACAGCCACCATGTTTTGGTCTGTATCCAGAGATGCTTATGAGTTAGTTGGCTTGGTTTTGTTTTCCTACACTGTTGGCACAGCATGGCCTTTTCTGATGGTGTTTCTCCAGCTGTCTGATGCTGGTCAGCTAGCACTGTGCTGGTAGCTTTTTCTTTTTGGATGAGAAAACGGAAGACCAGAGAGCTTGCAAGGTGACGGGGGGGGGGGGGGGGGGAGGAGTTTCTCACTCTTCTGTGACTACACTGCCTCCTAGAGTAAATTTGGGTTGGCGGTGAGGCTAAGTAGGTAGAGTCTAACCTATGATGTGAGAGGCTCTGGGTTCAGTCCTCTGCACCAGCACAGTGTGTTGGTGACAATGGACTGTAAAGTCGCTTGGAAGATGAGTTCAGGAGGCAGGGGTTTAAGGGCGCCTCTGGCTGCACAGAGTTCACGGCATTTGGAGCTACTTGTCTACCTATCCCAAAAAAGAGAGAAAAGAAAGAAAGAAAAATGAAAAGAAAGAAATAAAGATAGATGATAGATAGATAGATAGATAGAGTGAAAAAAAAAAAAAAAGCCAGGCAGTGGTGGTGCATGCCTTTAATCCCAGCACTTGGGAGGCAGAGGCAAGTGGATTTCTGAGTTTGAGGCCAGCCTGGTCTACAGAGTGAGTTCCAGGACAGCCAGGGCTACACAGAGAAACCCTGTCTCGAAAAACCAAAAAAGAAAAAAAAAAAAAAGATAGAGTGAGCAACCCTTGAGGTTTCGTAGGCTGCATTTCTTCCTTGCTGCTGGGGTGCCTGGCCACCAACAGGCTCAGGGAAGGTGAAAAGCAGTTGAAGATAGGATTCCTAGCCTGTGTTTCTCCGGGTAAGAAACAGTGGGAGCTGGAACAGAAGCTGTGGTTCTCAAACTCCTGTGCACCCAGACACCGCTAGGGATGGAGAGGAGCTGGGGACCGTGGTTCCCATCCTCCTGTATCCCCAGATGCTGCTGGGGACAGGGATGGAGTTGAATACAGAAGCCCACAGGCCCGTGGTGAGCCTGGTGGAATCTGGTTTAGCTCCAAGTGAGTGCCAAAGTACAGAGGAACTGGAAGAGAGGCCTATGGGAGATTTAGGCAAGGCTCCATATAACAAAGCACCACCCCTCCTGTGGTGGTCCTTCATGAAGGAGATGGTCCTTGCATGTCCAAACTATTTTATCTATGGTGGATGAGGATGTATACATCCTACTCAGGGTGAACCAGACATTAAACACCTTTTGCAAGAAGGGATGCCCAGGAAGGGAAGCTCATTGGCTAAACAGTCAGGGTCTACCTATCTAGATACCTCATTAGCATGGAGAATTCTAGGTTTTTATGATATGTGACCGGTTTTTATGGTCCTTTTAGTGGGGTGTCTTGGTCACGTGCTCCAGGACAGGAACCTTGTCGGGAGTTGATTCTAATACCCACTGTTCTCAATTATGAGATTTGCCAGGGTTTTAAAAATCTGTTCGACTTTACCACTTCTGTCTGGTGGCGTGGTTCCTCTTGCCCTACACCCTCCGAGGAGGTTGTTGCGGCCCTTTCTGTCTGTCCAGGAGGCCTCCTTTGTCTTCTTCTTGTGACACCCCTAAGATGATCAATAGCACTGAGGATTCAACAAAGAGGCCAGTGTGGACTGTGTTGTCATGGTGATGATGTACTACTGATCCAGAACATGAGTTCTTGGTTGACCCTGCCCCATTTTTCAGTACTGGGGATTGAACCTAGGGCTTTGGTCATGTTAAGCAGGTGATCTACTAATTAGCTGGCCCCCAGTCACTCACAGGTGACCCCTGAGCTAATACTCTAATGCTGAGCCTGCCTTCTTTTTTATTTTTTATCTTTTTATTTTATTTTAATTTTATTTTGACATAGGGCCTCACTAAGTTGTTCAGGCTAGCCTTGAACTCACTCTGTAACCCAGGCAGTTTCCTGATTAGCTGGGCTACTTGGCTTTTAAGTTATTTTTAAAGATTAATGTGTGTGTCCGTGCGTGCGTGCGTGCGTGCGTGCGTGCGTGCCTGTGTGAGAAAGGGTGCCTGTGGAGGCCAGAATAGGTATTGAATACCGTATAGCTAGAGTTACAGTCAGTTGTGGGTCAGCACATGGGTGCTGGGATCCCAACTCAGGTCCTTTGGAAGAGCAGAAAGTGCTCTTAACAGCTAAACCACCTTTCCAGCCCCCTTTTAATGTTTTAGACAGAGTTTTGCTATGAAGTTCCAGGCTAGCCTCAAACATGCGATCCTGCTGCCTCCACCTCCCAAGCTCTGGGATTACAGGCATGTGGTACTGACTACATCGGCTCCATCTAAGAGAGGTTGACTGGGATCTGTTAAATAAATTTCACAGTTATGTACTTATGAACTAGGGACCTAGGCGAAGTCATAATATTTGCGGAATAAAGTTTATGGGACAAACACGGTGGCACCTGCCTTTAATCCCAGTATTTGGGAGACAAGTCACCTCCATTCACCAGGTTCTGCCCTCTGTGGAATGATGTGGAAAAGTGATGATGAGGAAGATAGCCCTTATCTGCCCACAGGGAACAATTAACCCAGAGGAAGACTGCACAGGTGGTGGCATTCTATGGAAGGAAGGCTGAGGTAGATGGTGAGGAGGCGAGAATCCAGGAAAGCGCTTGCTCTAAATTTGGGGTGTCTGGGAAGCCTGAGGAAGGGGTGGCATGGGCTGGCATCTCTTCCTACCCTCTCCTTCCTCTGCCCCAGGCTATCAGCCCTGCGACCCTCAGGTCATTTGCAACCGTGTGAACCACGTGCACGGCTGTCTGTCGGAGCTGCAGGAGCAGGCGGCACGGCGGCGCGCGGAGCTGGAAGCCTCGCGGAGCCTTTGGGCGCTGTTGCAGGAGCTGGAAGAGGCGGAGAGCTGGGCGCGGGACAAGGAGCGCCTCCTAGAGGCCACGAGCGGCGGTGGTGGCGCGGCGGGCACGGCTGGTGGCGCGCACGACCTGTCCAGCACGGCTCGCCTGCTGGCCCAGCACAAGATCCTGCAGGGCGAGCTGGGCGGCCGGCGGGCGCTGCTGCAGCAGGCGCTGCGACGCGGGGAAGAGCTGGCTGCGGCGGGCGGCTCCGTGGGCCCGGGCGCCGAGCCCTTGCACTTGGCTGGCCTGGCGGAGCGCGCGGCTAGCGCTCGGCGCCGCTGGCAGCGGCTGGAAGAGGCGGCTGCGCGCCGGGAACGGAGGCTGCAGGAGGCGCGGGCACTGCACCAGTTTGGCGCCGACCTGGACGGGCTCCTGGACTGGCTTCGTGACGCGTATCGCCTGGCAGCCGCCGGAGATTTTGGTCACGACGAAGCATCCAGCCGTCGCCTGGCGCGCCAGCACCGCGCTCTCACCGGGGAGGTAGAAGCGCACCGTGGCTCTGTGGGTGGTCTGAGGCGCCAACTGGCGACCCTGGGAGGAGCCAGTGGCGCCGGGCCGCTGGTGGTGGCGCTGCAGGTGCGCGTGGTGGAAGCCGAACAGTTGTTCGCGGAGGTAACCGAGGTGGCCGCGTTGCGACGACAGTGGCTTCGGGATGCGCTCGCTGTGTACCGCATGTTTGGCGAAGTGCACGCCTGCGAGTTGTGGATCGGCGAGAAAGAGCAGTGGCTGCTGGCCATGCGTGTGCCGGATTCCCTCGACGACGTTGAGGTGGTGCAGCACCGGTGAGCACACCTGTGGAAGCCCCCAGGCCCCTTGCTCACCCACCCAATCTCACATGCTTTGGTTCACCAGTTCTCATGGGGACAATCCCAGCTTTATTCTTCACTCTGCGCTTCATCAGCGTCATACTCTGGACCTCGATTTTCCCATGTGTCAAATGGGGTAGGCATCATTGCCTATGACTTATGGTGAGCAGAAAATGAGTTCACAGATGTGAGATACCTAGCAAATACCGGTACAGAACCTCTCAAAGCCATTTTCTGCCATTCTGCGGTTTAGATTGACAGAACACATATGGATCCACTTAAAGTTTTCGACAGGCCCCTCCAACCTGGTCTACACATGGGACTCCCATTAAGACAGATGCCATCTCCCTAGACAGTGAGGTGGCTCCCACCCTGGAGCACACCTTTAGGCCCACCACAGGCAGGCAGATCTATGAAAATTTGAGACCAGCCTGGTCTATATAGTGACTTGCAAGACAACCAGGCTACATAGCGAGACCTTGTCTCAAAAAATTAAAATAAATAAATAAATAAATCAAGAATCCCGGCCTGACATATGGGTAGAGGGCAGGTTGAAGGACATGAGAGTGACAGCTAGAGACACAGAGAAGCCGCTGAGCTGAGGAATAAAGAGGAGGCTAATTTGATATAGACCATGTGAGATTATCAATAATAATAATAATAATAATAATAATAATAATAATAATAATAATAAATGTGGGCAGTCATCCAAAATAAGGTCCAGGGGTCAGAGGTCAGGGCCTTGGCATTGTTTGGAGCTGCCCTTTAGCTGGGGATCCAAAGGAAGACTAACTAGGGAGATATGAAGGCAGTTTGAGTCGAGGTGTGAGAATACCAAGGAGGTATATAGCTGTCCATAAAGTTGAAGGCATTGAGATTGGACATGGAGATGGCAGGCCATGTGTTCAGAGGAGAAGCTCCAGGCTGTGAGAATGGATGCTGCAACCCAGGGACAGTGTGATAGAAAGTCTAAAGGACCAGGGCAGAGCACTGATCAATCTAAGATTTCAACAACCCATAGAA
This sequence comes from Rhynchomys soricoides, assembly GCA_019843965.1. Classification (NCBI taxonomy): domain Eukaryota; kingdom Metazoa; phylum Chordata; class Mammalia; order Rodentia; family Muridae; genus Rhynchomys; species Rhynchomys soricoides. The sequence continues at coordinate 342,570 of JADRCH010000334.1, forward strand.
AACACGAGCCTGTGCTGGTCAGGGTTGCGTGCACTTCCGAGTTCAAGCTCATCCTCAGCTACTTGGAAAGTCTGAGGTCAGCCTTGGGTTACATGTGCTACCGTGCTTCACCACCATCAGCAGCAAAACCAAACCAAACCAAACCAAGCAATAACAAACAAAACAAAACCAAGAAAACAAACCAAAACAACAACAACAACAAAAACCCAATAACAAAGGAATGTGAGAGAAAGGAAGAAAAATTCCTTAAAGGAACTTGAGAAGTGGCATAGGGACCTACAACTAGTGAGCTGGCTCCCGAGAGTCCAGACCTCTGACTTCTCCATCCTCTTCCTCTTCTGCAGATTTGAAAGTCTGGACCAGGAAATGAACAGCCTGATGGGTCGAGTCCTGGATGTGAACCAAACAGTTCAGGAGTTGGTAGAAGGAGGTCATCCCAGCTCTGATGAGGTGCGCTCCTGTCAGGACCATCTCAACAGCAGGTAGGTGGGTCCTAGGGCAGGAAGTTCTTTCTGTTAGTGCCTTCCCTATTCAGTGCACTGTGGAAGCCAGAGGTGTGTGATTTCAACCCTCAGAGGTATTAACGGGCACCTTGTAGATCAGGAAAATATTTTTTTGGAAGATATTTTTATTGTATTTTTAGTGTGTGTATGTGTGTTTGTGGCGTGCATGCATGCATGCACACACACACACACACACACACACACACACACCCCGTGCATTTGGATGCAGTACCTGTACAGGCCAGAAGAGGGTGCTGAATTCCATGGAGCTGGAGTTACAGGTGGTTGTAAGCTGCCCAATGTGAGTGCTGGGAATGGAACTAGGGTCCTTTGTGAGAGTAATACAAATTCTTAACCACTGAGCCATCTCTTTAGTCTCAACAACAACTTGACAAGAAGGTAGTACACACCCAGTGCTGGTGGTGATGGGCTGAGGACACAGCCGGTTTCATTGACTGTTCACTGGTTTCTCCACAAAGAATTCATGAGGTGCTATTATCGGCCAGGAGTTTTCTCATGCACTTTATCTTATTTTAGGGGTCTTATTTATTTGTATATTACTTTGGTTTCTTGAGACAAGAACTGCTGTTGCTCAGGCTGGCCTTGAACTCACTAGCTGGGAATGTCCTTGAACTCTTGATCCTCATGTTCTGCCTCCCAGGTACCAGGATTATAGGCGTGTGCTACTGCTGTACCTGCCCTATCTATCTATCTATCTATCTATCATCTATCTGAGTCAGAATACCACTATATAGCCCTGGCTGTCCTGGAACTTGCTATGCAGACCAGACTGGCCTTGATTTGAACTCATAGAGATCTGCCTGCCTCTGCCTCCCAAGCGCTGGGATTAAGATTTGTTCCACCATGCCCTGCTCCTTGTTACTTCTGAGAGAGCTCCTGCAATCTAGGCTAGTCTTGAACTTTCTGTATAACAAGGCTGGCCTCTGCCTCCCATGCGCTAGGATTACAGGAGTGTACCATCATGACCAAATTCCTAAGTACTTTATATTTACTGTTTTTTAAAAATATTTATTTGTTTATTATATGTAAGTACACTGTAGCTATCTTCAGACACCCCAGAAGAGGGCATCAGATCTCATTATGGATGGTTATGAGTCACCATGTGGTTGCTGGGATTTGAACTCAGGACCTTCGGAAGAGCAGTCAGTGCTCTTAACCACTGAGCCATCTCTCCAGCTCTATATTTTATTCCCCAGCCTCCCAGTTTCCACAGCAGAGCTTCCAGAATTTCTCCTCTACTGTCATATAGATTCCCAGAACAGAGGCCACCAAACTCGGTGGCAAGGGCCTTCACCTCCTAAGCTCTCTTTCAGCCCCAAAGTATATGGAACATGGAACTGTTTAAAAACAAAGGGCAAGATGCCAGCTTTCCCTCTGAAACACTACCAGAGGTCCTGCCAGTGTGGGAAAGGCTGGGGCATGAAGACACCGGTCCTCAGAATTGAAGTTCAGTCCAGCCCCGGGTGTATACAGGGCGCTGAGGCAGGAGGAACTGGAGCTCAAAGTTTCAGGGCCAGTCTTGGCAACTTAGCAAGATCCTGCCTCCAAAACCAGAGGTGTACGTGTATCCAATCCCACCACTGGGGAGACAGAAGCAGAAGGATCATAAGTTTCAGGCTAGCCTGGGTTACATCCTAGAATCTAAAAAGGGATGGGGTGGGGTGAAGAGATGGCTCAGGGTCTGTTTCTGGCACTCACATCGTGGCTCACAACCTTCTGTAACTCAAGTTCCAGGGGATCCAACGTTGTCTTCTAACCTCTGAGGGTACCAGGCTGGCACGAGGTGCACATATATACATGCAGGTGAAATGAGCACAGACATTTAAAAAATTGGGGTGCTGGAGAGATGGCTCAGAGGTTAAGAGTGCTGGCTGTTCTTCCAGAGGTCCTGAGTTCAATTCCCAGCAACCACATGGTGGCTCTCAACCATCTGTAATGGGATCTGGTGCTCTCTTCTGGCCTGCAGGCATACATGCAGGCATATGGCTATATACATAATAAATAAATCTTTAAAATGAATTAAAAACAAATGAACAAAACACTCCACCTATTTTATCTTGCAAATGTGAGGACCAGAGAAGGCTTGGCAGCCCCCTGTCATCTCAGCACTTGAGAATCAGAGCTAAGGAATCCCTGGGGTAAGCTGGTGCTAGCTGGACTAGCCAGATAGCATTCGAGAGCTGCAGGTGCAGAGGCCCCGCCTCAAGAAACAAAGGGGAGAGTGGTTTAGGGAGACAGTGATATCAACCTCAAGCCTCTGCAGGCTAACTCACACGCATGTGCACAAGGATACAAGCACACACACCACCCATGTGCAAAAAATCAAGCCTGAATAAATAAAAAGCCAAGGATATATTGGCATAATTAATTCTTTTTTTTCATGGTACTGGGCAAGTGCTGTATCATTGAGCTACATCACAGACACTAAAATATAAGCATTTTTCATAATAGAATATTCTCTCTTACACACACACACATCTCCAAGGCTGCCTTGAACTCAAGGCAATCCTCCTGCCTCAGCCTCAGCCCGTAGAGTGCTCAGATTACAAGCATGCACTACTCCACACAGCTGTAATTCTCTATACTGTGCCTTAGGCAGGCAGCTGAGCTCTGTTGTCTGTTTTCGGTTCTCCGTCACTAATAAACTCTAAAAGATAATAAGAAGACAAACAGAATCCTAGTATGAATCTGGTAGTGCTGGAGCGAAACATTAAGAGTTGGGCTCTAAGCACTGTCCAGGGTGGGAGCCTATTGATTTGGGCACAAACTGGGACTCTCCCAGGTCCCGAGGCTGGGTGTGCGGACTCTCTGCATCCAATCACCCTCTTTCCCTCTCCTGAAAAGGTGGAACCGCATCGTGGAGCTGGTGGAACAGCGCAAAGAGGAGATGAGCGCGGTGCTGCTGGTGGAGAACCATGTGCTGGAGGTGGCCGAGGTGCGCGCCCAGGTGCGCGAGAAGCGACGGGCGGTGGAGAGCGCGCCCCGGGCGGGTGGAGCCCTGCAGTGGCGTCTGAGTGGCCTGGAGGCCGCTCTGCAGGCGCTGGAGCCGCGACAGGCGGCGCTGCTGGAGGAGGCGGCGCTGCTGGCCGAACGTTTCCCTGCACAGGCGACGCGCCTGCACCAGGGCGCCGAGGAGCTGGGAGCCGAGTGGGGCGCACTGGCCGGAGCGGCTCAAGCTTGCGGCGAGGCGGTGGCGGCGGCAGGTCGCCTGCAGCGTTTCCTGCGCGATTTGGATACTTTCCTGGACTGGCTGGTGCGGGCGCAGGAGGCAGCGGGCGCCGTCGAGGGGCCGCTGCCACGCAGCCTGGAGGAGGCGGACGGGCTGCTGGCGCGCCACGCCGCGCTCAAGGAGGAGGTGGACCAGCGCGAGGAGGACTACGCGCGCATCGTGGCTGCCAGTGAGGCGCTGCTGGCATCCGACGGCGCTGAGCTGGGCCCCGGTCTGGCGCTTGACGAATGGCTGCCGCACCTCGAGGTTGGCTGGCACAAACTGCTCGGCTTATGGGAGGAGCGCAGGGAGGCGCTGGTCCAGGCACACGTCTATCAGCTCTTCCTGCGAGACCTGTGTCAGGCGCTCGCGGTGCTGCGCAACCAGGTGCCTGATGGTGGTGCGCTGGGGTGCGGGGTCAGGGCTGGGAGGGATTTGGGGGAGGGGCACAGCTTGCTTAGACGTGTTTCCCGGGACCCCTAGATTCCTGCTTTATTTGAGATGGGGGTAAGGAATTAAAGGGGTAGTAGTTTATCTGGAAAACTGAGGTGTGTGACAGAGCTAAAAGGTTATGTTGAGTTGTGTGGGTTTATGGGGCTGATAGATCGATCTATCGATCTATCTATCTATCTATCGAGACAGAGCCTTTCTGTGTAGTCTTGGTTGTGCTGGAACTCGCTATATTTATTAGGCTGGGCTTGGATTCACAGCTATCCTCTTGCCTCTGCCTCACGGGTGCTAGGATTAAAGGCATGTGTCACCATAGGTGCATAGTGGCATAGGAGGCCAGTTTTTAATTTTTTAAAAAAATTTATTTGTTTTGCCCGTGTGTATTCACGCGTAAAGTGCATTTAGAGTTCTGGGAGGCCAGATCCTTTGGGATTGGAGTTACAGACAGTTATGAGCCATCATGTGGGTGATGGGAATTGAACCCAGGTCCTTTGGAGGAGCAGCCTGTGCTCTTAATACTCGAGCCATCTCTCCATCTCCCTATCTTTTAATTTTTAAAAGAATTTATGTTTATTATATTTAACTGTGTGTGCATGTGTATATGCACACGCGTGCAGGTTCCCAAGAAGGTCAAGGTGCTGGAGCCACTGGAGCAGGTCGTTGTGGACTGCTAGATGTGGGTGCTAGGAACCCAACTCAGGTTTTCTGGAAGAGCAGAAAATGCTTTTAACCAATGAGCCATCTATCCAGCCCTAGCTTTTATGGAGACAGGGTCTCACTATGTAGCCCTGGCTGGCCTGGAACTCTCTGTATAGACCAGGCTGGCCTTGAGCTTTCACAGATCTTTCTACCTCCACTTCCCAAAGTTCTGGGATTAAAGATGTGCGCCACCATGCTCTGCTTGGGTTTAGTGATTTATGAGAGGTGAATTTGTGGACAATCACGTTTACAGTGACTTTTTGGGATTGTGGGTTATCTGGAAGGAGCTAGCACGAGAGGATAATTGATAGATTTGGCAGAGTAGGCAGAGACCTGAGGGAATCTGGAAGGACAGACTGCTAAAAAGAGGGACCAGTAAGAGTAAAGGTCCTGAGGCGGAACTGTGCCTGAAGCCAACTGGCGTCCTGGGGTGGAGCCGAGCTGACCTGTATCCCTTCCGTTCCCAGGAGGTGGCGCTGTCTAGCTCTGAACTCCCTTGCACAGTGGAGTCGGTAGAAGAGGCGATGAAAAGACACCGGGATTTTCTCACCACGATGGAGCTGAACCAGCAAAAGATGCAGGTGGCGGTGCAAGCTGCAGAGGGCCTGCTGCGGCAAGGCAACGCCTACGGGGAGCAGGCGCAGGAGGCAGTAGCTCGGCTGCTAGAGAAGTAGGTCCCCAGTTCCAAAACCACAGAAGGTGGGGTCTGGGCACAGTGGAGGGGGGCAGCTATACCCAGATCTTTCCTCCCATCCCTATTTTCAGCTTTTCTGCTTTTTCTCGTTTCAGTTTAATTCCTTATTTGTTTATGTAATCAATGTTTTTGACACAGGGTCTCTTGTAGACCAGGTTGGCCTGGGATTTTTTTCATCCATCCATCCATCCGTCCATCTAGTGTGTGTGTGTGTGTGTGTGTGTGTGTGTGTGTGTGTCCAACAGCTCATGTATTGAGGTCAGAGTCAGAGGATGAGGGATTTCGTCTTCTCCTACCACATGAGTATGAGAATCAAATTGGGCTTTTCAGGTTTACTTCCTGAGTCATGTCACCTGACCCAGCCTGGAACTTTTCGTAGCTTGGGATGACCTCAAACTCTTAATCCTCCTGCCTCCACCTCATCATAGGACTACAAACACACATCATTATGGCCTTTCTTCTTCTTCTTCTTCTTCTTCTTCTTCTTCTTCTTCTTCTTCTT
>JADRCH010000334.1:348656-361172 GCA_019843965.1 Rhynchomys soricoides
TCTTCTTCTTCTTCTTCTTCTTCTTCTTCTTCTTCTTCTTCTTCTTCGTCTTCTTCTACAGGGTCTATGTTGTTTAGGCTGATATCAAACTCAAAGCAATCCTCTAACCTCAGGCTCTTAAACAACAGGATTACCGATGTGCCCCACCGTTCCTAGCTCTAATGTATTGCTCTGGTTGAATTTAAATGGCTACTTTATGAGCCAGCAGGAGGTCCTTAGTTCACCAAAGATACTCAAAAGATACAGAGTTGGAACACAGAATCTCCATCCTCTGGATCTGGGTGACAGCAGAACCACAGGGTCCTAAATCATCCCCCCACAGACTCCACAGTTAAGGACCATACAAAGATGTGTTTCAGCTTTCCCCAGGAGGTGCTCCTGCCTCTTGTCGTGTTGGTTGATGAACATCAGAGCCAGGGCAAGAAAAGTTCAGGTGTCTGTGGGAGCCTACAAGAAATGTGAGCCCCAGTTTTGAGCTAGTGACACAAGGTTGGAGACAGGCCTAATCCCTGAACCTCTCCAGCCTCTGATATTTACTTGCTAGGGGAAACATTGCCGCTCTTGTGGGATGGGTGGACAAAGCTATGCCATTGATATATTTGTTCCCCCATCCTTCTGCCTTGCTGTGAGAAAATCCTTGGCAGGAACAAGTTGAAAGGCAAACGTTGTATTTTGGACCATGGTGTCAAGGGGGATCTGAGTGTCCCAGGGGCAGTGGCTGATGGAGCAGAGCAGGTCATGTCATGGCAGGTGAGAAACCAGTGGGAAGGGAATGCTAGGACTTCACCACGTGGATGCCAGGTGCCGGGAAAGGCCAGAAGGGGACACTGGCCTCCTGGAACTGTTTTTCCAGGTGGTTGCAAGCTGCCATGTAAGCGCTGGGAACCGATCCTGGACTCCCTGCAAGAGGAACAAATGCTCTTAACCACTTCTCCATCTCTCCTACTTTTGCTTGGATTTTGGGCTTCTTTGCTTTTGTTTTTTGTTTTGAAACAGGGTCTCATGTAGCCCAGACTCGCCTGGAATTCACTATATAGCTAAGGCTGACCTTAAGTTTTCAGTTCTTCTGCCTCCACCTCCTACGTATTTGATCACAGGTGTGTACCCACACCCTCATCTGGAGGGTGCTGGAGATAGAACCCAGCACTTTGTGACACTAGGGAAATACCCCATCAAACCAGCTACATCCCATCACCAATTAACTTTCCTTAGCTGCATTTGCATACAAGGCTTGGCTACAGAATTGCTTTGTAGGGTGTCTTGGCCAGGACAAGCTGTCACTGGAACCCTCACAGAAAGGAAGGCTTTCCTACATCGATTGTTTGAATCCCCCCACAGTCCCAGAGGAACTGACATGCAGGTTTATCTCTGAGGAATTTCCTGTTTCCTGGCTCCTGGTGAGAGGGCAGGAAGTAGCTGTAGTTTGCTTGCTCTCCTTGGGCCTCTCCTGCTCCTTGTACGCTGCTCTGTCTCTGGGTCTCTCTGGAAGTAGCTCCCACATGTTGCCTCTTTGCTTCCGTGTATCCATCTATTTCTGTGTCTGTTTCCTGTTCATTTTCTCCTTCACTTTCCTCTTTAGAGAAAGATGCTATGTGCATCTCTAATGCCCTCTTCCTTGACAGTAGCCCAGGCTGACTTCAACTCTATATAGTAAGGCTGACCTCAAACTCCTGACCCTCCAACCTCAGGCTCCTAAGAACTGGATTTATAGGCATGTACCAACAGATCTCTTCCTCCCCCCCTTTCTCAGACCTTACGTTTGTTTCATCTCTTGGTTCTCTCTGTCTTACTAGAGGCTCTCCTGCATTCATTTGTGTTTACATTCATTCAAAAAGGACATACTGAGCTGACACTGTATGCCAAGGAGCACATCATGGCTGTGAACAAAACAGACTAAAACAAACAACAAACAACAACAGGCTGGGGAAATGTCCGTGGAAAAACTGCTCCAGGCACAAGCACAAGGACCTGAGTTTTACCCCTAGCAGCCACATAAAAAGCTGAGCAGTGGTAACATCATCTTTAATCCCACACTTGGGAGGCAGAGGCAGGAGGAGCCTGGAGTCTCTGCAACCAGTTAAGCCAAGATGGTGAACTCCAGGCTAAATGAGAGGAGCAGTCTCAAAAAATAAAGACGGAGAACAGAAGAGGAAGGCACTGAAGATTGACCTCTGACCTGCATCCATGTACACACCCACACACAAACCATGTTCCTTGTCTCAGTGGAAGTGACACCGCAATGGAGGGAATAGACAAAAGGAATGCACACAACATGGGGATACAGTGCCAAGGGTAAAGTTAAAGGAAGAAAGAAAACCAGAAAGTCTCAGGGACTCATCAAGAAAAACCAGGCAAAGCTGGCAGGCAATTACGCCAGAGGTTCTCAACCTGTGGGTCGCGACCCCCAGCTGCTCGACTCTTTCATAGGGGCATATGTCAAATACCCCAAATATCAGATGTTTACATCATAATCCATAACAACAGCAACATTACAATTATGAAGTAGCAAAGAAAAGAATTTTATGATTGGGGGGTCACAACATGTCATAGGGTCCCAGTGTTAGGAAGGTTAAGAATCACTGAATTAGACCTTGGAAGAGTCATTGCCAGGGCCCAAAGGTAAGAGGTACTGTCTATGTCACACCCAGAAGGACAGCAGAGTCTTAAGAGAGGAGGAAAGAAGGAAGGGGGGGGCACTTAGTAAGGTAGGATAGTGTATGTGTGTGTGTATGTGTGTGTGTGTATGTGTGTGTGTGCTTGTGTGTAGGGCCTGGATGATCAGAAAAGTCATGGAGGCCTAAGAAAGACAATCTCATTTTTTAAAAATTGACTACATTTATTTTATTTATTTATTTATTTAGTGTTTGTGTGTATAAGTGCCACAGTTCATGTGTGACAGTCCGAAGACAGTAAGTGGGAGTATGTCATCTCTATCACGTGGGTCCCAAAGACTGAACTCACATCGCAGCTCCATTACACACGAAGTTATCACAGACCCAACAGGCGCATTCCTGCTATCTTCCCTTTGTCTGGATTCTGAAGATGGAGGATGGCAGGATAGGCGTGCATATAAGCAGATGAGGTGTCACTACTATTGAACCATGCCCCTAGCCCCTCACTAACATATTCTAGGCAGGAGCTCTATCATAAGCTGTATCCCAGCCCTTGGGGGCGGGGGGTGGGCGGGATTCTAGGCAGGGGCTCTCCCACTGAGCCACACCCTGGTCCCTCACTGGGAAATTTTGGGCAGAGCAAAAGCATTCATTAACACATCCAGCTTGATTTTGTTTCTAAGCATCTTTCGATCTGTTTGTTTTGTGTGTTGCATGTGTGTGTGTGTGTGTGTGTGTTATTGTTATGTCTCTGTGCCTCTCTCTTCCTTTGCCTATCTCTTTCTCCTCCTTTCCCTCCTCCTCCAGTTCCCTCTCTTCTCGCTCTTCTCTGGAGCCCTGTCCTATCAATGTTTCCTAGGCCTCCCCTTTCCCCTGCTCTATTTAGCTCCTGCTAGCCCTCTCATCCCATGCCTGAACCTCTCTGCAACCTTGCAACCTTTCTCTTCTCCTTAGGAGCCAAGAAAATCAGCTGAGGGCCCAGCAGTGGATGCAAAAACTACTGGACCAGCTTGTGCTGCAGCACTTTCTTAGAGATTGTCATGAGGTAGGTCCTCCAGCTGTGCTGGGGACCACAGAGAGAGGCTTGATCCCTGATGGTTGGGGTTTTGGGAGGGGGGGGAGGAGCTGGGACGCCCCGTCTAAGTGGATCGAGGAACACCGTTCCCTGTATGCCACCAGGAGGCACTAGGAGTCCTGTGCCAGAGCGCATGCCTGGAAGGTCTTGGTTAGCCCACGTGGGCTCCAGGGAGACCGGAGGGGCCCTGGGCTCCCCTGGCAACCGCTGAGTTCGGGCCTATGGTTCCTAGGGGAGGAGCGCTGATCTCACCTTTCTCTGGAGATTAGTGAAGCGAGGAGAGAGGCGGAGGGCTGGAAGTGGGGGTTGGGGAGTGGATGGAGCAATGGCTAGGAGTACTCCTTTAGTCACATGGTCCGAACTAGGTCTTTTATTTGGTTTAGTTATGGTGCTGGGGACCGGACTTCAGGACTTGAGCTCTAGGCAAGAGCTCGAGCTACGTATTACATCTCTAGACCCTTAACAACTAGGAATGGAGTCCCTTCTCCTACACACCTCGGTAATCACAGCTGATAAAAGATAGCCCAGACTTCCTTCTGTATTGAAATACTGAAATTCACCCTCATGACTTGTATTCCAAAGGAACTCGATGGACCCCTACCACTCCATAGATGGTTCATAGACCTCTAATTCCCAAAGATGCCCTGGCCTCAAGCTCCCTAATCTGTATCACCCAGGACTAGACTCTACACCTATGAAGACTGGTACCTGTTTCTTCCAGAAGGTTCAGGAACCAAGTCCTTGTCTTCCTTCCATCCCAACTAAAGATGTTTTGACTCTGCATATTGAACGTCCGCGGCATACTAGTCTCCCTACATACGAAGTAGACACAGGCCTCCAAATCTCCCCACCCCCATTAGCAATGGGTCCCTGTTGGCCCCCCTCCTCATTGGCGATGGTTCTGGACAGCATCACAGATGTTCCAGGCTGCTTCTGCCCTAACCATTACCCTCATGTGGTAGTCAGAAATCGGAGCCTCTCCGGGTTAACTATGGCCCAGGAAGCTCTCCAGGTCCCCCCCACCCCCAATACATAGTCCACACTCTCACTTAGTTGAAGGAGCCGGGGATTCGGACCCCCTCCTGTCCTTAGGAAAGGACCTGACCCTTGTCGTGATTGTTCTGGACCCAATAGCAAAGATCTGAGATGGAGCTGAAGGTCCCCGGCCTGGAAGCTCAGAGAAGGTAGTGATTCCTCCCCCCAACCCCGACTAGGGCCCCCCGCAAAGGAGGCGAGCCTGGAGGCAGGCAGGGGGCGCGCGCGGGCGGGCGCGTGGCCGCGGCGCGGGGGCGAGGGAGGGGGCGCGCGCCCGCCGGAGCTTCTGCCGTTGCCACTGCCGCCGCCGCCGTCGCAGTGGAGGGGCGAGTGCCTACCCGCCTGCCGCAGGGACTCTCCTCCAACGCCGCCGCCGCCGCAGGTCTCGGGGGCACCGGGGGGAGGAGGGGAAGGAGAAAAGAGAGGGGGAGGGGGCCGGCGCGCGCCGCCGCGGACACGCGCGGGGGAGGGGGCTCGTGCGCGTGCTCGCTATCCCGGCCAGCGGGAGGGAGGGGCGGGGGCGGTGCGGGGGCGGGCCTGGACCCCCGCCCTGGGGGAGGGACGAACCCGGGAACTGTCCGTGGTGCTGGAGCCGCGGGCGGGGGGGCAGGGAGGGGAGCTAACCTAGGCTAGTCTGCATTTGCTGTATGAGTGAAGCAGGGGGTCTCAACCTTCCTATGAGGGGATCAAATTTGCCTTGGTCTTGAGGAGTTCCCAGAATTTTAGGGCTTTGCGTTTTCAGTTCCTGCGGGGTCCGTAGCAGCCTCGGATGACAGGGTGGTGGTGAATCACTTTGGGGGGGGGGGTGAGGGCTCTGCACAGTGATATGAGGTATTATATGTAATCTGAGTCCGAGGGGCCCAGACTTTTGGGGAGGTTTTTTTTGGTGTGGAGAGAGTCCAGCCTAGCACTGAATGGCCAGAGGGGGCAATCCCTTTTAAGAGGCTTTACCTCTTAAGAGGATGCGTATCACCTCCGTTAGGGCTTTTGCCTTCACTGTGGGACTCTAGTTGCGTGTTCATACCTGTGTAGGGAGTTGGAGGATTCGGTGTTTGACTTTGCGCGTGTGTGTGTATGTGAGAAGCTGTCCTGGCCCTCCGAGGAGCACAGGCTCTAGGGACGTGGGGTGGGGTGGGGTTTGGCTGGCTCGGAATTTGTCCTTGAATATGACTGCGTTTACCTCCCGGGACCGCGGAGTTCGGGTTGTTTTTTTTTTTTTTTTTCCAGGAGGGAGGAGGAGGATCTTGTGACTGGAGCTGGGAGGAGCAAACTCTCCCAGGTTCAGGCTTTGGTAGAGAGGAGATTGTGCTTTGGGAACAAGTCTTCTTTAATAGGCACTCCCCCTCCTCAAGTGCTAGAGATAGAACATGATTCCAGAACTTTTTCATGCAAAGCAAGCAACTACTCTATCCCTGAGCTCAGCCCTCACCCCTGTGGAGGAAGCAGCCCATGTTTGTTGCTGTCTGGCCTACAGAAAATATTTTTAATGTTTGCGTTTTGGATGACCATAGCTTGGGAGGGGTGCTGGATCAGGAGATTTGGTCTAATCTTGTATTTGGGGGGTAGATTGGTTCTAGGAATCAGGAGGCAGCCTGTTGCTCATATTTTGGGCATTGGCTGGCCATAATTTGGGGTAACTGTTTTTTAGTCACAGGTGCTGCATTTAGGTCTCATTAGACCTAAATGAGCCCAGGGGGATGGGTCTCCTCTAGCTTGGAGGCCTAATTTGCCAGAAGCTAAATGTGGAAATAGTCTGGAGGTTTGGGGGAATGTTGGTCTGACAGTGGGCTGCCGGGGCTAGATTTAGGCTTATTCAACCCATAGAATAGGTTACGGATTTTAAAACAAATTAACAGGATCCTACTCTATGGCCAGACTGGCCACAAACTCACTATCCTCCTCCCTAACCCTGGGGTGGCAGTCATGCATCTCCCCCTCAATATTGAGAGTTGAGGGTTTGGTCCTTACTAAGGGTCTTCTCCTTTAAAACATTTTTTTTTTATGACATGTATCTCACTCATATTACATGTAGCTAGCTTTGGGTGCCCTTACCATGGTGGATGTGAATGGGTCAGAGGGCAACTTTCAGGAGACAGTTCTCTCCTTCCACCATGTGGGTCCCCAGAAACTGAGCTCCGGTGTTCAGGCTTGGCAGCAAGTGCCTTTACCTGCTGAGCCATCCCAGCATCTCAGAGTCTCAGTTTTGCTGTGGGCTAGAGGTTATCTGTTTGAAGAGTTTATTTAAGGGGTTGATTTGGCCTGCCGTGTAAGGAGGTGGGTTCGGATATTCTACTGTGGTTTCTTGGAGATCGCTGAGGCTGGCAGAGCCCAAGGATTTGGTATTGGGAGACCACACAGTCATCTTTTATCCAAGAAAGGGCTTGAGAGTCCTTGCCAGTCTTGTTAGCATAGATTTCCCATCCCTTGCTCCTCTTATCCCCACTCTCATGGGCCACGAGCCTGATCAGGAGTTCATGAGGGGTGTTTTGAGGCCGTGGTGGATGGGGAGAGGGACAATCCTGAGCCCTCTTACTCTGTCTTGCACAGCTGGATGGCTGGATCCATGAGAAGATGCTGATGGCTCGTGATGGCACCCGGGAAGACAGCCACAAGCTGCACAAGAGATGGCTCCGGCACCAGGCGTTCATGGCTGAGCTGGCTCAGAATAAGGAGTGGCTGGAGAAGATAGAAAGGGTGAGAAAGACGGGAGGTCCTCTGCCCTCCGGGAGATGACCCTCACTTCTGATGCCCTCACTGTCCTCCTTGTGGGCTGGCCCTTCCTTGACTGCTTCGTGCAATGTCTGCCTGCTTCTAGCTATGTGACTTGAGTAGCTATTGTAACCTAGGGCTTCAGTTTGCCCATCTGTACAATGGTCATCCTCTCTTCCAATGGTGTTCATCTTCCTGTTTATTAGCATATCTTCTACTTTATAAACTCTACCATGCTTCCTTTCACTTCACTTAAGCCATTTAATATGGAAGCCTAGACATGAGCTGGGGAAGCCCTGGGTTCAAGTAAAATTTAGTTTGGTTTTTTTTCCCCCAGCCTTAGTTTCAGGGTCTATAAACAGAAGTGATATCTTAGAGAACTGTGTTGGCCTCCCTGGTGGTTTCCTCCTCCTCCTCCTCCTCCTCCTCCTCCTCCTCTTCTTCCTCTTCTTCTCTTTTTGTTTGTTTGGTTTTGGAGGCAGTGTTTCTGGCCCCGGCTGCCCCAGAACTCACTCTGTAGACCAGGCTGGCCTTAAACTCACAGAGATCCACCTGCCTCTGCCCCCTGAGTGCTGGAATTAAAGGTATGTGCTATGGCTGCCAACTCCTTCTCCTTCTCCCCCCACCCCCCTCCTCCACTTGATTTTTAAGACACAGTCCTGCTGTGTAGCCTAGGCTGGCCTTAAATCCAAGCTCTTCTCTCAGGCTCCCCAGTACTGGATTACATCACCGCATGCGTCTTCCATGTACGCTTCTGAGTAAAAGTAAGCAAATAGTTGTAGCCACCTCTCTGGGGTTTTGTGCACACGAAGTGTGTCAGAGTACCAGGTATGACATGTGTAAGATATAAGACCAGGCACCCGTGGGTTTGTGGGGTCTTTTCCTGGTGCTACAAACTGAACTCAGGATTTGATTCATGCTAGGGAAATGCTCTGCCACCAGCTCCATCAGAGACCTTCCTCCCTTCCTTCCTTCTTTCTCTCTTTGATATCGTAATTACTATTTTTCATCACTGGAAGTGGAATTCAGGACCTGGGATAGGCCAGGCTAGCACTCTACCGCTGACCCCATAATCCCAGCCCTTACATTTTTAAAATTTTTACTTTTTGTTTTTTGAGGCAGGGTCTTAGATAGGCCAGGGTCTTTGAGGCCCAGGCTAGCCTTAGACTCACTAGTTAGCTGAAGATGACCTTGAACTGCTGGCCTTCCTACCTCTACCTCCCAAGTTCTGGGACGACAGGCATGCACCACCACGCTTGGCTTTCCTTTATTTTATTTCTCCATTTTTATTACTTTGGTTTGCTGAGACAGAGTCTCACTATGTAGACCAGGCTGGCCTCCAACTTCCAATGATCCCCCTGTCTCTGTTTTTCGGTTTTGTTTATTTGTTGTTTTGTTTTTTGTTTTTTGGTTTTTTTTTGTTTTTGTTTTTTTTTTCTGAGACAGGGTTTCTCTGTGTAGCCCTGGCTGTCTTGGAACTCATTCTGTAGACCAGGCTGGCCTCGAACTCAGAAATCCGCCTGTCTCTGCCTCCCAAATGCTGGGATTGAAGGCGTGCGCCACCACTGCCCGGCTCCTGTCTCTGTTTTTCAAGTGGTACATTTTATAGGTGTAAGCCACCATACCTAGTTTGGTGTTATTTTATTTATTTATTTACTTACTTACTTATTTATTGAGACAGGGTATCATTATGTCATCTTGGTTAGCTTGGAACTCTATGTAGACGAGGCTAGCCTCAAAGCCACAGAGATCCTCCTGCCTCTGCCTCCCAGGTGCAGAGATTAAAAGCATGTGCCTATTATTTTTAACATTTCATAAATGTAGCACTGGGCCATGAAGGCAGTTGACTTCCATTTTGGGAGGGCTTAGACGGGTACTTGCTTTTAAGGATCTTCTTCCCCTTATTCGGGATGAACCCTTAGAACTGTAGCAGAGGCACCCCCACTTTTCTATTCAGAGACACTCATGTTAGCCTTATACTCTTAAATGATCTCATTGGTAACCCTTAAAGGGCAGTGTGTAGCAAACCAGGCTTCTGGACCTTGAGCTTAATGGAGGTTCGTTCTCTCCTTGCCTCTCCTCCTCTCCCCTCCCCTTCCCTTCCTCCTTGTCCTTGCTCCCCTCCCCTTTTCTCTCCTTCTTCCATACCCTCTCTTCTCTCCCTCTTCTTTCTCATGGTCCTACTGTGTACACATATCTCATTGTTCATCACTCTATAACCATCTGTCTTTTCCGATTTCCTCCCCATATTTGTTTGGGTCTCTTTGTCTCCCGCTATCCACCCTGTCTCTCTCTTATCTATTTTTCTTGGTTCCATTTTTGTCTGCATCCACTCTTCCATCTCTAACTCCCTGCTCCGTCGCTCCCTGTGTCTCTCCTGTTGTCACTGAATCTCTGTCTGTTTCTGTTACCCATCTCCTCCTCTTCTTTCCGCCTCTGACCTTCCATCCCTCTGACCAGGAGGGTCAGCAACTGATGCAGGAGAAACCGGAGCTGGCAGCCTCTGTGCGCAAGAAATTAGGTGAGATCCGGCAGTGCTGGGCAGAGCTGGAGAGCACCACACAGGCCAAGGCGCGCCAGCTCTTCGAGGCCAGCAAGGCGGACCAGCTAGTGCAGAGCTTTGCGGAGCTGGACAAGAGGCTGCTTCACATGGAAAGCCAGCTGCAAGACGTAGACCCCGGTGGGGACCTGGCCACTGTCAACAGCCAGCTCAAGAAGTTACAGGTATGACCGACTGGCTGGCTTGGTGAGTGGGCTCCCCTGTGGCAGAGAGGGACAGCTCACACCACCCCTCTGGGGTATTTCAACCTGAGACTGTCAGCTAGGAGTCACTGGAAGCAGCGGTCACCTTAGGGTCAGGGGCACAAAGGACAGAGGGAACCTAGACTGAAATAAGCAATGCAGACATTTTCTCAGGATTTTGATATTATTTTCTGTGTGGAGAAAGAAAGGCCCAGAGGTAGGAGAACAGCTTTGGCCAGAGTAACAGTGCCCTCCATGAAGTATTTCCTCTTCCGGTCCCTGGGCTCAGTGTTTGTCGACCCCTGTAGCAATCTCAGAAAACAGATGCTGTTATTAACCCCGTCTTAGCAATGAGAAAACCGCACAAAAAGCGAAGTGCCTGACCCAAAGATGCACAGTGGCTAGTTTCTGCCTTACCCAACAAAAGCCCCCTAAAGAGCATCCCTATGCCTGCCTAAGCCCCACGGCTAGCTCGGCAGCTGGTTAGTGTTCAGGCCTTGAAGGTCTGTGTGTCATGTGGGTGTGGAGTGTGGATGTAGTCTCCGTATTCCTCCCGAGGAGGAATGGCTCCTGTCTTCAAATGCCAGGGATGGTATTTGATTGATCATAAACAGAGGCTGTGGAAAGTGGATTTCCCCACTTGGGGAGTAAATGGTAGGGGCTGGATTTGAACCCAGACCCTTCAAGTTTTCACTGCTCCTTGGATGGAATTCTTACAAGGTTTTTTTCCTCTAAAGTGATCAACATGGTAGGTGGAAAATTAACTAAATGAATAAATAAGTAAAATACGTAAACTGAGAATGTAGATCAGTAAGGAGAGTGCTAGTCTGGATTTGATCCCCAACCCTGCGTAAACCAGAGTAGTAACAGACAGGCCTGTAATCCCAGCACTCTAGAGGTGGAAGCATGGGAACACTGTTGGCCTCAGCCAGTTCCTGACTTACCTGGACTACAGGAGACCCTGTCTCAAACCAATAGCAAAATTAGAACTTGTAAAAAAAATTAGAGTCTGTGGCTCAGTGGTAGAGCCCCTGCCTAGAATCCCCAGTGAGGGCTGGGGGTGTGGCTCAGTGGTAGAGCCCCTGCCTAGAATCCCCCAGTGAGGGCTGGGGGCGTGGCTCAGTGGTAGAGCCCCTGCCTAGAATCCCCCAGTGAGGGGCTGGGGACGTGGCTCAGTGGTGGAGCCCCTGCCTAGGATCCCCCAGGGAGGGGCTGGAGGCGTGGCTCAGTGGTAGAGTTCTTGCTTGATACCTTCAAAGCCCTGAGGTCCATTCTCAGCACAGGAAAAAAAAAAGACTAATAAGAAAAGCATGATTATTTAAGTATACTGATCTTTTCAAAAGCTTTGCTTATGTCAATTAGGCCTGTCACTATTAACCATATGAAAAATGAAATTTTTCAATATTTATTGATTTTTTTGAAATGAATACTAAATTTATCACAAATTGTCCTTAATAACTCTTTTATAAAGAACAACTTGGGGCTGGCGAGATGCCTCAACCAACAAAGGCACTTGCTGCCAAGCTTGACAACTTTGCGTTTGATCCCTGGGATTCACATGGTAGAACCGACTCCCATACAGTTGTCCTTACACACACACACACACACACACACCGTGGTATGTGTGCACCTACACACATGTATGTGCTCGCACATACGAAATAAAAGAAAGGATGGATGGACTTTTTTAATACACAAAAAGTGGGCTGAAGAAATGACTCAGCAAAATGTTTGCTGCTCATGAGAATCCATGTTTGATCCACACAAAACAGCTAGGGACAGCAGTGCACACCTGTAATCCCATTGCTGGGTAGGTGGCAGTAGGAGGCTCCCTGGGGTGTGCTGGCCAGTCAGTCTCGCTGACTCCAGAAGCTCCAGATTCACTGAGAGACCCTGCCTCAAGCAAATAAAGAGGGAAGTGATAGAGAGAGAGATCCTTGACATTGACCTCTGGTCTCCACGTGCACACACGTGGATGAGCACCCATACATGTGCACACACAACCGTGTACATACACACACACACACACACAATAAGTAAATAAATAAAAAGAACAACATTTAAATGTGAGAAGAAGCTGCTTTTGTTTTTGTAGCTCTTCCTAGTGAGAGATAGAGAAGGGGCTTCTCACACTTCCCTCTGCCTTCAGTTTGTTGCTGCCACATGCATCATCAAGCTGGTCTCTGAAAAATCTTGGGTTGTAAAGAATGAGAGTAATATAGGCTAACAGCACCTTGGTAGGTAGACAGGCAGATATATAGGTAAGAAGATGGATGGATGGATGGATGGATGGATTGATGGATGGATGGACAGGTGGATGGATGGATGGATGGATGGATGGAT
>JADRCH010000334.1:383685-415037 GCA_019843965.1 Rhynchomys soricoides
TAATAGTATAATAATAATAATAATAATAATAATAATTCAAGTTTTTAAAAACTAAATGCAGAGGTGCACAGCTGTAACCTCCACCCTTTCGGGGTAAGATGAAAGCAGGAATATCAGGGGCTCAAGATCACCTTTAGCTACATTGCATGTTCCAGGCATGCATGTGCTACAGGAGACCCTGTTAGAAGAAGAGAGAAGGAAGACTTGAAATCCTAGATGTGCTAAAGCAAAAATTTGACACCTTTAAATCACTGAATTAATGAAGACCCTGACCCCTCAGAACTTGGCCAGACAAGGTTGCTGTCCTGAAATTCTGTAGAATGGCAGTGTCAAGAATTTGTGCTCAGCGGGAGCTGCATCTAAAGCTCAGGCTGAGGGTGACTGCATGCAGCTTAGATCCCTGTCCCCTGCCCACTACAGGGATGTGTCATCCGTGGAGGTGCTTATGAACTACCACCAGGGCCTGAAGACAGAATTGGAGGCTCGTGTGCCTGAGCTGACAGCCTGCCAGGAGCTGGGACGTTCTCTATTACTCAACAAAAGTGCCATGGCTGATGAGGTGGGGGAGAAACGTGAAGGGGGGTCCTTCTCTGCGCCTACCTTTTGCATATCCCAGTACCTTGCTCACCCACCCACCTACACATTCCCAGATCCAGGCACAGCTGGACAAGATGGGAAGCCGGAAGGAGGAGGTGTCAGAGAAGTGGGACCGTCACTGGGAGTGGCTGCAGCAGAGTGAGTAAGGGCCTAGATAAGGTGCATCAGGGACACAGGAGGCATATTTCAGAATGTCTAGCCAAGGGCAGAGGGTCACAAGTGACATGAGCATGCTTTTCCCACCAACTTTGGGTCTCGGTCTCCAGAACCAACCCTGAAGGCAGATCACTGGGGGGAGGTGTAAGTATCTTTAGAAATAACCCCAGAGACTGGTGTGTGTGTGTGTGTGTGTGTGTGTGTGTGTGTGTGTCCCAGTTGACAGAGTGCTAGCTTACATGCATGAAGTCCTTCCATATCTAGAACCTCATAAAACAATGTGGTGGCACATTCCTGTTGTCCCATGACACCCTGTTTCAAAGAAACAAAATAGCCCCTGTTCCTATAGAGATTGCTCATCGAGTAAAGTCATTTGCTGCCAAACTTGATGATCCGAGTTTGATTCCCGGGGCCTCCTTGGTGAAAGGGGATCCCACAGAAATGTCCTCCTACACACACACAATAAATTTAATGTATTTTTAAAAAATAGCCTAGTCTCCATTACTCATAAGGCTGGACTGGGAGTAGCCCAAGGGTATGGGAGGCTAGAAAACCATTGCCTTCATTCTTCGGAAAGATCTGAGGCTCTCCTAGTGCCTCATCTCGTGTGCCTGCCCCCAGTGCTGGAGGTACACCAGTTTGCTCAGGAGGCCGTGGTGGCTGACGCCTGGCTGACAGCTCAGGAGCCACTCCTGCAGAGCCGGGAGCTGGGCAGCAGTGTGGACGAGGTGGAGCAACTTATCCGGCGACATGAGGCCTTCCGAAAAGCAGCTGCGGCCTGGGAGGAGAGGTTCAGCTCTCTGCGGCGCTTGACCACGGTCAGACCCCAGATCCTGCTTCCCACCCACCGTCCTACTATATTAAACTGACACAGCAGCTCTGGATGCCCAGAGCTTTGGGCAGAACTAGACATAGATCCTTACTGGGCTCCAAGTGAAGGCAGAGGAACAGACCTGTAGTTGATAGTTAACAGCCCAGAGGGGGCCAAGATTTTTGATGAAGAAAAAGGTTGTGGCTGGGCAGATGAGCTGGGGGATTCTGGATTTCCGGAAGCCCTTTTTGCAGAAACAAAGGTCTGGTCTTGAGGAACCCAGTAGGAAGCTTGAAGAGTTAGGTGGATGACGAGTCCTGTTGAGGGGGCGTTAGGAAGATGCCATGCCGGTGGAGATTAGAAAAGCACCCAGAGAAGTTGTCAGATGGGGTGGTACACACCATTATTCCCAGCATTTGGGAGGTGGAGGCAGGAGGATCAGAAGTTAGTTCGAAGTCACTCTCGGTAATATCGAGTTTGGAGCCAGTCTGGGCTGCGTGAAACCCTGTCTCCCATGTAATTCTCCATCGTACACACTCATCAAAACAAAGACCGAACAAAAGGGAGGACTCGGAAGGGGAGGGGAGGGACAGAGACAGACAGAGGCAAAGACAGAGAGCGAGATCCCTGCACCTCTACAAGAACAATGGGTGTTTGTGGAAAGAATAGGAATTAAGGTCTTTGCTAAGAATAAGCAGTGGCTGGAAATCCCGTTTCCAGGTGGAACTAAATTGAGCGGGGGGGGGGGGGGGGATGCCCAGCACCTTCGCGAACTGTTCCCTCACCCCGCCCCATTCCCCAACCTGACCTGACCTTTCTACCCCCAGATCGAGAAACTCAAGGCAGAACAGAGCAAGCAGCCACCCACCCCCTTGCTGGGGCGCAAGTTCTTTGGGGACCCCACAGAGCTGGCGGCCAAGGCAGCGCCCTTGCTGCGTCCAGGGGGCTATGATAGGGGCCTGGAGCCTTTGGCCCGCAGGGCCTCGGACACGCTGTCAGCGGAGGTGCGGACCCGGGTTGGGTATGTGCGCCAGGAGCTCAAGCCCGAGCGTCTCCAGCCGCGCATAGATCGGCTGCCGGAGACCCCGGGGAAGGTAGAACCCGCGGCCCCAACAGCCGCAGCGTTGGACACGACTGACACCCCTGGAACTCCGGCGGTGACGGAGCAGATCCGGCCCCGGCCGGAGCGCCAGGAGTTAGCAGAACGTGCGGAGGAGCTGCCACGGAGACGAAGATCAGAACGCCAGGAGTCCACGGATCAACCAGAGGAGGCAGCGCGGAGGCGGCGGCCTGAGCGCCAGGAGTCCGCGGACCACGAGGGACCGCACAGCCTCACTCTGGGTCGCTATGAACAGATGGAGAGGCGGCGGGAGAGGCGGGAACGGCGGATAGAACGACAGGAGTCTAGCGAACAGGAGACTCCTACCAGAGGAGAGCTGGTCAAAGGGTAAGGACCTCCGCGACAAGGACGTTAGAGAACGGGAAAGAGAGGCAGAGACCAGAGGGCCAGGATCAGCGAGGGAAACAGCCTTATCACCACAGTGAAGACCCAAAACATTTAGGGCTGGGAGGGGGAAGCCCAGGGGACTTGGGAGCTCAGGTAAATGTACGGAGAAAGACAATAGGATGTTTAAAGGCCCGAAGCCACCAGCTTGCCTTTGCTCTGCTTAAATCAAAGAGCAGCAGGGTCTGGTGAGTGTGGTGGCCCCAGCACTTAGGAGTGAAGGAGGACTGAGTCCCCAGGCCACCTGTAATACATACTGAGCACCAGGGCTACCTTTGAGATTCTGTCTCTAAAATGAACAAGCCATGTCGGTGTGGTAACCTGTGCTCCCATCACATGGAGGCAAGAGGAACAGAAGTCCAAGGTTCTCCTCTGGGAGGCCAAGCTGGGCTTCATGAGACCCCGACTCTCGCGCGCGCGCGCGCGTTTGTGTGTGTGTGTGTGCATAGACATAGATCAGATAGGCACTGATGGTGGTGGCTCACACTTTTAATCACTCAGGAGGCAGAAAGCAGGTGGATTTCTGAGTTTGAGGCCAGCCTGGTCTACAGAGTGAGTTCCAGGATGTCCAGGGCTACACAGAGAAACCCTGTCTTGCAAAGATACATATCTGAATAAATGGCTCAGAGGTTAAGAGCACTTACTGCTCTCTAGGGATCTAAGTTTGGTTTCCAGCACCCACCCTGGGTGACTCACAACCACTTAGAATCCAGCTTCAGGGGAATCCAATGCCTTTCTCTGGCTCTGAGGATAATAGGCATGTATATGGTACACATATATACATGCAGGCAAGACAGTCATACACATAGATAACCCTAAAAAAATAAAAAATACTAAAAAAGGTCAAACAAAAAAGTTTGAAGAAAAGAGGGATTTGGTTGTACACTGAGTAGCTGTGTCAGGGACCCCCAGGGTGTGCAAGGCACACACATGTGTGAGACTGAGTTGCAGGCAGGGACCTGGTTTGGAAGCTCCTCTGTCATGGCAGAACAGTAGCAAAAGGCCTAGAATCTCACTGGGGTCTTTTGTCTCTTCTTCTCCAGGAAAGCCACCCTGGCTGATATTGTGGAGCAGCTTCAGGAGAAAGAGGCAGGCCCAGGGCTCCCGGCAGGGGTGGTAAGCTGAACAACTGGGATGGGTGGGTATAGAAACCCTTTTAGTGGCCAGGATCTCAGAGGCAACCATTACCCGGGCCTATTCTTCTTCCTGAATCTTGTGGTCAACAGAGGCCCCATACTCACCCTTAGAAAGATGGAGCCACAGACCCAGGAGGCTTATCTCTCTCTCCAGGCTTGCACACATAGTGGACTCTAATACTGCCCCCCCATCTATTTTAGACTCCATATTTCTCCAGGCTTGAGGGGTGCCCATTTTCTTATTAGTCACACAAGATTCTTCACACAGAAATTCTATGCACCTTCTACCTCCTTAGACCCTCCTCTTAACCTCCTATTTTCCAGAATTCCAAAGTTTAAATTCGAATGACCCATCATCAAAACCTCAGCCCTGAGGGTCATCCCATGCTTCTCTCCAAGACAGGTGGCCCTAAAGACAGATGGGACCCCACCCAGGCCCTCGGGCTCCCTGAGTCAGGATGCTCCCCTAGTCATCATGCATAGTACCCCTTTCCCCCCTCCCTTCATTCACACAGCCGTCGCTGCCTCAGCCTCGCGAGCTTCCCCCTGGTCGCCTGCCCAACGGGCTTGAGCCGCCCGAGCGGACACCTCGGCCCGATCGGCCGCGGGCACGGGACCGGCCCAAGCCGCGCCGGCGGCCACGGCCTCGAGAGGGTGGTGAGGGCGGGGGAAGCCGGCGCTCGCGCTCCGCCCCTGCCCAGGGAGGCTCCACCCCCGCGCCTCCACCTCCGCCCACTCACACAGTGCAGCACGAGGGCTTCCTGCTGCGCAAGCGCGAGCTCGACGCTAACCGCAAGTCGTCCAACCGGTGAGCGCGTGGGCGGGGCTTTGGATGGCTTGGGCGCTTGCTCTGGGTATTTAATGAATGTGTAGCTGGGCTGGAGGAGGGGCGGGACTCAAGTTCAAAGCCTCCAATCCGTGAAGTGGAGAGGCGTGGTCAAAGCTTTGAGTATCCAATATCTAAGTGTCTGGAGCTGAGTGAGATGGGAGCATGACAGAAGAGTCCCTAACGTTAATAAATTGGGATTCAGTCTCAGCAACCACCCCAGGTAGCAAAGGAGCAAACTGGAGGTAGAGTCTACTCTAGATGATTCCAATGGGGTGTGAATTGGAGCCTCAAGATGGCATCCAATCAGTGATCGGGATGGATACCCCCACCTGGCAGCCCCCAGCCATTACATTTTCAATGGGGGTCTGAAAAGGTGCAAGCCCAAACGGAGGACCCAAATTGTTGGAGGTTATTTCAGTCATCCAGACGAGAAGCTTTTTCTTAAATTATCTAAATTATATTTATTTGTGTTGTGTGTGAAGGTCAAAGGACAACTGGTGTGAATCACCTCTCTCCTTCCGCTATGTGGGTCAACCTGGAATCAAACTCAGGTTGCCAGGCTTGGCTGCAAGAGCCTTATTTGCTGAGCCTTCTTGACAGTGCTAAGCACCGCGTGCGTGCGTGCGTGCGTGCGTGCGTGCGTGCGTGTTAAGTTTTGGAGTGAGTCCATTTTGTCCATGTCCAGTACATTTTTGTCCAACTGAGGTGCGGAATGTGAGACTAGGTAGAGCCAAGACCCAAGACATGAACAGGACAGGTTTGGACTTGGCTGGTGGGGAACATAGTGTTTCTTCTTGCCCCTCAGTCCAAGGTGGCAATGAACAGAGGCATCTATTGTATGTTATTTTCCCATCTGAGACGTCTTCCAAGATTGAGGCTTTGGGTGGGAGAGCAGATCGTTTTATTCCAATCTGTAGAACAGTAAATCTTCCTAGAAGGAGCCTGGTAACTGGTGGGGAAATGCGGACTAATGAATGAAGCAGGGGTGTTTGAAGGTAATGTGTGGGAAAACAAGACCAACGAATGAAGTGAGGGCTTGGAACGGAATCAGAGCTGGGGATCAAGCCCATGGTCTTCTGCTTTACTATTGAGACATACCTCCAACTCCTCAGTAGTGGATTCTGGACAAGGGCTCTATCTCCTGCTAAGCTCTATCCTTAGTCTCGAAGCTTGTGTCTTGCATTTGGAAAATCGATGTGGGATGAGAAAAGGAAGGGTAAGGAATGTCTAGCCTGGGCAAACTTTTGGTTCTGGGAGCCTTGGCCACACCTCCCAGAGCAGGAGCTGCCTTATAGAAGAACAGCCTGGCATGTGGCTAAGTAGCTAGGACAAAGGACCAGAGGTAGGAAGGTCGAGTAGCAGACCCAGCATACACTCTGTGATGGTAGTGATGTTGCTCTGCCTTAATCACCCCAGGTCATGGGTGAACCT
This sequence comes from Rhynchomys soricoides, assembly GCA_019843965.1. Taxonomy (NCBI): domain Eukaryota; kingdom Metazoa; phylum Chordata; class Mammalia; order Rodentia; family Muridae; genus Rhynchomys; species Rhynchomys soricoides. The sequence continues at coordinate 390,150 of JADRCH010000334.1, forward strand.
GTACTGTGTGCTCAGCAAGGGGGAGCTGGGCTTCTACAAGGACTCCAAAGGCCCAGCATCAGGGGGCACGCATGGTGGGGAGCCACTGCTCAGCCTGCACAAAGCCACCAGTGAGGTGGCTAGTGACTACAAGAAAAAGAAGCACGTCTTCAAGCTCCAGTGAGTCCCTCCCACGGGAAGAAGGGAGGGGCCCCAGCATCGCTCCGTTTCCTCCATTTAGACTCTTGGTTCCCTTGAAAAACAATGGGTGATGGGTAGAGGGCTGGGTCCCTCAAGATACCTGAAGTCCTGTGTCTCCTGCAGAACCCAGGATGGCAGCGAGTTCTTGCTCCAGGCTAAAGATGAGGTAAGATCTGGTCCTTTCACCCCACAGGTTGACCTCTGAGTGACTTAGCTTCTTGGGTGGTTCCTGAATCAAAGTAATGAGGCTATAGAAGGAACCAGAAAGCAGCAAGAGCCCTTGAGGGGCTTAATGAGTCAGGGGTCATGGGGCAGGATCCAAGGCAGGTGCTTGCTAGCCATGGATAACTAGGTCTATCTTCTTTGCCACGGCCACTCAGAAGGCCAGAAAGATGATGGGCGTAAGTTTTAAAAGGAGTGATCAAGGTTCTAAGTCAAGGCTCAGTAGGTAAGAGTGCTTACTGCTTTTCCAGAGGACCCAAGTTTGGTTCCCAGCAGCCATGTCCGGCAGCTCATAACTCCCTTTAACTCCAGCTCCTGGGGATCTAGCACCCTCTTCTGCCCACCAAGAGCACATGCGTGCGCTCGTGCGCACACACACACACACACACACACACACACACACACATGCACACACGCACAATTAAAACAAAACAGAACAAAGTGAGTGATCAAGGTTGAGTATGGTTACCTTCTGTAACCTTAGCTCATGGGAGGTAGAAGTAAGAGGGTCAATCCTAGGCTCTATAGTGAATTTGAAGCCAGCCTGGACTACCCTGTCTTTAAAAAAGGAGAGGTGTGTGATCCTCATAGAGATAACCCAGAGGACAGAATTGCAAAGACTTAAGCAGTCACAAGAGGACAGCTGAAATAAGGTAAATGGTCCTGCAGCCGGACTTCTCAGTATTAGGGGCCATTCGGGGAGGATTTTATACTGAGTGTGCTAGGAGATGGTTCAGTGGTGAAGAGGGTTGTTCAATCCTGACACGATTCGGATTCCAGCATCCACATTAAAAAAAAAAAAAAAAAAGACTGGCATGGCTTACATAATCCCTTAAATGTAGGGGTAAAAAAAGACAGGAGGTTCACAGGCATTTGCTGGTGAACCCATCTCCAGGTTCACTGAGAGACCCTGTCTGGAGGGAATTAGGCTGGGAGTGATTGACCCAGCAAGATACTTGGATCCTCTTCTGGCCACCACACGATACCTGCCCCAACATAGACAGTCACATACACCACACAGAAGACTTGTTGGGTTCGTTGTTTTGTTTTTGCTTTTTGTTGTTGGTGTTATTTTTGAGACAGGGCTTCTCTGTGTCGTCCTGGCTGTCTTGGAACTTTCTGTAGACCAGGCTGGCCTCGAACTCAGAGATCTGCCTAGAGTTCTGGGATTCAAGGCGTGCACCACCGTACCTGGCTCCTTTGAAAAACTTTTTAAAAGATTTATTATTTTTATTTTATGTGTATGTTTGCCTGCGTGCCTACATGTGTACTGCACAGCTGCCTGATTACTCCACCAAGGCCAGAAGGTCTAGCCCCTGAAACCAGACTCATACGTGCTTGTGAGCCTCCACATGGGTGCCTGGTCCTCCGGAAGGGCACCAGTGCTCTTAATCATGGAGTCATCTTTCGACTTCCTAAATTACATTTTTATTTTTATTTTTTGAGACAGGATCTCTCTTTGAAGTCTTGGCTATCCTGGAACTCTCTATGTAGACCAGGCTGGCCTGAGACTCACAGAGATCCTCCTACCTCTTCCTCCTAAGTGATGGGATTAAAGGGGTGCCCCACCACCCTGCCCCAGTACGTTTTATTTGTGTGTGTGTATTGTTGAATATGTGTGTTAATCACAGGTGTGCTGTCCCTTGATGTGGAGAGAGGACAGTCTTCCTGAGTCAGCACTCTCCTTCCTAGTGAGGGTCCCTGTGATGGAGCACTCACGGTTCACTAGGCTCCAACAGACCTTTATTCACCAGGCCCTCTTGCTGGTCCAAAATAACTTATCTCTGGGCTTTTGTAAAAATGAAGTAAGTTGGTATGTGGAGACCAGTTAGCAAGGGGCCTGGTGTCAGGGCTCTGTGAGCTCCTGCTCAGTACTTCATCTGCATTGTTTATCTCTGCTTGGGGGGATAATCTCCGCTTTACAGATAATCCTATTAGTCCTGTTTAAGTGAATACATCCACAGAAGGAGTCTGGTGCATATAACTGTTCTTTTATCTTTACTGTCCGCATTCTACTGATAGCAGAGGAAGGTGAAGCGAGGGAGGGAGGTGTGGATGAGATTCTCTTCCAAATACGGACTTGTCCTCCTTCTTCCGCCAGGAGGAGATGAACGGCTGGCTGGAGGCTGTGGCTAGCTCCGTGGCAGAACACGCCGAGATCGCCCGATGGGGCCAGACACTACCTACCACATCATCCACAGACGAGGGCAACCCCAAGCGTGAGGGTGGAGAGCGAGAGCGTAGGGCCAGCGGGCGCCGGAAGTGATTCCAGGTACCCTATCCCCCCCCCCCCCCCCCGAGTCTGACAAGTCTCCTTGTCCCTCCTCCTCTCTGCACTGTGGACACAAAGACACCTTCTCATCCGCAAGGGCCTGAATGACTGCGGATGTGCCACGGTGGGCCTGGAATAGAAGGGACTTCTGCACTCCAAGAAGTGGTGGTAGGGGATTGCTGTCCCTATAGCCATATCTCGGTCCCTTCCCGCTCGCCAACCCCACCCCAGGTGCTGGGGCTCCATTCTTTTTATGCAATAACTGAGCTTGGTGGGGACGGGCAGGGAACCAGTTGAGCCAAGCTCCCTGCCCAATCGTCAGATCCTGCCCCAAGAAGCTGGAGTGGAGAGGGACCTAGGAGGTGGTGATTTGTTGGCCTCCTCTCCGCCCTAAGGATGGACAACGGGGGCGCTGGTGAGGTCCCCTGGACCATCCAGGGTGCTAGGGGGTGGGGAGGGGACACACTCCCTCCCTGCCTTTACCTCACTTCCAATGCTGCCTTGATCTGTCTGGGAAGAGGGAGGAAAGGGGCCCTTAGCCCCTGTACTCCGCCATCTCAGAGCCATGCGGTTAATTCCTGACTTAGTTTATTTTTGCAAAAACGTAGACCTCCCTCTCCTTCCCCCGCCCCGCATCCGCGAAGGCTTTTAATAGGAGAGGAGTCAAAGTTCAAAACTGTCTTCCTCTCTCCTCCCCGATTCCAGCTGTAAATGCCGAAGGGAGGGGGTGGGGAAGCCCTCCCCTTGCATGCTTCTGGCTGGAGCACCTCCCTGGGAGTGGGGGCATCAGGGTTACAGGCAACCATAGTGGCTGCTTGGAGACGCCGCCAGGGCAGGGGGATGCGGGGCGGTGTGGCAGGCGCACACTGTATGTACCTATAATAAACCCTTTGGCTTTGACGGTCTATGCTGGTTTGTTCGTGTATCTGAAACAGGATTGGAGGGTGGGCTGGTGTGGGGACGAGGCTGCGAAGGTAGTCTCCTAGACTGTATGTATACCTAAGCATTGGTATAGCCTCATTTCAAGATCTGCGTACGTACTCCTCAACGAATCGCCTACATTGGTTATTTATTACACCAAAATAAGGGAACCTAGGAAAAGGGGGAAGTTACTAAATCACCCCAAAGGATCCCCGAGGTAAGCCCCGTCAGAGCCAGGAAAGACCGTCCCTCTTTAAAGAGTCGGAGACGGTAATTGCGATGAGCGAGCTCTCCGTCCAATCGTCGGTGGATCTTGGAGTCTCTAGGCCAATGAGCAAGAGGCAGGGGCGGGGTCTGTGCACACCCGGAAGTGGGTCCAAGCCGGCCGGCTTGCCGGGGGGCCATGGCTGTCGCGACGACTGCAGCGGAAGGGGTCCCGAGTCCGGGAGCAGCCGGGGAAGTGATTCATCTGAACGTAGGGGGCAAGCGGTGAGTGTGGGAGATCCCCGAGGCCCATCCTACGGGACCGAGGCGGGATGCCCGCCTCTTCTAGGGGTGGAGGTGGTAGTCCCTGTCCATCAAGAGTTGCTCCGCCTCAAGCTGGAGGCTTGGCACTTGAATAAAAAAAGAAAAAAAGGCCAAAGAAGAATGCGTGAATCCCACTGGAGGAGGCAGTCCTCACCTCCTCTTCTGTTTCCTCTCCTTACCTCATCGCCCAGGTTCAGTACCTCTCGCCAGACGCTTACCTGGATCCCAGACTCCTTCTTCTCCAGGTGATTAGGGAGCCAGTCTGGGGCGAGAGTAGGAGGGGATGAAAGGAGAGGGTGTGGGGAGACCCATTTCTACCCTACTCACCTCTGCAACTCGGCCTATGACACCTCCTTGGTTTCCCCTTCCTGTAGTCTTTTGAGCGGACGCATCTCAACCCTGAAAGATGAGACCGGAGCTGTGAGTAGGGCTAGATCAAAAACGAGACGCCGGGTGGGAGGAGGGACAGAACTCCTACTTACTCCAGGTCTTTTCCATGACCCCCCCCCAACCCCACCCCACCATGCAGATCTTCATCGACCGGGACCCCACCGTCTTTGCCCCCATCCTCAATTTCCTGAGGACCAAAGAGTTAGACCCCAGGTTGGTATGGTTAAATGGGTGAATTCTGCCACTGTATAGAATCTCTCCTTGGAAAGTAAATGTGTTCCATTCTATTAGATTGTTTTGTTTTGTTTTGTTTTTCCGTTTTTCGAAATCTGTAGCCCTGGCTGTCCTGGAACTCACTCTGTAGACCAGGCTGGCCTCGAACTCAGAAATCCGCCTGCCTCTGCCTCCCAAGTGCTGGGATTAAAGGCGTGTGCCACCACTGCCCGGCGTTATCTAGATTTTTTAAAACATATTTTATGTATTTGTTTGTTGGCTTGAGATAAGGCCTTGCTCTGTAACCATGGCTGCCTAGAACTCAATCCAGATCAGGCCCGCCTCTATCTCCCATGTCTTGGAATGGCAGGTGTACACCACCCCCAGCCTCCCTAGAATCTTATGCCTGTCAAAACTAGCTAGGCTTCAATATTCTCTGTGCAGTTTCAAAACCTTTCTTCTCACAATGCGCTGCCCACCTCGACGCCCTAGATTTTTGCATCCAAATTTCTTCTATTACCCAGGGGTGTCCATGGTTCCAGCCTCCTCCATGAAGCACAATTCTATGGGCTCACTCCACTGGGTAAGTGAGAGTCCCATGCCCCACCCCCTCCCACTCCCAGTCAGCACCCTCAGTTATTTCCTGAGCATTCTGTACCTCTTTGACTCTCCCAGTCAAAAAGACTGTTGGGTTAGAGGTGAGAGCACTGGATTTTGGGTTGGTTATGAAGGGGGTGCAGGAGGGGATAGTTATGTGGGAAGTCAGATGACGAAGGGGACAAGAGTCTGCCTTAGTTTCCCTCAAGATGAAGTTTTGTGTCCTTCCCTTGCAGTTCGTCGCCTGCAGCTAAGGGAAGAGTTGGATCGATCTTCCTGTGGAAATGTCCTCTTCAATGGCTATCTACCTCCTCCAGGTGGGCAAGCCCAATTGATGCTAGGAAGGGGGAGACTGAGTGAAAGACTACATTTCCCATAAAGCATCAACCCTTAGGTATTTGGAGCCCTGAGGTGCAATGGGAGTTGTAGTTCTTTATCAGAAGGTTGGAAAGGAAATAGGAAACAGTATTTTCCATGACCCTGTACAACAGCCAGTTCTCTTTAGAGCTCAGAAGCATACACTAGAGCTTTATGGGAGTTGTAGTCTGTATTTTCTTAAGTTTCACCCCATTCTTCAGAAAAAAATATATATATAAATTTAAACTTTATCATACTAACTTTATTGGATTCTACTTTTTGGGGGGTGGGGGTTCTATGACACAGAGTCTCTCGTAGCCCTGGTTGTCTGGAACTCACTATATAGACCAGGCTGGCCTTGAACTCATAGAGATAGATCCTGCTTTCTCTGCCTAAGCCTTAAGACTAAAGGTGTACATACCTCACTCAGCCATCCTCCTTATTTTTTGAGGCAAGGCCACAACAAGCCTGGGATTCTCTGATTGGCTAGCCTAGCTTGCCAACAAAGTATGACGACCCACCTTTCTACTTCTGAGGGTCCAAAACTTAGTTCTTAGGCTTGTATTGTAAGCACAGGGCCATCTCTGCAACCCCTACAACTATATTTTTATGTTATTGTTTATTCATTCTGGTTCTAGAGTGTGCCCAGGGTTTTGTACATCCCGGGCAGGTGGTGTAGCATGAAACTACCTTCCCCCAGACCCTGACTGGTGAATTTTAGGCAGGTGCTCTATTTCTGAACCATGCCCACAGCTTTTCCCTGGTAATATCAAGGAACATGTTCATGGCCCAGCTCTGTCTTTACTTTTTAAAACATTATTATGCTTATTTATTTATTTATTTATTTATTTATTTATTTATTTATTGGTTTCTCAAGACCCGGTTTCTCTGTGTAGCCCTGGCTGTCCTGGAACTTGCTCTGTAGACCAGGCTGGCCTGGAACTCAGAGATCCACCTACCTCTGCCTTCCAAGTGCTGGGATTAAAGTTGTGTGCTACCACCACCCTGCACATGTATTTATTTATTGGGCACGTGGGGGGTGTGCATTTATGGAGAAGACAATTTGCAGGAATTGATTCTCCCCTTCTACCACACTTGTCCCAGGATCAAAGTTAAGATTGCTAGTCTTGGTGGCAAGCACCTACACACACTGAGACATCTCCCAGCCCTCTGCTTTGTTGTTGTTGTGTTTTTGTTGTTGTTGTTGAAACAGGGCCTCACTGAATTGCCCAGCCTAGCCTTGAACTTGCCATCTTCCACTTCCAGTTTTCCAAATAGCTGGGATTACAGACCTGCGTGCCAGGCCTGGCCAAATTACATCAATACCAGAGCAGCACCAAACCAGGGCTTTCCCTGTGACAGACTTTCTGGGTCATTAAATGCCGTTTCCTGGCACGACAGAACACCTTCCCCAGGACACTATGCCCCACACAGAGAATCCATGCCTGTCATAGTTTAAGTGTTCCTAGACTGCCCACCATGATTTTAATTATGGTGCCCAACACTTCCCCTCACTATAGTGTTCCCAGTGAAGCGACGAAACCGGCACAGCCTGGTGGGGCCCCAGCAAATAGGGGGACGCCCAGCCCCTGTTCGACGGAGCAACACAATGCCCCCCAACTTGGGTAATGCAGGGCTGCTGGGCCGAATGCTGGATGAGAGAGCACCTCCATCCCCATCAGGTAAGCTAGGGACTGAGCTTAGTGCTTGCGTTCTGCCTCTGTGTATCCCTAGCCGCCTTTTGGGTTTTTTTTCTTTTTGTTTTGTTTTGTTTTGTTTGTTTGTTTGTTTGATCTTACTCTGATCCCGGCTGGCAATCTAGTCGTCCTGCCTCAACCTCCCTAGTGCTAGCCTAGTGCTAGAATTATGAGTATGAACCTAGTATTTGCTCCTCAAGTTCTTATTTTTATTTGACGTTAATTATCATTATTGTGTGTGAACATGGCGTACTTGTCAAAGGAGAATAAACTTGGCCTGTCAGGCATGTGCCAGAACTGCTTTTGTATGCTGAACCAGTTCCCCTGACCCCAGCCTTCTCTTTACATTCTGTTTTCAGACAGGGTCTCACTAACTTTCCCAGACAGCCTGCACCACCAGATGTAGCTTACATTTCTGTCCTTTAGGAGGTCAGGGCCAGTGGGCCCCTGTGACTTTGTTCTGGTCTCCTCTCTTATCCCCAAGGCCAACCAGAGGAACCAGGGATGGTGCGCCTGGTGTGTGGTCACCACAACTGGATTGCTGTGGCGTATACCCACTTTCTTGTCTGTTATAGGTGCTGCTGGTGGGAATGGGGGAGTGGGAGGCTCTGCCCCTGTGGTAGGGTTGCTCTGAGGTGGGAGTTTCTGATGTCCCTAAATCCCACAGGCTGAAAGAAGCCTCCGGTTGGCAGCTTACATTCTCCAGCCCACGCCTGGACTGGCCCATCGAGCGCCTGGCTCTCACAGCTCGGGTGCTTGGCGGTGCTCCGGGTGAGCATGACAAGATGGTGGCTGCAGCCACAGGCAGCGAGATCCTTCTGTGGGTGCTGCAGGCACAAGGTGGTGGCTCTGAGATAGGTATGTCTCATGGACTTTTCTAGAACTCCGTAGAATCCTGTAACCTGTTAAAATAACCCATCCCCTGAAACTCAGAAACCCCTGGAGAGAATGGGAATTCTGTGCCCTGTCAATCTGTTTGCCTTGTGAGATAATGTTTCAGACCTTCAGAACTCTGCATGTTTCCTTGTTTCATTTTGCCTTAGACAAGGTTTTACCATGTAGCCCAAGCTAGCCTTGAATTCCAGGTCTTTCCGCCCCCAACTCCTGAATACTGTATGTCTTAGTCAGGGTTTCTATTCCTGAACAAACATCATGACCAAGATGCAAGTTGGGGAGGAAAGGGTTTATTCAGCTTACACTTCCATGCTGCTGTTCATCACCAAAGGTAGTCAGGACTGGAACTCAAGCAGGTCAAGGAGCAGGAGCTGATGCAGAGGCCATGGAGGGATGTTCCTTACTGGCTTGCTTCCCCTGGCTTGCCTTCTTATAGAACCCAGGACTACCAGCCCAGGGATGGTACCACCCACAAGGGGCCCTCCCCCCTTGATCACTAATTGAGAAAATGCCTTACCTCTGGATCTCATGGAGGCATTTCCTCAAGGGAGGCTCCTTTCTCTGTGATAACTCCAGCTTGTGTCAAGGTGACACAAAACCAGTCAGTGCACTGGGTTTCAGCCACCACACTCAGTTAACACACTGATTATATTTTATTTTATTATATATTTATTTATGTGTCTGGAGAGAGAGGAACATCATGAAATACTGGATTTAATCCCAGTACCATATAATGTGGGTATTGTGGTACATAGCTGTAACCCAGACACAGAAGGTGGGGTCCAGCCTGGGCTACATGGGACCCTGACTCAAAACAATAGCAACAAAAATCAGTCTTTCTTTTCTTTTCTTTCTTTCTTTCTTTCTTTTTTTTTTTTTTTTGGTTTTTCGAGACAGGGTTTCTCTGTGTAGCCCTGGCTGTCCTGGAACTCACTCTGTAGACCAGGCTGGCCTCGAACTCAGACATCCGCCTGCCTCTGCCTCCTGAGTGCTTTTAGTTGTCATAGCCCTTTGTTCCAATGGAAGGGTGTGGGCCCTTTTGGCAACCTCAGCCAGTTAGAATTCTACACGATGTTACAGTCCCACACCCACCAGATATTCTGTGTAATTCTTGGAATCCTCTTTGCCATGGATCTCATTTTCCCATACAACCCGTGTCCCTTGGACTTCTTGCTGCTCCACCCCCAGCCCTGCAGTGGGTTTCCAGACTCCTGTTGAGCCTCCCAACCCCTTGCTGCCTACAGGTGTCTTCCACCTGGGTGTGCCGGTGGAGGCCTTGTTCTTTGTTGGGAACCAGCTCATTGCCACAAGTCACACAGGACGCATCGGTGTCTGGAATGCTGTGACCAAGCACTGGCAGGTGAGTCTGGGCCAGCCTGGCTCCCTCTTCCCAAGTGTCTAGACTGTGCAGGCCCAGGGTTTCTTCCTGTTTTGCCTCACCTAGAGAAAGAACAAGAGAACTCTACAGAAGGTATGGGATAAAAGTCCGTAGAACATCCAGGAAGCCTTCCTGTAGGAGTGGCTGAAGAACCAACGCGAAGGATGGGTGGGTTTGGAAAACAGTGGGATTCTTCAAGCAGATGTAGAGATGGCAGGATGCAAGAGGGATGTGCCTATGCTCATCACTCCACCCAGGCCTGGCCATATCTAAAATGTGAAGGAAAAACATAGAATTGTAGAGTATTTGTCCTTCAAAAGTATACTGGGAGAGACATAGAAGCACAGAAACACTGAGAGAGAACCAGAAAAAAACAGTGAAGGTAGGAGACAGAGGCAAAGCAGATGGAGCAAAGTCAGCACCATGGAGCCAGGCTGGGCCTGCTAGTGCAAGCCTATAACCCAAGCTATTCAGGAGGCTGAGGTAAGAGGATACAATTCACGGCCAACCTAAGCTACAGAGTAATCCTGGGCAGCTTAGTGTGACAGTCCCATCAAAATGAGAGAGAGAGAGAGAGAGAGAGAGAGAGAGAGAGAGAGAACAGCAAAGGTTGTAACTTAATGGTACAGCACCTGCCTAGAATCCCCCAGTGAGGGGCTGGAGGTGTGGCTCAGTGGTAGAGCCCATGTGTAGAATCGTCTAGTGAGCGGCTGGGATGTGAGTAGGTCAATGGCAGAATGCTTAGTTAACAGGGAGGAGTCCCTGTGCTAAACAAGATACCTAACACACACACACACACACACACACACACACACACACGCCTACAATCCCAGTACATGAGATGTAGCGGAGGATCATCAATACTTCAAGGGCAGGGTACAGACTATTTATCTAGCAGGTACCATACCAACCTGAGGTCCATGGGGCCAAATGTCTAAATTCAACAAAAGTAGGTCTGGAGAGATGGTTGGCAGTTAAGAGCAAGCACTGTTCCTTCAGATGTCTCACGTCCATTCCCAGCACCTGCATCAGGAGGCTCATAACCACTTATGACTGCAGCTCCAGTAGCTCTGACACCTCTGATCTCTGTGGGCACCCACACTCATGTGTACACACTTGTGTACAGATAAACACACACATTATCTTAGAAAATAATTTTAAAAACTCAACAAAGACAGAAGAAGAAGAAGGGGGCCAAGGCACAAACAGTTTAAGGTAGAGAGGAAGGTGCATGGGCCAGTTACGCAAAGAGCCATAGACACGGGTGGCCACTGCCAAGGTTGAAAGATAGGCTCAGGCCCAGGTATCCTTACCAGGCTGGGCTACAGAGTGAGACATTGTGTGGAAATACAGCTAAACTGGCACTGCCCCTTTCCTGCCCCAGGTCCAGGAGGTCCAGCCTATCACGAGTTATGATGCAGCCGGCTCCTTCCTCCTCCTGGGCTGCAGCAATGGCTCCATCTATTACGTAGGTAAGCAGTGTCCTTCTGCAGTGTGAGGGGTGGGCTGGAGCAGGAGCCTCAACTGCATCAGCTCCACCACTGCCTGCCCATCTAGATGTGCAGAAATTCCCCCTGCGGATGAAGGACAATGACCTCCTTGTCAGTGAGCTGTACCGAGACCCAGCAGAGGATGGGGTCACCGCCCTCAGTGTCTACCTCACCCCCAAGACCAGTAAGCTATGACAAAGTTTCTTTCCATTCTGTGGCCAGCCAGACCCGGCCATAGTGGTATGTCTCGGGGGATTCCTCAGGAACGGGACATTAGTTCTTAATCCTGCAGCGTGTGCTTTGTTTTGCTTTATTTAGCCCTACTTTAGGTGCTGGGCTGCTGCTGGCAGAGTGACAAGCAGATGACAAGGCCCTGTTAGTTAATTTTTTTGTCTTACCTGTCTCCCGTCAGGACACAGCATTTGCCTAATTCATAAAACCCTGGATACATGCCAGGTTTTTATGATTTTTTTCTCTTCTTTTTCTTTATGGGAAGTCTGTAGTCCAGGCTAGCCTCTAACTCCAGAACACCTCATCCTTCTGCTTCAGGCTCATGGGTGCTGGGCTCACAGGCTAGCCCTTCGGTTCTTTGTCTCCTAGATGTAACATCCATTTATATCCCTGTATGGGACACGAGTGCATTTTCCATGGCCACTGCTCAAAATGCTGAAGCTGTATTCTACCTGTGTTCTTTATGGTGGTCTGTTTAGTTTCTAGAAATCTCTCCGACACTGTGAGTTTGAAGCCAGCCTGGTTTACATAGTGAATTCTAGGTCAGCCAGGGCTGCAATAATGAGATCCTGACTGCAAAAAGAAAAAAAAAAGTTTCTGAGAATTTTAAAATTCAAAGTTTGTCAGTAGAGTCCCCGAGACATTCAGTGTGGTCTCTCAACTTATTTCTGTTTATATGTCATTCAGGAATTTTTTTTAAAAAAAGAGAGATTATTTATTTATTTGTATGAATATTTTGCTGCATATATGTAAGTATGCCATGTACATGCTTGGTGACCAAAGAGTCTAAAACAAGGAATTTTATACCCTGGAACTGGAGTTAGAGATGGCTCTGAGCAGCCATGTGGGTACTGGGAATTGAACCTGGGTCCTCTGGAGGAAATGTTCATAATCAGTGAGCCATCTCTGCAGCCCTGCCTACATTTCTCCCTAGTGTCAGATTCTCTGTGTGTCTGTCCTCCCTTCCCTCCGTCTCTCCCCCTCTCTGCTGTGGTTCTGTTTCCACAACAGACCTTCTCTTTCTTGTTGGCCCTCCCCAGGTGACAGTGGGAACTGGATTGAGATTGCCTATGGCACCAGCTCCGGAGTCGTGCGGGTCATTGTGCAGCACCCTGAGACAGTGGGCTCGGGACCCCAGCTCTTTCAGACCTTCAGTGTGCACCGCAGCCCTGTCACCAACATCATGCTGTCAGAGAAACACCTCATCTCTGGTGGGTCCCTCTGTAGGAGGACCAGCTCTGAGAGTGTGGAGCCAGGGGGTGGAGCTTCGGGGGCTGGGGGAGGAGCTGTGTGAGAGACACTGCTTTGAGGTAACAGGAGACCCGCAAGGGTAGCCACAGAGTGGAGGAAGACTGTACCAGGCACAGTGATTCATGCCTGGGATCCCAGCACTCAGTGGGCTAAGGCAGGAAAATCACTTCTGGTTCAAGGCCAGCCTGGGCTACAGGGTAAGACCTTGTGCAGAGATATATCTAAACTGGTAACGCACTTGCTTAGCATAGCTCTAAGGAAGCACTGAGTTTGAATCCCAGCCTCAAACCTGTAATCCTAGCTCTCTTGGGGTGGAGGCAGGAGGATCAGAATTTTAAGGTCATCCTCAGCTACATATTGAGTTTGAGGCCAATGGGTTATGTGAGAGCCTGTCTCTAAAAAATTAAAAATAAAAAAGCTTATAGTAAGGGAACCAAGCTTGGGAAACGCAAATATATACTTAGGAGGTGGGAGCTAAGGAAAAACTCACCCATTAAGCAATTATTGAGCATCTACTGTGTACTAGGTTTGGGACGTAGTGGTAGATAACAAGACGGGTTAATTCTGTATTGGAGGAATGAATTCTCTAATTCTCTAGTTGAAACTGCAAATAATAGATAAATAAATAGACATTCGGGGGTGTAGTCAGCACGTGTGTGTCTCACATACAGGATGTCCCACCCCTCAATCCCTCAGCACTAGGAAGCAAGGTAAATAAACAGAGAGAACCAAGCCTGGTGGTACACACCTTTGATCTAGCACTAGAAACACTAATGCAGTAGGCTCCTGAGGTCAAGGCCAACCTGGGCTACAGAGGGAGGCCTTCCCTCAAACAAACAAGACCAAACTGACATCTCAGTCAATAAACAGCCTGTTGTGCCAGTAAAAGAACCTAAGTTGGGATCCCCACCACCCTATGCCAGGCACAGAGGTGCACATCTGTAACCCCAAAGCCCCCAAAGAAAGGGATAATGGAGTGGCCAGATGGGTGAGTTCAGGTTCCAAGTGAGACCCTGTCTCAAACAACAAGTTAGAAGAGATTGGAGAGATGGCTCTGCAGTTAATGGCACTGACTGCTCTTCCACAGGACCCAGGTTCGACTCCCAGCACCCACATGGTAACTCACAACCATCTGTGACCTCTGGTCCCCAAGGATCTGACATTGTCTTCTGGCCTTCATATGAGCTCCCATACATCTGCAGTCTCACAGACTGGGCCAGAAAGCTCAGTGGTAGAGCACACCCATAGCTGTGAAAGGCCCTTGGTTTATCCTTACCTCATGGGTAAATAAATAGGCCACCACCAAGTAGTATTCAAGGCCATGAATAAATATAAAGTAGTTGCCAGGTGCAATGGCTCCCATCTTTAATCCCAGCATTCAGGAGGCAGAAGTGAGCAGACCTCTGTGAGTTGGAGGCCAACCTGGTCTACACAGAGAGTTCCAGGATAGCCAGGACTATGCAAAACAAATCAAATTTTTAAAAAACTATGTGCATGTGTGTCTACCCTGCAGAGAGTAGAAGATAGTGCCAGTCTCCCTGGAGATAGTCACAGATGGTTGTGAGCCACTGACATGTACTGGCACTAAGAATAGTAAGTGCTCTAAACCAATCTCCAGAACCTTCCTTTTTTTTTTTTTTTCCTTTTTGCTTGTTTTAATTTATTTTTATTTTATGTGTGTTGGTATTTTGGCATTGGATGCTCTGGAACTGGAGTTACAGACAGCTGTACGCTGCTTACGTGAGTGCTGGGACTTGAACTTGGGTCCTCTGGAAGAGCAACCAGTGTTCTTAATCACAAGCCCCTTCGTCTTGTTTTTTTAAGACAGAGTCTTTTACTGGGCTCTGGGGATCACTCATTATGCTAGGGTGGTTGGCCAGGGAGCCCTGGGAACCTGCTCCTCTCCACCTCTCCAGGGCAGGGATGACATGATGAGCACACACCTCCACACTCAGATCGCCTGGCAAACACTTTACCAACTGGGCCATCGCCCCAGCTTCTGGGGATTTTTGCTGAGATGAGGTCTTGCTTTATAGCCCAGGCTAGCCTTGAATTTAGGATCCTTTGGATTCAGCCTTCCAAACACTGGGATTACAGGCGCGTACCACCACACCTCTGGTTTCACATTTCTTTCTGAAGTGTGTGAGGGTCACTGAAGAGGGCTGAATTCAGAGCAAGCCTGTCTGGGGCCAAGGAACTTAGAGCAGAAATGGTGGACCAATGGTACAGACCCTCAGAGGCAAGCTTTCCGGTCTGAGGAAATGGGCCGTGCAAAGGAACCAATGGGGAGAGGGGGAGGAGTTAGATGCATAACAAGGGCGTGGCCAGTCTCAGATGTTGATGTCCTTGCTTTGGTTGAGTGTGGGATATGACCACAGGGAAAGGACAGGATCAGGAAGAGAGAGCTGAGGTAAAAGGATCCAAGGAGGGATCTGTGGACAGGCTAACACAGAGTCACACTCGCACCGCTTTAGGAGCTGAGCCAGCAGGATCCCTGGGCTAATGGAACTCCAGGCAAGAGAAATCCTGAAATTCTCTCGACACCTCTAAAAGGGCTTATACTGGGGGATTGGGGGCTGGTAGGGAGGAGGTCAGAACTGCACTGGTGCCTTGGCCAGGCCTGACCTGCTTCTGTCTCTGTGTTCTTTAGTGTGTGCCGACAACAACCATGTTCGGACATGGTCTGTGACCCGCTTTCGAGGCATGATCTCCACCCAGCCTGGTTCCACTCCTCTGGCATCCTTCAAGATCCTGGCGCTGGAATCGGCCGATGGGCTCGGTGGCTGCAGTGCTGGCAATGACATTGGTACCCGCTGATTCCTGGCCCTTGACTCCTCCCACTAGGCCATGTGGGATCCCACTGGCCTCTGTAGACCTCTGCTTGCCTAGTTAGCTGTTCTGTTGCCCTCCAGTCGCACTGACTTCTGACCCTTGTTCACCACCGTCTTGGCTCTCCCCCCCCCCCCAATCTCCCGTTCACCTCTGTATTCAAAGCCAACACCATTCTTTCAGGCCATTCCCACTGACCAACACCGGTCAGGTTATCATCTTCTGATAGGCCCGAATGCTGTTGGTTTTTTCCAGCCCCTAGTTCTCCCTGCTTCTGCCCAACCACAGTAGCCAGGGAGCAGGATCTAGGTCTGGGAGTTGGCTCAGCTATGGAGAAAGGCTAGTGCTGTGGGATCTGAAGGTTCTGTGGACCTTGGCTAGCCCTTCCTCTGCCCCTGCCTGCCCAGGTCCCTATGGTGAACGGGATGACCAGCAAGTGTTCATCCAGAAGGTGGTGCCAAACGCCAGCCAGCTGTTTGTGCGGCTCTCCTCCACTGGGCAGCGGTGAGTACTGTCCCACCAAAGAGGCAGGACCATAGAGGAGACCCAAAAGGGGTCCACCCTATGGTTCCTGAAGGAGCAGAGGCTATGGGTGAATTTGGCCTCTGGGTTATATGTGTGCAAGGGACACTGGAAAAACCTCAGGTCACTATGCTGGACCTTAGATAGCCCAGGAAATTGAGTGGGGAAGGGGGTACAGATAGTGTCAGGGTGGGATCAGGTGTAGGCAGGGTGTCAGAGTGGTAGGGATACAGGCAAAGGGTTGAGGAAGGCTCAGGTTGCACACAGTGAGGAGTCCAGAACAGGTGTCAGGGGAAAGGAGACCTGGGAGCATTGCCTAGGGAGTGGGCTCTGCAAAGAACCCAAAGCTAAATAGGAATAAGCAGAAGGAAGGGGAAGAGTGTCTGGTGAGGACAGGGTATGTCCCAATGCTGGGAAGAACTACACAGAGTAATTCGGCCTGGTGGGTCGGTCCAGTGAGTGCCTAGCATGTATGAAGCCTTGGGTTTGATCTCCAGTACTGAATAAGCACGGTGTGTTCCATCCCTGTAACCCTAATACTCTGGAGGTAGAAGCAGGAGGATCAGAAGTTCAAGGTTATCCTCAGCTACCTGTCAAGTTGCGGGCCAGCCTGGGCTACCTAAGATGCTATCTCAAAACAAACAAAATAAACTGGATGGGGATGGATGAGGAGGGACAGATGGGTGGGGGGCAGTGGAGGGACAGGACCTGAATACTCAGTGGTGGAGACTGGCTCAAGAAGGGCATAAGGAGAGGGGCCAGGCTGAGTGATTCGTGAACCCTTGCACCCCACAGGGTGTGTTCCGTGCGCTCAGTGGATGGCTCTCCCATGACTGCCTTCACAGTGTTGGAGTGTGAGGGCTCCAGGAGGCTCGGCTCCAGACCCCGACGTTACCTGCTCACCGGCCAGGCCAATGGCAGCCTGGCCATGTGGGACCTGACCACTGCCATGGATGGCCTGGGCCAAACCCCTGGTATTCCCTGCAGCACTTCATGATTCCCAGACCCCTGTCCACTGGTCCCTACCTTATCCTCCAGCCCTCTCCCTTTTCTTTTAAAGATTTATTTATTTTATGTATGTGAGTGCACTGTCTGTCTGCAGGCACGGCAGAAGAAGGCATCGGATCCCATTACAGATGGTTGTGAGCCACCATGTGGTTGCTGGGAATTGAACTCAGGACCTCTGGAAGAGCAGTCAGTGCTCTTAACCTCTGAGCCATCTCTCCAGCCTCTAGTCCTTTCCTATTACCACTGTTTTCCCCTTTTCTCTCATAGCCTCTGACCCAGCCCATCTATCTCTGCATTCTTTTTTCTCTCCAACCTCCAGTTGCTCTTGACCTGTGACCCCCTTCCCCATCTTACCCCTGACTGCATTTCTTTACCATCCCCAGCAGGCGGCCTGACAGAAGAAGAGCTGATGAACCATCTGGAGCAGTGTGAACTGAGCCCGTTGGCTTCCTCTCGGGGCTCTTTCCCCATCCCCTCACCCAGGACCTCTCTTACCAGGTACTGTAACTCCACTTCCCTCTGTGCAATGGAAACAGCATGGTGGCGCTGGAGGGGACTGTGACCGGAGACACTGAGTTTCCCTCCCTCTCAGTCTCCACTCAGCCTCCAGCAATACCTCCCTGTGTGGCCACAAAGGGAGCCCCATCCCTCCGCAGGCAGAAGCCCGGCGCCGCGGGGCAGGAAGCTTCGTGGATCGGTGTCAGGAACTGGCAAAGGGTGCACAGGAGCCCCGACGGCCACCAACGCCAGCCCCTCGACCCTCCACCAGTCTTGGGAATCCCCTGATACCTCCCAAGAACACTCTTAACGAAACTTCCTTTTGAATCTAGTTACCACAGTGCCTTCATGTGGACTGGTCCTAGGGGGCTCGGGATTAGAGGCTCCTTAGTGCGATCTTTGTTGCCAAGTTCCTGCCTCTCTCCTTTTCTAAAAGCCAAAGCCACCACCGTCTCTAATAAAATCCTCACTGCCAACACTGTTTATAGTCTTGGGGTTTTTGTTTGTTTGTGTTTGTTTGAGGGGGGAGGAGGGGTGTTCCAGGGAAGAAATAGAGCCGTGGGGACCAATAATCAGGCTTCAAGCTGTAAATTCCAGACCATTGTACCAGCTGTGATGGAGCACGCCTTTAATCCCCCAGCACTGGGGAAGCAGAGGCAGGTGGGTATCTGTGGCTTAGAGGCCAGCCTGGTCTACATAGTGAGTTCCAGCACAGCTAGGGCTATGTAGAGTGTATCAGTGACCACTGTCTCCAAAACAAACAAACAAACAAACAAACAAATGGCCAAACAAGCAAAAGAAAATCAGAAAAGAACAAAAGAAAATCAGAAACAGCTGCCTTCTGGTTTAAGCAGAGAATTTAGGCTTACCCTCTGGCTTCAGGCAGGACCCAAGGGTTTAAAGGGTTAAAATGGCTTTCTACCTCCCACCTTCTGGGATACTTCATCTGCAGTCAAGATGACCCCAAAAGACCCCTTACTGTTCCTTCTGGCAGTCAGAAACAAACGACAAAAAGCACACAGGACTGAGCTAAGTGTGCTGACACACATCGGTAACACCAGCACTCCAGAAGCTGAGACAGGAGAATTTCAAGCTGTAAAGATGGTTAATATTACCACCTTGACGGGATCTATGATCCCCTGGGTGACAAAGCTCTGAGCACGCTTGTGGGATGACTCACCCAAATGTGGGTGGCATCCTGGGCGGCATGAACAAGAGAGTTAGCTGAGTGGCGGTGTTCATTGCTCTGGGATTCCTGATGGCATATACAATATGACCACAATGGAGCCTAATACATCCTTCTTTAAGTTGTTTTTACCAGGTATTTTTCATAGCAAGAGATGAGAAACTAATACACAAATTAAGAGGCCAGTGTGATTTGAGTGTAGTTTGGTAGTACACAACTTTAATCCCAGCACCTAGGAGGCACAGCCAGGTGGATCTCTGTAAATTTAAGGCCAACCTGGTCTACATAGAGAAGTCCAGGACAACCAGAGCTACATAGAAACCGTCTCAAAACAAAAACAAAACAAAAATTAGGCCAGCCTTGTCTCCACAAAGAAACCTTGTTACAAAATAAACAAACAAACAAAACTCATGGGATCAGTGGGTTTGAACTGAGTCAGGCAACCATTCCTGAACCAGTCACCGTGGTCAGGATGATGAAGGATTTCCACAGTCCTAACCCATGCCGTAAGCCCTCATAAGCTAGGAGGAGGGGTCAGCTCCATGTGGGCAGAGTAGAAGAGAAGTTCCAAGAGTAATGGCCTTGCATGCTGGTGTGTGCCTTTCCACTCAGCACTGGGGAGGCAGAGGCAGAGAGGCAGAGAGGCAGAGAGGCAGAGAAGCAGAGGGGCAGAGAGGCAGAGAGGCAGAGAGGCAGAGGCAGAGGCAGAGGCAGGTGGATCTCTCCGAATACAAGGGCAGCCTGGTCTACAAGTTTCAGGCTAGCCAGGGTCACACAATGTGAAAAATCTGGTCTCAAAAACCCAAAACCAAACCAACCAAACAAACAAAAAATGGCGGACTCTTTACTAGCAATGAGTTAGAAAATACAGAAATAAGCCCAGACCTCTGAGATGCAAAAAGAAGAGGAGGAAATGTTCTCATCCCCAGAAATCCATGTCACAGTGGGAGGATCAGGAGTTCAAGGTCATCCTCAGCTACATATCGAGTTTGAAGCCAGCCTGGGTTACATGAAACACTCCTCCTAAAAAATCCAAAGTGGCAGAATTCTGGATTGCCGGAGTATCCAGGACACAACGGTAGGGCTAAAGGGTTCATGACTCTAAAACCTGGGTGTTCTGAAATGCCCAGGAACCCCAAACTCTGGATTTTTTTTTCATGCCAGGACAGTCAAAACACTATGTCCTGGAGGATGTGTGAATGGTAGGGATTCTAAAGAGCATGTGGGAGCTAGAACGTCAGAAAATCTAAAATATGGGGGTACTTTGCAATGATCCCAGATCTAGAACACAGAGGTCATTTTTTTTTTCATGCCAGAAGATTTATGCATTTCTAGAATGGTCATGATTCTTGAAGAAACAGGGAGTATTGTTAAATTGAAGTGGTTTTCAATACTAGGGAAAAAATAGTGTATGGTAGAAAAAAAATGTGAAGAAGCTTCTGGAATGCTATGATCCAGCACTCCAGGAGGTTATAAAGTGCTACGATCCTACTGGAATCCAGGGGATAACATAAATGTGATATAACAATAAGAAATGGAAACTGGAGACTCCAAATTCAAGGGGGAAGGGAAGCCAGTTCCATCCCTGCCATCCCCGGAAGTTGCAGTGGTGAGCCAGAGGCTGTTGCCTAGCAACGAGCATTTGACGATGCCCTGGATCCTGGGCTGAAGGGAGAAATTTCGGCAGCACCCCCAGCAAATGCTCCAGCCACAGGGTAGGATGTGGGGAGTGGGGAGACAGGTGAGGGACATGGGGTCCTATAGGGCCATGTGAGCAGGGACTTGGAGTGGGGGGGCACACAAAGACAGAAGCATAAGCACGGTTAATGGGCAAAACTGGGCACTCCATCATTGCTCTAGGTCAGCCCACAAATAGCCGTGAATGAGTCCTGACTGTCAACAATACTGTTCCTGGGGCTTGTATGCCTCTGGACAGTGGATAGGCTCTGATTTCTCGGTGTCAGTGTGGGATAGAGGCATGCATTGCTGTAGGCGGCAGTAATGGTGTGAAGAGGCTGTGTGAGTGAGTCTGTGTGGCTCATTGCAGGCAGGGATGAGATGTGTGCCCGGTATACACTCCAGTGGAAAGAACTGGAGTAGGGGATGGTGTGAATCTGGAACATTCCCTGTTCTTAGTCTAAGGAGGTTGGAGCAGTTGGGGCCTAAGGCCTGGTTACCTTTAATGGCTGGAACCCCTAAATGTCTGGGGGTGGGGTTAATGCTTTAGTCAACAAAGCTGTCTGGTGTATGGTGGGCACATGCGATCCTCAAACATGGGAGGAGCAGAAGTTCAAGAACAATTCCAAGCAAACTCGAGGGGGGAAAAACAATTGAACTGTTGAGAGATGACATTCCAAACCCAGAAGTGGAGCATCATGGGAAGAGTGGGGTTTGGGATTCTAAGTGAAAGCTTATCCCATTTCTCTCTGCCTGAAGCACTAGGGGTTTGCAAAGCTGAGAAAACAGGGTGGGAACTTGAGGTTTCCTTTGTTTGTTTGTTTGTAACAGGTTCTTGCTACATGGCCTAGATGGCTTAGAATTTGCTATTAGACCAAGCTGGCCTGGAGCTTGCATGACTCTACCTCCCAAGTGCTGTCTTTACATTACCATGCCAGGCTGGAACTCAAGTTGGGCAGAGACCCTCTGAGTTTGGAGGTTGTGGGCAGGGCTTGAAGCCTGGAGCCCACTAAAAGGGGGCGGCGGGCTTAGCGTCTCCTGTAACTTGTGCTCCTTGCCCAAAAAAGGGGAGATTAGAGGTCTCCAATAACAAACGCTTATTATTCTAGATTCGTAAGGGTTGCTGGGGAAGACTTAGGAGTCAGGCAGGGAAGGGGTTCTGGTATCTGTTAGGGACCAAGGCAGAGAAGGGTGTGGGAGGGGCAGAGCTGGGGAGTCCTCTGGGAGCTGTCTGGTCAAGGGCGTAGCTCGGATTCACAGAAGAGTAGAACTTGGGGAAGACAAGTTTTTGCAGATGTTGAGGCTACAACAATGGACGGCACCGTCTTTCTGGGAGGCCTGATGTGGGTCCTAGAGATGGTACCTGGGTCGGGGTAAGATTAGCACTCCAACACTAAATTCTTGTTACTGCAAGATTTGGCATGGCTGAGGAAGAAGGAGGGTCTCGTTAGGTAGTCCAGGTTGGCCTGGAACTTACTCTGGGAAGTGTCACCGCGTTTGAGTCATCAGCAGAGTCTAGTCTCTCGCCTGGGAAGTGGGTACCAGGGAATCTATCAGTTCTACTAGACAGACAGTTACATTCTGAAAGAGCCGCCAGCACAGAGAGAGGGATGAGGCCTGCTAGCGGAAGTCCAGCTGAGAGGACCTGGCTCCCTGCACATCCATCTCGGTGGTAATCACTTGTGTCACATGGGGCCTCTGCTCAAGAGAGACTGAGACAGTCAGTACTTGAGTCCTGAAATCCTCCCACCTCCAGGAGAACTTCCCGCCCAGGCAACCCCGCCCGGCACCTGTCCGTCTAGCCCCTCCCATATCGCTTACCCATTGGCCTCACTCGGAGCGCTGACAGTGCAGGGCCCTGATTGGCGGGAAGTTTCACTGCCCCAGGCTTGCACGGTGGAGAAAGTGAGTCGGCCTCTGGCTGGGGCGGGGGTAGGGGGCGGGACCGGGGCCAGGCCGATCCCGACCCACTGGACACACTGCCCTCCTGGAGCCGGACTCTGCACCCGACACGATGCGCCGGCCTGGCCTCGGCGGCCCCTGCCCCCTCCTCCTGCTGCTGCTGCTCCCAGCCGCCACATCTGCTAGTGGCCCCAGTCCCAGCCCCAGCCCCAGCCCCATCGAGGAAGCGGTGGTCCCGAGCCACCAGGCCGGGTAAGCCCACTGCAGCTTCTTCTTCCTCGTGCTGTACCAGTTAGTCTGGTGGTCCCGGAGGAGCAAGACCTTCAGATATAGGAGACTACAAAGCAGTTTTTGGTAGGAGGATGCGAAGGCCAAAGCTCCCCTACTTTGCAGTCGTTAGAATTCGAGGTGCGCTGAGATATTGAAGCGGAGGTCCCTCCAGAGGGGTGGGATTGGATAAGGCTCCAGCCAACTCCCGAGTATTGGGGAGAGAGCCCCAGCTGATACCGGGTAAGACTTCGAGTTGTCTTAGAATAGAGATGGGTGGGACCCTTGAACTGGCCTTCAGTTCCCCGAGTTGCTTGAGTGTTTTAAAAAAGGTGTTGGAAGGTCGTGGTGAGATCTTAAAGTTGCCGTTTTCTGGGTTTCTAGGGGCGCTGGATCAATTGGAAAAGACTTCTAGATTCTTCTAATAGATTAGGAAGACGCAAATGGGCTCCTGGCAAGGGGACTCGGGGAACCTGTGTAGGGAATCCTCGGGTTTTTTGATGCTTCTAGTTTTCTGAGATCATAGCTCAACAGGATTGAATGAATTACTAATGATTTGGTGGTAAGATCCAGGATAGTTTATAAATTTCAGTGTTTATAGGCCCCCATCGCGTCTGCGGGTGACAGGATCAGAGGAGACAGTCTGCCTAGCACCCCAGTCCTGCTTCTGGCAGCTCTGCTCTCCGTTACAAAGGCCGTGGGCTCCGCTCCCGCTCCCGCCTGGGTCTCTGGGAATGCGTTTAGTAACCTGAGCCGTGCCGGGGGCGGGGCTGGGAAGGGGTTAACCTGGAGGAAAAGGGGGAGGGATGACGACAGGATTCGAGGGTCTCGGAGGCTCCTCGGGGCAGCCTGCGCCCCCTCTAAGCCTCACTCGTCTAGAATGGGTTGGGGCATTGGATTCTCTTTCTCAGCATCTTCCGAAGTTTTTCTCTCTGGGTCTGAACGTGCACCATCATCCCTCCTCCCTCCCCCCTCCCCCCTTTAACTTGGGAATAATGGACTTGTCTGGGGGGCCCCTGGGTTACGAAGCTCTGGCAGTACCGCTGAAGGGTCGCTGCCGAGACCCTGTGGCGCACAGACATATCCGGAAAAGACCTTTCCTCTCAGACATTGAAGTTCAAGGACCAGGAGACGCTGGTCCCAGGACGTACATCCTAGAGAGGCGGGAACTGGAAAGAAGTCAGGCCTCAGGATTCCCAATCCTGGACTTCGGTATCCTTACCACCTCAGCACTGTGCTAGACCCGCAGTCTAAGGCGACACCTCAGTGCACAACCGCCGAGGTCTGTGTATGTGGCGTCACCTACCGGCTAATCTTAGGATGGCGTCTGAGCCTCAACTCTCGTCGAATTAGTGGGCGGAGTTCTAGATCCCAGACAGTTCTGACTAGTAGATTCACTTAGAACGCTCCTTTGAGTGTTTCTTGAAATAATTTTAAGCCTGGCGTGGTGGCTTATGTATGTAACTTTAGCTTTAAAGGAGAATGAAGCAGGATTGTCGTGAGTTTGAGAGCTGCTGCCTGGGCTACACAGTACATTCTAGACTTTGTCACAAATTAATGCTAGTAATGAGTTCGAGGCCAACCAGAGCCACATAATGAGAATCTGTCGATGATGATGATAATATGATGATGAAGAATAATTTCATAAGATATACATACATAAGTTTTGTGGCCGTTACTCCTGAAAGACTAAGCCAGTTTGCCTCCTCTAGTTGCACAGGCATGCCTCACGTGAAGTTATCTACCTGCCTGGAATTCCCTTGAGTCTAGTCTTGGTTGTTCCTCTGTCCTCCACCCCTGCACTCCTTGGGGGGGGGGGTGATTCTGGGGCTTGAACAGTTCCACCCTCCTATTTACAGTGTTGCTGCCTGTCGCTGCTGCCTAGACCAGACACCTAGGAGTAGCCGCTGCACCACAGGTGGGTTTGTCCAGGAGGGGTATGGGTGAGGGATGAGAGGTCTCCATCCCTAGGCTCATCCAAAATGAAGAGATGGACGACGATAGAGGCTCAGCCCTCCTTACTGAATCCCTGATTGTCTCTGAAGCTTCCTGCAGGGTCCGAAACTGCCCACCTGACAAGTGCACAGGTCTACAAGGGTGCCTGACCCCAACACCTTCAGTGCCCAGCCCCAGCCGCAGTCCCGTGGAGAAGAGACAGGTATCCCTCAACTGGCAGCCACTGACGTAAGCATATTAATTCCTCCCCTTCCAACACACACACACTAGCCTTTCACTATTAACTCCTTGTCTATGTTTCTGTTTATTCCTTTCCTTGCCTGGCTGAATCATTGCGTCTTTGCTTCTTGGTCTGTTTCTGTCTCCATGCCTCACCCACTTTTCCTTCCCATCCATCTCACATCGCTTCTCTTTCCATATCT
>JADRCH010000334.1:420037-452435 GCA_019843965.1 Rhynchomys soricoides
CGGGCGGGCTGGGGCGGCGGCGCGGTGGAGCGCGGCGCTGCAGCCATGGCGGGCGGCGCGCGGCTGCTCTGGGTGTCGCTATTGGTGCTGCTGGCACAGCTGGGGCCGCAGCCCGGACTGGCCCGACCCCGAGAGCGTCTTCGCGTGCGCTTCACCCCTGCCGTGTGCGGCCTGCGTTGCATCCATGGGCCCACTGGCTCCCGCTGTACCCCGACCTGCGCGCCCCGCAACACCACCAGCGTGGACAGCGGCGCGCCCGGCGGGGCGGCCCCGGGGGGACCCGGCTTCCGCGCCTGTGAGTGCGGGATGGTGCTCCCAAGGGAGGAGTGCCCGGAGGGAGGACCCCGGAGACAATGCCTTAGGGAGCAGGAGCCCAGATTCCATGTACAGAAGTGCTGGGGAGTCCGTGGGGTCTTTGAGGAAGGGGACTCTGAATTCTTGTTTTGGGGAGTGGATCTCCAGGGCGCTGATTTCAGGAGCAATGAGTGTTTTCGGGAACCTGTAGTGTCCCACGTGAACGGACTGGAACTACCTTTGATCCTTTTCAGTCACAGCGAGGATCTCAGAATTGAGGGATCTGGGAACTTTTGAGATGGGGCCCAAATTCGGAGATTGTGCGTAGTGGGTCACCAGGGAGTCGCCTGGGGGGATATCTCTAGTTTCTGGATCTGTCTTTGAGTGGGGGAAGACTAGGAAAGTGCGACATGGGACTGCCTGTGATGAAGAGCTAAGCGGGAGGGGACCCAGGAAAGACAGGGTATCTTTCGGCAAGACGTGAATTACAGCGGTTCCACGTGCGTCAGATATGCAGATAGGAGGCCTGAGGAAAGGGCGCCCCCTGGGGGAGGAGGGGGACCGGCTTGCGCTTCAGCTTCCTCTAGACAAGGGGAGCATTCTGGGGTTCAGGTGAGGTCGGGAGGGCGCGCCACCTGCTAGCCCAGAGTGTGGGGATGGACCGGGGGGATCGAGTTTTCCTTGCTTCCCACCCTTTACGCCCTCCGGAATGGGGAGTGGGGCCCCTGGCGCCGAGAACTCGCCCAGGCTGGCCCCCCGCCAGCCCAACCCGGCCGGCGTGAGCTCATCTCCCGCCCGAGCCCCCGCCCGCTACCACTCCCTCTCTCCGCCCCTTCCTCCCTCCTTCCTTCACTCTCTCCCGGCCCAGCCCCAACTCGCCCGTGCCAGGCGCCGTGCCCAGACGGGTGCCAAGCCCCTGGAGGCACAAGGAGGGACATGTGAAGGCGGGCTGACCTCGACAAGACCCCTATGTCCTTAGCTCCCTGTTCTTCCAAAGATATGGAACATGAAGTTAGTTTTGCCCATTTAGCAGTAAGCCCTCGATATGGGCACCCTGAGCTGGAAGCCTGTATTCAAGCCAAGAGCAGGCAGTGAAATGCCTTAGACTAAGATGTGCCCCTAAACTTGGTGGCTTCCTCCCATCCGAGACACTTCCATTTTTGCAATCTTGCTTCACTGTTGAGCCCTTCTTAAGCTCTGCCATTAAAGAACCCCATTGATGTACCTGGAGTCTAGGTTTAAAGCTCCTGACGGGGGTCCAAAGGTCCCTCTCCACCCCGGGTCAAACACGAAGTTCCTTCTCCCTCTTTGGAGGAACTCCTCCAAGCTGCGCCTCTCCCAGGAGAATTCTGATATTGTCACCCAGTGGCTTCTCACTTCCCCTGAAACATTCGAGCATAAACCTTAAGTGGAGATAATTCTCTCCCTCCAACATCGCCCCCCCGATTTTCTTCCCAAGTGGTCTCATTTTTTTATCTTGTATTTCTAATGTAGCCTTCCCAGACCTATCCACAGAGGGCCATTAATGAAGACCCAGGGCAACCAAACCCTTGGCTAGGGAGGAGTAGGACTTTCCACCGATTCCTAAGGTCCCGGCAACTTGAGAGTCTTAATGTGCTAGAAACTATCAGACTCCACTTCTCCTTGTCCTCAGCTCCCTCACATGGGCCACACCCCCGCCTCCAGAAAGTACTAGAGTCCTGTTTTCTAGGCAACTCTCCGAAAAAAACTTGAAAGACTCTTGGTTGAGAGCCTAAATTTGCTCTGAGCTAGCCTCACCCTGCCTCCTAGAAAACTTGGGTCGCCTTTAAACCTCAGAGTACTGCCTCCAAGCTCATATCTTCCAAGGACGCCGGTCCCCTGATTAGTCTAGACTGAGGTGGCTACCCTGTGCTTCCTTTTGTACAATTGTAGTTCAGAAAATCCCATACACATCTCCCCGGACAGCCCGGGCTGTCTGCTCCCTCCTTCCCCAGAGCGCAGCTGTCTCCAGCTGTTTTCAGCAGCCCCAGGGGAGGAAGGGAGGGGGTGCCCTCGAAAGACACGTCCGGCCTCCTTTGGCTCAATCGTCCGGGGCTCCCCAAGGGTCCGGAATGTGGAGACGACGCCCTGCCCCCGCTGCACCCCTTTCTTTGTTTACCCCGCCGCACAGCTGGCAGTGCCCCGCCCAGAGGTGGCCAGGGGCCCAGAGAGGGCGCGCGGAGGGGTGTAGAGGCGCGTCCCCGTTAGTTGCTCCGCCCGGTGCTACCGGAGGCGGGGAGGGAAGGTTGAAGGCGGGACGTGGGCGGGGCTAAGGAGCCTAGCTCGACCAAGAGTGGGAGGGGCGTGAGTCAGGGCAAATCAGAGGAAGGAAAGTGGGTGGGCGGGGCTAAGACTATCAGGTACCTGGGTTAGGCGGAGCTTAACAATATCAGGTAGAAGGCCATGTGGGCGGTACTAAAAAGAAGTGCCTGGCCAATGAGAAAAGCCTGAACGTTTGGGGTCCCAGCAGAGACAGAAAGGGGAAATGTTGGTTTGTTGTGAGCGAAGGTAATCCAGTGGGCGGGAATAGTACTGTCTGGACGGGGCTGGAACGCCCGAACTCAGCGAGAAAATGGGAAGGTGAATGAAGATGGAGGGAGGAGGCAGAGTGAGCCCACCTAGTAGGCGGGACTATGTGAGAGCTGCGCGACTTGACCCACCTGATGTAGTTAGCCAGATTTGGGGGAAGGTTGTTGTGGTAGCATACTGCTATAATCCTAAAAATTGGGAAGTGGAGGCAGGAGTCAAGAGTTAAAGCATCGGCTATATAGTGAGTTTTCGAGGCTAGCGATGGAGAGATGTAGGATGAAGTACCTTGAGGCCCTCGCTACAGCGCTGGGGACTGAGTTAGCTGTCTGCAGGCACAGTACTTATTTTTTTGTGTCCTTGCTTTCTTCTCAGTCCTGTGCCCCTTGATCTGTCACAACGGTGGTGTGTGTGTGAAGCCTGACCGCTGCCTTTGTCCCCCGGACTTCGCTGGCAAATTCTGCCAATTACATTCCTCGGGGGCCCGACCCCCGGCCCCAGCCATGCCGGGCCTTACCCGCTCCGTTTACACAATGCCACTAGCCAACCACCGCGATGATGAACACGGTGAGGAGAATTTAGCCAATGGGCCTCTGATCCCGCTTTCCTCAGGAACCTGACCATTCTCTGACCAAGTTTGTTGCCTTCTCTGCTACCCTCCCAAGCCTGGTTTGGTGGCTTCCACCTGTAATCCCACCACTAGGGATGCAGAGGCAGGAGGATCACTGAAAATTGCAGGCCATATTACATTACCATCCCCAGCCCCAATAACAAGTACCCATCCTCAGCTCACCTCTCCAATCTAGCAAGTCAGAGCTCGTGTAGATATATCCCATTGTCCTTCTCGCCTCTGCTCAGGCGTAGCATCGATGGTGAGTGTGCATGTGGAGCACCCTCAGGAAGCATCGGTGGTGGTGCACCAGGTGGAACGTGTGTCCGGCCCCTGGGAGGAGGCAAACCCTGAAGCCCTAGCCAGGGCTGAAGCGGCGGCACGGGCCGAGGCGGCGGCGCCCTACACAGTGCTGGCACAGAGCGCGCCACGCGAGGACGGCTACTCAGACTCCTCCGGCTTCGGTTACTGTTTCAGGGAACTGCGCGGAAGCGAAGTAAGACGAGGCCGGCGGGTGGGGGGAACCCCCTAAAGCATGCCACCACGCGGGGGCGCGCTCACGCCTCACTTCTACAGTGTGCATCGCCGCTGCCTGGGCTCCGGACTCAGGAAGTATGCTGCCGAGGGGAGGGTTTGGCCTGGGGTGTTCATGATTGTCACCCGTGCGCGGAACACCTTGGTAAGAAGCCCTGGGTCGTCCCCAAACCTCCCCTCTTCTCCTCAGGGCACAGATAAACCCTAGTCACAAATTCTAGCTATATCTACCTACCTTGTTAGGGTGATCATGTCTATCTAGGTTTTTCTATACCATTCAGTCCATTTACCCCATTTTCTGATTTTGGTCACTTTTCTAACGTTTTTTTGTGCCTTTGTCTCATCCTTGCATTTCGAGAGCCTCCGACCTTACTGAGCTGCCAGAGGGAGGCTGGCTCGGTATTTCAGACCACGCTCCTTTTAGCCCCTCCCATTTCATCTTTCTTCAAAACTGCCTGGTTTTCTCTCTGCCAACCTGTCCTTGCCCCATCCCTCCTTTCTCCACAGGGAATTCCAACCGAGTGAGTGGCCCAAATGGACCTTGTCCAACCGGCTTCGAGAGAGTTAATGGGTCCTGTGTAGGTAAGGCACAGCAGGGGACAGCAGGGAACGGAGGGCTTGCCTTTCAAGGCTGGGTTGCCAGGGACTTAGTAGTCTCAGGCTCGCCAAAAACGTCCTCAACTCTTGCAGATGTGGATGAGTGCGCCACAGGTGGGCGTTGCCAACACGGAGAGTGTGCCAACACTCGTGGCGGGTACACGTGTGTATGTCCGGATGGTTTCCTCCTGGACTCTTCCCGAAGCAGCTGCATCTGTGAGCCACCAGGAAATGGAGGGGGCGCGGGGGGGTTGCTGCCAGGGGGAGCCTCTGAAGCTGGCTCCTAAATTGCTCATGACCTTAGAGAACATCCCAGAATATTTCTGAATTCTTAATTCCCTCAGACACTCCAAACCCTTCTAGACTTTCAGATCCCCCTTGGGTTTATTCTGGACCTTAGGATCTCTATGCTGATTTCAGATACCTCACCTCCAGCCCTCCACTCACAGTGAAGCCCCTCAGACTCCCAGAATCTTGAGTTCCTTTAAGACCTCCAAATTCTCTCGACCTCTTGACCTCTAGACAGCGTTCAGATTGTTATATTCAGATTCTCATTTATGTCTTACTTCAAACCCTGGGCACTCTCCGCTCTTCCTCAGACCTCCCTAAATATCCCTCTCATTTACCCACTAAATCCTCTCGGAAAGGCCATTCAAACACACACACACACACACACACACCCGCTGTACTTCCCACTACGCACTGAAGAATTTCCTCCCATCCCCCTAGCCCAACACGTGATCTCAGAGGCAAAGGGGCCCTGCTATCGAGTGCTCCATGATGGCGGATGCTCGCTGCCCATTCTTCGAAATATCACCAAACAGATCTGCTGCTGTAGCCGTGTGGGCAAGGCTTGGGGCCGAGGCTGCCAGCTCTGCCCACCTTATGGTTCAGGTGAGCAAGACCTTCCAACCCTAAGAGATGTATACAGACCGGAGCCATAGGCCCTGCCTTCGACCTCTAAAGTTCAGCGGCTTCAAACCTGGCAGTACCTTGGCCACACTCCCAAAGCTTCATCAGTCCTGGGCTTCGCCTCTATCTTTAGCCACGCCCATCCCTGAGACAAAGGACCTTAAAGTTAAGCGGACCAGAGCACTCTGCTACCATCCCTAAAGAGGAAAACTCTTCCAGCTCCACCATTGGCCTCTGAAACGTCTAATTCTTTGGTCGGTACACTACTCCATGCAGCATCTAAGCCAGACTCCTGACACTATCTCAGATCAAGTTTTGTTCCCAGCCAAGGCCTACTTACAACTCACAAGAGTTCATTTGGTCTCCTTTCCCTCCCTCTCCTTGCCTTGTTCCCAGAGGGTTTTCGGGAGATCTGTCCAGCTGGCCCGGGTTACCACTATTCAGCTTCTGACCTCCGATACAACACCAGACCCCTAAGCCAGGATCCGCCTCGAGTGACCATCAATCAACCACGTGCTCCACCAGCCACCCCTCGGCCACCGACAGGTGAGTTGAAACTCGGATGGAGGGGGTGCCATTTCCCAGGTGCTGCTTGAAGCAGATAGGAAATGAAGGGGAGGAGCAAGCACATTCAAATTGAGATCCCCATACAGATGCTCTTTACCAGGCTTTCTGCCCACTCATCGACCTGAGCCCCGCCCTGACCCCAGGCCACAGCCTGAATCCCGGCCTCGGCCTGAACCCCAGCCTCGGCCTGAATTTCCCCTGCCCAGCATCCCGGCTTGGACCGGTCCAGAGATTCCTGAATCAGGTGCCATAGGAATTTGAGGGTGGTAGCCAAACTACTGTGAATTTCTGTGGGGAAAGGCTTCAGATTGAAGTTGTCGGGAATGGTGAAGGCCATAAGGAAGGATGGGGAGAGGTAAGAACTTGAAGGTTTGGATATTGGTTCCCTCAGGTACTAGAGTCAGAGTTGGGCTCCAGTTCTCTGCTAACTGAGCAAACAGTTACATCCTGAGGCACCAGATTTTATCCTGTAAAACGGGCATCATGGGAGGTTCCAAGAAAATACCTTTGAAGTATGGGGTATTTGTGAGTGTCTTTGAGGGTGGATTCAGGCAGAGTTGATGAGGCTCTCTCAGAGTAAATGACAACATGATCTCCAAGATTAGACTTGGGGAGGGGTCACTCATGAAGGTAGCTGAGAGGGATTAAGGACACTGTTCTGAGGTAGAAGGGACGAAAAGTTCAGACTTGTGGGAACCTGGCTCACTGGCTCCTCTAGGTCCCGCTTCCAGCGTGTGCCAGCGAAATCCCCAGGTTTGTGGTCCTGGACGCTGCGTTCCTCGGCCAAGCGGCTACACTTGTGCGTGCGACCCAGGTTTCCGGCTCGGCCCCCAGGGCACTCGCTGCATTGGTGAGCTGGGCAGAGGGGATTTCGCGGAATCGGGGCTCAGATGGAGGGTCCTCTGCCTGGCCAGCTTGTAACTAGCCTGCTCTGTGCCCTCAGACGTAGATGAATGTCGCCGCGTCCCTACACCCTGTGCTCCTGGGCGTTGCGAGAATACACCAGGCAGCTTTCGCTGTGTGTGCGGCACCGGCTTCCGAGCAGGCCCGCGGGCTGCAGAGTGCCTGGGTGAGATTTCCGCCCCTTCAGGCCCCAGGCTCCACCCCTGCTTAAGTCTTTTCTTTGCAGAACTGTGTCATGCCGGCCTGCTCCTTCGCCTCCCCACGCCGGTGCTGTTCCATCACAATACCATGTCCTGCCCTGGCCAAAATCAGCTAGGCCTCGCCCCTGCTCTAAACCTAACCTGGCCCTTCCTTTCCCAGTGGCCAGCTTTTGCCCTAGCTCTGCTCTCGCTAGCTCTGCTCTCATTAGCTCCGCCCTCTCTGTTCTGGACTAGCTCCCGTCCCCAGACTCCGTCTGAGTTCTCCAATGTCTGCAGTTAATCAGATAGCGACCCCTTATTCCACTCCAGCTCTCACCTCAAACTAACCTTTCCTTCTCTGGCTCCGACCCTGCCTTCCGTTTCTTCCTTTGATCTACAAAGATTCCTTTTCCGCCCCTGCCCTTGCCCGGATCCTGCCCTCCGCACATTTGCTCCCTCTTTGCTCTCAGCTTGGGTCCCAACTAGCTCTCCTACTAACCTCTGGATTCGATCTCCGCCTTCGCTTTAAGCCTACCTAACCTAGCTCCGCCTACTTCTTAAGGTTCCGCCTCAGACTTAGCTCTTGTCCTAGCATCTCCCCGCCCTCGTCCTGCCTCCTGCCTCTGTTCCACTGGCCTCTCGTCCCTCTGGGACTGTCTGCCCCAGTCCTAGCCTCTGGATTCTGTCCACAGATGTGGACGAGTGCCGCCGCGTGCCGCCGCCGTGTGACCGCGGGCGCTGCGAGAACACGCCAGGCAGTTTCCTATGTGTGTGCCCCGCCGGGTACCAGGCAGCACCGCATGGAGCCAGCTGCCAGGGTGAGGGACTGGGAGGGGACAGAAAGAAAGAGGGAGGAAGGCGAAGGGTTGGTAGGTAGTGATAAGGTTGGAGAAACTGAGCACTGGGACAAAGAATGGCTTACTAATGGGGGACATAGATCAGGATCCGAGCGCCAAATGTAGTGACCTGGATTGGATGGAGAGGCCAAGGGATGCAAAACGGAAGGGCTGGATCATGGAGAATGGAAAAACAGATTGAGAAGGAATGGAGATGTGAGTACTTGGGAAGGGGGACTGAATTATGGAAGACAAATGCAGCCCAATTCATGGAGACCCAAGAGGCAGAATTCCAGGAACCAACAAGAATCAGAATGTAGCATGGTATGGGGGGGGGGGTGAATCACACCGGACACCCCGGGATTTGCTTGCTCCATTTGCTTGCTTCATGCAGATGTGGATGAATGCACCCAGAGCCCAGGCCTCTGTGGCCGCGGGGTCTGCGAAAACATGCCCGGCTCTTTCCGCTGTGTTTGCCCGGCTGGCTTCCGTGGCTCAGCGTGTGAAGAAGATGTGGATGAATGTGCCCAGCAGCCTCCGCCCTGCGGGCCAGGCCGCTGCGACAACACCGCGGGTTCATTCCACTGTGCCTGCCCAGCTGGCTTCCGCTCCCGAGGACCAGGGGCCCCCTGCCAAGGTGAGGGTGCTGGACCTAAGCCTGCAGCACTGTGGCTTGCTGTGGGAGATGGAGAGAGACATTACTTGGGAGTAGAAAGGCCTTAGGATGGGCTCTGTGACAGAGGCTGAGTGAACAGAGTATTGAGAAGCCTTGGAAGGTCTGGATGAATTCTGTCTTCTTTTTCTAACTGAGCGTGGACCTCACATAGTGGCCTTGAACTAATGACCTCCCTGAGTGCTAGTATTAAGGGTGTCCACCTAAAATCAATGTCTGTCCCTCCTCCCATTTAAACTAAAAAAAAAAAGAAAAGAAACATTCTTTATGTCAGTATGTTTTATAAACATATTGTTTATATGGGGGGTGGATAGGAGACAGTGGGTGGGCCTGTGCCACTGTGTGAGTGTGTAGATCAGAGGACAGCTTACTGGAATTAATCCATTCCTTCCACCATGTGGGTCCCAGGGACCAAACTCTGGCCATTAGGCTTGATGCAGGTGCCTGAGGCAGGAGGACTGGTGTGATTTTAAGGCCAGTCTGGGTTACAGTGTGAGATCTTGTCTCAAATAAACCAAAACTGGAGCGTTGGGGTAGGTAGGTGAGTGGGAATGGCAGTGGGGAGAGGCCCAGGCCTATCCCTCAGCTTGATTGGTCTCTTCTGCCCAGATGTGGATGAATGTGCCCGGAGCCCCTCACCTTGTGCCTATGGCCGCTGTGAGAATACAGAAGGAAGCTTCAAGTGTGTCTGCCCCACGGGCTTCCAACCCAACGCTGCGGGCTCCGAGTGCGAGGGTGAGGCCGGGGAGGGAGGGAGGAGAGTGGATGGGTGAGGAGGCCTGGGGCCACTTCCTCAAGCCTACTCTCTCCCCCTCTTCTCAGATGTGGATGAATGTGAGAACCACCTGGCATGTCCTGGGCAGGAGTGTGTGAACTCACCAGGCTCTTTCCAGTGCCGGGCCTGCCCTGTTGGCCACCACCTGCACCGTGGCAGATGTACTGGTGAGATCAGGCCTCGATGGACCTGGGACCTTAACCCCGTATCTCAACCCTGATCACCCAAATTTTGACTCTTGATCTGATCCATGACCCTAACTTGACCCATAATTTGGGACCTGGACCTCAGTCCCTTTACATGGACAGTGACTCCTAAGTTTGACTCTTGCTTCATGCTCCACCAGACCTGAAGTCCCTGACTTGACCATATTCCGAACCATGGGTGACTCCTCCTGACTCTGTAGCCTAGGAGCATGTGGTTCGGCTGAAGCATTTTAGAGCTAACCATGACCCTTCCTGATAATCACTGACCTTGACTCTCAGCAAAAATACATTTCTGGATCCTTACTGTTTCCTGGTCCTAAGTGTGGCCCATGGCCCTAAATTTTATTGTGACATTTTATCTTAGCCAAAACAAAACAAAACCAAAAATACCTACAATCCTGACCAATTTTATTCTGGTTCACCATCCATCTGCATCCCTTCTCAGAATCTCTTGCCTGGAACTTAATTGGGTACATGATACTTGACCCCAACACTCACCCCTGACATCAGTTTGTAACCTCTTACCCTAGCTGACTTTGACACATTTGTTGAGCAGAATCTTATCCAATAATTTATCCATAATACCTCGACTCATCTCTTATCTTAGTTTCTGATCCCCAGTGCCAATCTAGAGTCTCTTTCCCTGAGGCCAGGAACCCTGGTAGAGGGAGTCTCAGATATCCAGATCCACAGCACTTCTTAATCCTGGAATACTCTGTCCTTTGTTCAAGACCCTTTCTAATCATTCTCATCAACCTTTTGCTCCAGTGGATCCCTTCTGAGCCCCTAACCCACTCTTACAGACGTGGACGAATGCAGTTCGGGTACCCCTTGTGGTCTCCATGGCCAGTGCACGAATACTAAAGGCTCCTTCCACTGCAGTTGCTCGACAGGTTACCGAGCGCCATCTGGTCGACCCGGGCCTTGTGCAGGTAAGCTAGCTAACCAGCAGGTGTCTGGGAGTAGCTCCTGGATTCCTGAGCAAAATCCATTAGAGATGTAAAATGGACTAAGAAAAGAATTTTCAGAGAAACTTAGTCTTCAAGGTTGCAACTTGGGTGTCAGGGTTATAACATTATGGTCTGGACTTACTTTGGGGAACCAACAGCACAATCCTGACTCTTGTGTACCTTAGACATAAACGAGTGTCTGGAAGGTGACTTCTGCTTCCCCCACGGAGAGTGCCTCAACACCGATGGCTCCTTTACCTGTACTTGTGCCCCTGGCTACCGGCCTGGACCTCGGGGAGCATCTTGTCTGGGTCAGTACCCAGGCCATACCTGAGTGTGGAAAGAGCGGGCTTACAGCAAGAAAAGGAGGAGCAAGGGAAAGATGGCAGAAAAGGGACTCTGGATTTTTTGAGGGTTTAGGGGGAATCTACCTGGATCACTGGGGTAAAGCTTTTGGGAGGCCTGGAGGTGGCAGTCTTAAAGGAATAGGAAAAGTTGGAAGCTGACAGTTGGATAGTGAACGGAAAGGCCCTCCATTGGAGGCGGGGCTTGGAAGAAAAGGTGGGGCCTGAAACAGATTGGGTGAGGTCTTCCTTGAGGCTTTGGAACTTGGAGGGTTGGGATGGGGGAACTGAAGGGGTGTGGCCTGGGGTATTAAGCAGAGGAGGAGGTGGGCCTGGGTTCGGATGCCCTGTCTTGCAGACGTGGACGAGTGCAGCGAGGAGGATCTTTGTCAGAGCGGCATCTGTACCAACACTGACGGCTCCTTCGAGTGCATCTGTCCTCCTGGACACCGCGCTGGCCCTGACCTTGCCTCCTGCCTTGGTGAGAGGCCTCCTCCCCCACCTCCTTCCTGTTTCCTCCCCCACCCTTTCCTTCTTTACCCTCTCCTCCACTTCTCCCTCCTGACCCTCTGCTCCCTCTTTGTCTTACCTGTTTCCCTCGTATGATCTCCTTGCCTGGTCTTCAGACATTGATGAGTGTCGTGAACGGGGACCTGCCCTGTGCGGGTCTCAGCGCTGTGAAAATTCTCCTGGCTCCTACCGCTGTGTGCGAGACTGCGATCCAGGTTACCACCCTGGCCCTGAGGGCACCTGTGATGGTAAGACAGATTACTTAAAACCTGTGACAGGTTGTGGGAGCCCGCTCCCCTGGGAATCAGGAGAGAGATGCTCTGTCTCAAAAACCTGGAAGGAGAGGTTCCATGGCTAACACTTTTCTCCCTCAGTGTTCTCTGGAAAATTAGCCCCTGCTGTGCACATATGTTTTCTTATGTGGGCGAGAGCTTTCTTATCAAGAATCAGGGCAAGCTAGACGCCTTCCCCTTACTAAACCATTTTAATATAGTTAGAGGGCCGGGGGGGGGGGGCAGGATGAATCAGTATTTTCTGTAACCCATGGAACAAAACTATTATGGGCTGCATTTCCCTTCCTAGTGGCTAAGCCTCTGACTCATGAAAATCTCACTTCCTAAGAACTTAATAATTAATTACAAAAAGTAAGCCGCTGGTGCCAGACATTGAGGGCACAAATCCCCTGACCTCACTGAGCTAATATGGGGGGCGGGGTGTTGGGGGGGCTTACTATGTAAGCCATTCAGAACTCATTCCACAGATAACTGTGAGACCCTTTCTGTATGTAACGTACTGTTGATGTCTTGGCAGGCGTGCCTATTGGTGTGGGGTTTGCATTAAAGAATGGTCAATATCTACACACTGATGATTTTATAGATAAAATGTCAGGTTGTTGTTTTGATGAGACAGTGTCTTGCTATGTGCTCCAGGCTGACCTTCAACTTGTTTTTTGTTTTGAGATAGCCTGCCTCTTCCCTGTCTCCCTCCCTGCGTGTGTGCGTGCGTGCGTGAACCTGGTTGGCTTGGAATTCACTGTTGTAGGATATACACTTGCCTGGAACTTACAGCAATCCTCCTGCCTCCGTCTTCCTAGGGCTGAATTCTAGTCATACACCAGAGCACATGTCTCTGACTCCCAAGTGCTCAATTCCAAGTGTATGCCACCATGCCCAGCTTAAAGTCAAGGTTTAATAAAGAGGAAATGAGACTGAGAATGTCCCTCATTTGGTAGGTCCTTGTCTCAAATGTACGATGCCCTGGGTTAGACACTGGATAAATTCGTAAACTGAGTGCTGTCCTGTGATCCTAGCATTTGAGAGATGTAAGCTAAAATATATCAGAAGTTTAGGGCCATCCTTGGCTGCATAGCAAGCATGAGGCCAGCCTAAGCTACATGAGACCCTAAATTTTAAAAAAAAAATACTAACTTTTAAAGGAGAATAATAGGGGCTGGAGAGACGGCTCAGCGGTTAGGAGCACTGACTGTTCTTCCAGAGGTCCTGAGTTCAATTCCCAGCAACCACATAGAGATCTACAACCATCTGTAATGGGATCCGATGCCCTCTTCTGGTTTGCATGAAGAGAGCAACAGTGTACTCATATACATACATAAATGAATCTTTTATTTTTAAAGGAGAATAATAGGTGTAGTCGCATCCGTTTCTACAGTCCCAGTAATTGGGAGGTGGAGTCAAGAGGAGGAGTTTTAGGTTATCCTTGGCTACCTGGGATTCAAGGCCAGCCTGGTCTATATGAGATCCTGTCTCTAAAACCAAGACAAAATATAAAATTGAAGAAAATTAAGCTGGGCATGGAGGCTTGTGGCTTTAGTCTCAGATCTCTAGAGGCTGAGGCAGACAGATCTCTTGAGTTTGAAGCTAGCTTGGTCTACAGAGTGAGTTCTAGGTCAGACAGGGCTATATAGTCTCAAAAGGGGGGTGTGGGGAGTCAGGAAGACAGGAATGAGTGGAAATGGTGTAAGCATAGTACTCATGAGAAATTCTCAACAACAACAAAAAGAGCCAGAAAAAGTAGAAAAATAAATGGGCAGATGTGACAGGACATTGGGACAAGGATATTGCTCAGGGAGGCTGAGCAAGAGGACTAGACTTTGATGTGTCCGTGAAGGAGAAGGGGCTATGCAATACACAGAGTTGTAGAGACATCTAGCAGAGAGAACAGTTTGAGCAAAGGCCCTGTTTGAACTGTTTGAGAAATGGCATCGAGGACTTAAGAGCTACTAGATTCATGGAATACTAGCCGGGCTCAGGGACTTCTCTATCTTAGTGACTGGAAGTGGCATTAGCAACACGCCCCCATCTCAGGCCTTTGACACTCCGCCCCCACTCTGTTGCAGATGTGGATGAATGCCAAGAATACGGCTCTGCGATTTGTGGTGCCCAGCGTTGTGAGAACACCCCTGGCTCCTACCGCTGCACGCCAGCCTGCGACCCTGGCTATCAGCCTACACCAGGGGGCGGGTGCCAGGGTGGGTGTTCTCGGTGTAGTAGGGGGCTGTGAAGGGGGTGCGAGGTTTAGAAATGACCTTATTGAAATTGCCTGCTGCTGCTTGCAGATGTGGATGAGTGCCGGAACCGGTCTTTCTGCGGTGCCCATGCTATGTGCCAGAATCTGCCTGGTTCCTTCCAGTGCGTCTGTGACCAAGGCTATGAGGGGGCACGGGACGGACGACACTGCGTGGGTAAGGGACCAGAAGGGGTGTAGGTTGGTCCAGCCCTACCCTTCTCCGCTCTCCTGGAGAAATAGAAGTTCTAGAGTTGCAGAATTCGTTCCTGGAACCTATGTGTTATGTCTCAGGAACCGAGACATAACCAGTTAAAACTGTCCAGTAGGCATGGTAGCTCACTTTCGTAATGCCAACATTTGGGAGGCAGAAACAAGAGGATCATTCTGAGTTCAGCCTGAGCTACATAGCAGTTCCTGGCTATCCTAGGTGACAGAGTATGACCCCCATCTCTAAACAGAAAGATCAAGTGATCTTACCCAATTAGGTTTTGCTTTTTTGTTTTGGTGTGAGTTAAGATTTATTCGTTTTATTTTATGGGTATTTTCCTACATATTTATGGGTACCATGCTTGTGCCTGGGGTCCAAGAGGGTTAGAAGGGGACATTGGACACCTGGAAACTGGAGTTAGAGACTGATGTGAGCCACCATGTGGATGGTGGGAATTGAACCCTGGATCATCTGCAAGAGCAAGAAGTGCTCTGCACCACTGAGCCATTTCTCCAGACCCTCAATTAATTTTGTTTGTTTGTTTTGTTTTGTTTTTGAGACAGGGTTTCTCTGTGTAGCCCTGTCTGTCCTAGAGCTCACTCTGTAGACCAGGCTGGCCTCAAATTCAAGGATCTGCCTGCCTCTGCCTCTCAAGTGCTTTGATTAAAGGTGTGTGCCACCACTGTCTGACTTAAATTAGGGGTGTGTGTGTGTGTGTGTGTGTTTGTAAGTGTGTGAAATTTTTTTCTCTTAATGAAATTACATTCTAAACCCTTTTAGTTTGTTTTTTGACTGTTTTCTTCAGGGGGATGGGTCTTGTGCCTTGAACTCACTATGTAGACATGAATGGCCTCCAATTTTGGATCCTCCTGCCTCCACTTCTGAAGTGCTGAGATAACAGGTGTGTGTCATCACACCCAGCTCCAGCCCAAATTTTACATTTTACTTTTAGAAACAGGGGCCCTAAATTGCCGAGGCTGGCCTTGAACTCCCCATGCAGCAGAGGCAGGCCTTGGATTTCTGAAACTTCTGCCTCAACCTCCCTAGTAGCCAGGATTACAGCTCTAGACCACCAGATCTGACAGAAAATTTCTACACACAACAAATGGAGAGGACTGTGGGCTGCACCCCTCCAGCCTGTGCTGTAGACTCTATAAGCACCCCCACTGTCTCCACCACGGTCATCATGGTTATTACTTTAGTATACTGACACCTCATTTGTCCACCCACGAATGCGTCTAGGCATTTGGACAGATTCGTAGGTTTTTTGAATGGTTATTTTGAGAAAAGAATCTCACTCTAGCACTGGCTGGCTCTGACCTCACAGCGTAGACCAGGCTGACCTTCATCATGTAGTGACCCTCCTGCCTTTGTCTCCTGAGTATTGGAATTACTGTCCAGAGCCAGCCTTCCTTCTGCACATCATTAATTAGAGTTTGCTCTGTCTTTACAGCTATTTTAATTAGAGGCCCAGAGGGCAGAGGAACAACCTGTGGGAGTCTGTGCTTTCCTTCCACCATATGGGTCCCCGGGGATCAAACTCCGGTCATTAGGCTTGGCAGCAATATGCCTTCCTTGTCATCTCACAAATGCAAACACAGGCTTTATTATTTTCTTTTTTTTTGGTAGGGGGGAGGGGAAATAAGGGTTGAGACAGGTTCTTACTATGCGGCTCAGACTGGCCTTAACTAACAATTCTCAATGGCTTTACTTGTTTTTGTTGTTCTTTTATCCCCCCCCCCCTCATCCTCTCCCTCCCTGTCATTCCCTCCCTCTCCTCCTTCCTGTACCTCTCCCTCCCCTCCCTCTCCTTTTCTTGCAATGGTGGGGAGGGAACCTGGGGTCTATGTATGCTGGTTAAGCCTTCTACCACTGAGCCACATCACCAACAGCCGTTACCCCTGGAAAGAGAACCAGGGAGTCCGAGGAAGGAATGGAGACGTAGCTCAGCAGTTGATAGCATGTGTCGCTGGTTGAGAGGAACTGTTTGATTCCTAGCACCCATGTCAGGCTCTCAACCACCCCAACTCCAGCTCTGAGGGATCTGTCACCACTGGCCTCTGAGGGTACCTGCACTCGTATACACATAGATACATACATTTGTACTTGATTTTAAAATAACATATATCTGGGTGGTGCTGACACAGATCGTTAATCCCAGCACGCGGCAGGCAGAGGCAGGTAGATCTATGAGATTGAGGCCAGCCTGGTTTACAGAGCGAGTTCCAGGACAGCCAGGTCTACACAGAGAAACCCTGTCTTGGGGATATATATATATGGATTTATTGATTTCGTGTGTATGATTTTCTCAAATGTTTGCGTAGCATATGTGTGTACCTGATGGCCTTGGAGGAAGGGGTGTCAGATCTTGTGGAAATGGATTTATGAAGTGTTGTGAACTGCCAATTGGGTGCAGGGAATGAACCTGGGTCTTCAGAAGAACAAGTGCTCTTAACCAGAGTCCTTTCTCCCACCCCCAAATGTGTTTATGTGTGTGGGGGGGGGGTTTAAACAGGGTTTTACCTTGTACCTGTCTGGCCAGAAACTCACTATGTCAATCAGGCTAACTTCATACTCACGGAGATCCACCTGTCTCAGCATTCTGAGTACTGGGTTAAAGACTTGTGCCACTATGCCCAACAAAATACTTATTTGTTTTAGTTTTCTTTTTCTTTCTTTTTTTTTGTTTTTTGTTTGTTTGTTTGTTTTGTTTTTTGAGACAGGGTTTCTCTGTGTAGCCCTGGCTATCTTGGAACTCACTCTGTAGACCAGGCTGGCCTCGAACTCAGTGATCGGCCTACCTCTGCCTGCTGAGTGCTGGGATTAAAGGTGTGCTCCACTACTGTCTGGCTAAAATACATATATTTTTAAATGCACTTGCTGCTCCTGAAGAGAACCAGTTTCAGTTCCCAGCACCCACAAAGTGACTCACAACTGTTTGTAACTCCTGTTCCAAAATATATGGTGGCCTCTTCTGACCTCTGAGGGCACCGGACACTCATGTGATGTACATGCGTGCAGACACACATACACATAAAATAAAATTTAAAAACAAAACAGCTAAGAGGATAGGAAGGAGTTAAAATGGCAGAGCCTGTGAGTGCAGATGTAAGTAGAGCCAAGAACACAGCAAAGCTTTCTCCCTCTGCTGGGTTTGTTTTTAGGCAGTGACAGGTGGCCCTAGCTCTGGGCTCACAGCCTCAGACTGGCAGCTGCACAACTAAGGAGATCCAGAAAGTCTCAAGACTGGCTTTGATTGACGGGATGAGGTCATTGCCTGCCTCTGACCCGCAGAATCGCAGTAACCTGATTCGTTCTGCCCCAGTGGAGACTTGGCTGTACCCAGGATGCATGGGGCGGACTTGGAAG
Organism: Rhynchomys soricoides; assembly: GCA_019843965.1. Taxonomy (NCBI): domain Eukaryota; kingdom Metazoa; phylum Chordata; class Mammalia; order Rodentia; family Muridae; genus Rhynchomys; species Rhynchomys soricoides. The sequence goes on from JADRCH010000334.1 coordinate 437,578, forward strand.
CTCAGGGAATTCCCAAGGGAAAGTTAGAGTTTCTAACTAGAAGAGAAGTATACAGCAGGGTCTGAGCTGTTAAGAAATAGTGATGCTAGGGGATGGGGAGTCGGTTCAGCAGTTAAAAGCTTGCTGCTCTTTGAGAGGAACCAGGTTTAATTCCCAGAATTCCAGTGGTGACGCCTAACCGTCTGTAATCCAGTTCCCAGGGGTCCAGCACTCTCTCCTGGTCTCCATTGGAACTATGTACATGGCACACATACCAACATATGTAAACACACGCATAAGTATGTCTTTTAAAATTTTACATTGTGAGCCAGGTATAATGGTGTGTTTCTAATGCAACAACACTGAAGCAGGGGGATTGCTACAGGTCTGAGGGCAGCCTGGGCTATACAGAATGTTCTGAGCTGTCCTAGATTAAAAAGTAAAACTGTGTTCTTTCTTTTTTGTGGGGAAGGGTTGGTTTATTTTTTGTGTTTTTTTTTTTTTTAAATGAAACAATGAAAACAGAAAGCTGGCAGTGGTGGCTCATACCCATAATCCTGATACTCAGAAGGCAGAAGCAGGATTGGCACAAGTTCAAGGCCAGCCTGGTCTACATGGTGAGCCAGGGCTACACTGTGAGATCCTACCTCAAAAGACAGATACCTATAGAGACGTATACCTATTGAGATATATAGAAATAGATATCCATTATATTTAAAGGTTTATTTTTATTGTATGTCTAGTGTTTATCTGTACCACATGCATGCAGTACCAGTAGGTGTCAGAAGAGGGCATCAGATCTCCAGGAACTAGAGTTACAGTTGTCAGCCAGTGGGTGCTGAGAGTTAATCCCAGGTCCTCTGCATGAGCAGCCAGTGCTCTTAGCTGCTGAGCCATCTCTCCAGCCCCATCTATTACATTTGAAATCTTGGACTTCTCAACCACAGAAGTTTTATAACAAGGACTCCCTCTCACCATGTTTCCTGCTCACAGATGTGAATGAGTGTGAGACACTCCAGGGTGTGTGTGGCTCCGCACTGTGTGAAAATGTTGAGGGCTCCTTCCTGTGTGTCTGCCCCACCAGCCCTGAGGAATTCGATCCCATGACTGGACGTTGTGTTCCCCCACGGACTCCTGCAGGTAAGATTCCTATGTCCATGTCTATTTAACAAAGGCCTTCTGGGCCTGTGGAAAAATTACATGGCTCAACCATGTGTGTGTGTGTGTGTGTGTGTGTGTGTGTGTGTGTGTGCGCGCATGTATCTCTTGATATGGTCCATCAGTTAAATGCTATTACTTTATTTTTTTTCATATGTTCCTTTGAAGTTTTTAATTACTTATTTCAGCTTTTTAAAGGGTTCTAAAAGGTTTATTTTTTCCTTTTGTGTATGGTGAGTGGGTACATGCATGTCTATGGGAGTGCCTCAGAAGGCCACATGGGTGCTGGGGACCTAACTGATTCCTTTGCAAGAGCAGCAAGTGACCTTCACTACTGAGCCATCTCTCCAGCCTTTACTTGTATGATGCTATGATGTAATGTGATGTGTACATGCCTGTCAACATGGGATGCCCCATGATGTACATGTAGAGGCCAGAGGTCAACTTTGTGAAGTTAGTTCTCTCCTTCCACCTTTACATGGGTTTCTTGGATTGAACTCAAGCTGGCAGGCTTCCATGACAAGCGTCTTTAGCTAATAAGTCAGTGGTTCTCAGCTTTCCTAATGCTGCAGCCCTTTAATACAGTTCCTGATGCTGTGCTGACCCCAACCATAAAATTATTGTATTGCTACTTCAAAACTGCAGTTTTGCTACTGTTATGAATCATAATGTAAATAGTATCAGCTATTATATCTGACGTGTAACCTCCGAAAGAAGTCACAACCCATAGGTTGAGAACCCCTGCAAGTTATTTTGCCAGCTATTTTTTTGGTTTTTTGTTTTTTCTTTTTCTTTTCTTTTCTTTCTTTTTTTTTTTTTTTCCAGATAGGTAGCCCAGGATGGCCACAAATTCTATATAACTGAGATGACTTTGAACATCTGATTCTCCTGCCTTTACTACCTAAATGCTAGGGATCACAGACATGCACCACTATGCCTGGCTTATGTAGTGCTGAGAACCTGTTATTTGTGCATGCCAGGCAAATGCCCTATCAACTGAACTACAGCCCCAACCCTAAGTGCTATTGCTTTAAACAAATATACAAACACCCTTTGAACACACATGATGGATGACGTGGATAACAGGCAAGTGTTCTACACTGAGCTGCAGGCTCCAGCCTCTGATATGGACATTAGATTTTTTCAACAGAATTAGTTCCTGACCTGAAGTCTACTAGATTCCTTCATTTGGCATGTATACATAGACCAATCAAGATGTTCAGCCCCTTGCTGCACACTGGGAACACAGTAGTAAGCAGAGAGGCTTAACCTCTGACCTGATGGTCTCAAAATTCAGTGCAGAGCTAAGCCAGGGGCCATAAGGCCTATGGCTACTACTCAGAAGCTGAGGTAAGACTGAACATGAAAGGCTACAAAGTGAGTTCAATGACAATCTAGGCCATTTATTAAGACCTTCCTTGTCTCAAGTCAAGAGTAAAAGACGGCTAGGTGTGTATAGTTCAGTGGCAGAGTGCTTGTCTAGACACCACTAGTAAAAGGCTCAGCCAGGCAGTGGTGGCGCACGCCTTTAATCCCAGCACTTAGGAGGCAGAGGCAGATGGATTTCTGAGTTCGAGGCCAGCCTGGTCTACAGAGTGAGTTCCAGGACAGCCAGGGCTACACAGAGAAACCCTGTTTCAAAAAAAAAAAGGCTCAGCAGTGGAACAATTATCTAGAATCCCCCAGTGAGGGGCTGGGGGTGTGGCTCAGTGGTAGAGCCCCTGCCTAGAATCCCCCAGGGAGGGGCTGGGGGCGTGGCTCAGTGGTAGAGCCCCTGCCTAGAATCCCCCAGGGAGGGGCTGGGGTATGGCTCAGCAATAAAGATCTTCCTGGTATACCCAAGGTTCTGTAATCAATGCCCAGTAGTTAAAAAATATATATATAATAAAGAAACAGGGATAACCCAAGCTATCCAGAGAAATCTGGACTGACTGGGAGGATCCAGGCCATCATGGGAAGAGGTTTTGGGGTCCATGTCTGAATTAAGTAGGATGAACACAAACAAGTATGGAAGTGTGTGAGGTGGGCACTGTGTAGTTGTGACTGTCAGACTATGTGAGGGAGGAAGGGTTTATTCTGGCTCATGATTTGATGGTGTAGACCACTTATGGATGCACGGTAGCATGAGTGTGAGGCTTCTTGCTCACTGTCCCTGGACCAGGAAGCAAGGATAGGGGACTCAGGGTTTAGTTGGTTTTTCCTTCTGCCCTTTTTATTTAGTCCAGAGTTCTATCCCCTGGGGGCCTTCTGGAAGCCCTTCCTGGAAAGGCCCTCACAGACATACCTAGAAGGTGTGCCTCACTAATTAATCCTCTGGGTACTTGCTTTAGGAGGTTGGACCTTTCCTCAGGGCATGTAGCACCATGGACCAATTTCAATGGGGAAAGAGCTTGGCATCTCCCTAGGGATGCTGTGTAGAAGTGCAGGAGAGGGCAAGGCTGGACCAAACCAGGGGCCTTGAGTGGGGAGGGACAGTGTAACCTCGGGCTTTTACACCTCTGCCCCTGTTCCCAGAATAATGACTGAGAGACTTCATTATTTAGGAATAAATCCTTGAGCTTTGGCTCATTCTTGCTAGCCTGAGACTCAATTATCCTGTTTAAACTAGTCTAAGTCAGCCACAAGGCTAGTTACCTCTCCTCAGTTTCATGTGTCTTTCTTCCTCAGAAACTGGGATGAATTCTCCTGCCTCTGTCTCCCAGAGTCCCAATCTCTCTAAACTCCTATCTCCTATTCTCTGCCTCTTGCTAATAGGCCACCAGCTCTTTATTGACAGGTGATGCTTCCACACAGTGCACAAGAGAGTCTCTCTACAGGACAGTGGGTGGGAGAAACATCTAAGAGCCATGTGGGCAAACTGTGGAGCTGCCTGGTGGGCGGTAGGGAGGTGGGGGGAATGGTTTGATCTAGTCTGGGACAAGCTGGGTTGAAGACCCAGAGGGTCACACAGAAAGCACAGGAAATACCTGTCCCCACTGTCCCATAGCTGAGGGGACACCTAGAAAGTGGGAGACTGTGAAGCAAAGGTCACCAAAGTGATAGGAGAGGTCGAGTAGCCAAAATGTTGCTAGGCATGCTGGCTCACACCTGTAATCCCAGAACTTAGAGGATGGGGCAGGAGGATCTCTGAATTTCTGGCTGTTCTAGACTACTAAATAATATTGATTTAAAAAAATCAGTTTGAGGCCTGGTGATAGTGCATGCCTTTAATCCTAGCACTCGGGAGGCAGAAGCAGGGTGATCTCTGAGTCCAAGGCCTGTCTGGTCTATGAGTTTCAGGACAACTAGGGCTACACAAGGAAACCCTCTCTCAAGAAAACAAATACCAAACGGGGGGGGGGGGGAAACGAAAGTAAACCCCATATTATAATATACATAAAGATTATATGTGATCGTTTAAGTTATAAAGTCCTTGCCTAGCATTCATATGGCTCTAGGTTTGGTTTGTAATGGGGCACACTTAAAATCCTAGCTTGCTTGGTGCAGGCAGGAGAATCAGGAGTTCGAAGTCATCCTGAGCTACATAAGACTTTCTCTGTCCTCTATCTCCAAAAGTGTGTGGTCTTGTTCAGCTACCGATGGCTGATACCCTCTGAGTCTGTTTTCCCCATCACTGACTTACAAGAATGGGAGACTGAATGGATACCTGACTGAAGTCTTGTTTCTTCAGGCACCTTCCCAGGCTCACAGCCTCAAGCACCTGCCAGCCCCAGTCTTCCAGCCAGGCCTCCAGCCCCTCCCCCACCTCGAAGACCCAGCCCTCCCAGGCAGGGTCCCGTGAGCAGTGGGCGTCGTGAGTGCTACTTTGACACAGCAGCTCCAGATGCGTGTGACAATATCTTGGCCCGAAACGTGACGTGGCAGGAGTGCTGCTGTACTGTGGGAGAAGGTTGGGGCAGCGGCTGCCGCATCCAGCAGTGCCCGGGCACTGAGACAGGTGGGCGTGACCTGTGGGGAGACAAGGGCTCAAGCTCTTGGTGTAGATGTGGGGATATAGGGCCTGGAAAGGGGATAGTTTAGACCTAGGATTGGGTTCCTGAAGCTGCCAAGACAAGAGTGAGCCATCAGCCACCAGGTGGGCCATCAGTGGGCGTGCAGTGGGTGCATCAGTGGGTGCAGTGGGCCTGAGCTTAGCACCCAGTAGGGGGCTACAGCCAGTGGGCTCAGGCAGGGACTGGGACTTGGGTTTCTGGGTTCATCTTTCCTTCTGTGTACAGCTGAATACCAGTCATTGTGTCCTCACGGCCGGGGCTACCTGGTGCCCAGTGGAGACCTGAGTGCCCGGAGAGGTAAGACCAGACTTCAGCTCCCACCCACCCTCAGCCCCTAGGTCCAGCTCTGTCTCACCCTGCCTCTGTTTCTTCCTGCTTGCTTTCTCATTTGTTTGTTTATTTTTGAGGAGTGTATCTCACTAGTACAGACCAGCCTCAAACTTGAGAGCCACTCAGTTTCTTGCTCCTATCTTCTCTCTCTCTCTCTCTCTCTCTCTCTCTCTCTCTCTCTCTCTCTCTCATTTGTTTTGTTTTCCAAGATAGGGTTTCCCTGTGTAGCCCTGGCTGTCTTGGAACTCATGTAGACCAGGCTGGCCTTGAACTCAGAAATCCACCTGCTCCTGGCTCCCTAGTGCTGAGATCCATGGTGTGTTCCACTGCCACCTGCTATTCCTTTCTTTTCTCTCCTCATTTTTAATTTGTGTTTTTGGCTACAGAGTCAAGTAGTCCAGGCTTGCCAAGAATTTGCTAGGCAACAGAGGCTAACCTTGAACTCCTGTTCTTCCTATTTCCATCTCTTGACTGCTGGGATTTCACACATGCTCCAACCTACCCGGCTCCCTTTTCCTCTCTCCCTTCATTTTTAAGGTCTCCTCCTCAACCTGCCCTCTGGTTCCAGTTTTCCTTGTCTCAGCTTCCGGGTACCATTGCCGTTTTCCTCTGTTGTGACTGGCTTTTCTTCGGATCAAACCCACCCCTGCCCTCACCTCTCTCCACCTTTTCCTGCAGATGTGGATGAATGCCAACTCTTCCAGGACCAGGTGTGCAAGAGCGGAGTGTGTGTGAACACTGCCCCAGGCTACTCTTGCTATTGCAGCAACGGTTTCTACTATCATGCACACAGGCTGGAGTGCGTTGGTATGAGCCTCACCTTCCCCACCCCCAACTCTGGCCAGGCCAGCCCCCCCAAGCCGGAATGTGGCCAACCCAGCAGGAAGTTCTGGGGAAATGTGAAAGGGAGCTCATTCTGGTAACCGCCCCCCCTCCCCCGCCCTTCCTCCCATGCCTTCCTAGATAATGATGAGTGCGCAGACGAGGAGCCCGCTTGCGAAGGCGGCCGCTGCGTCAACACGGTGGGCTCTTACCACTGTACCTGCGAGCCCCCACTGGTGCTGGACGGCTCCCGGCGACGCTGTGTCTCCAACGAGAGCCAGAGCCTTGGTAACCCCGCCCACCGTCCCGCCCAGCTTCACCCCTCTTTCCCAGCTAGTAGATCCCTAGGATTAGCTTCTTCCTTCACATGCCTTAGGTCATGCCATCTCCAAGGTCCCTAGTGCCTGGGTGGGAATGAGAATCTTTTTGCTTGTTTGGTTTTTTTGAAATAGCGGAATTATAAAGGACACACCTACTTCTGCCTCCAGGGCTCTGGGATTAAATCTCTGAGTCACTATGTCTGGCCCAAACTGTTTTAGTCTTCGTTTTCCCCCCCATTTTGTAGTACAGGCTGACCTGGAACTCACAGAAGAAATTCTCCCGCCTCAGCCTTCTAATTGCTGGGATTACAGGCGTGAGATTACAGGGGTTCCGCTCTTTTGAGGTAACCTGGCCTGGAGGTTGAAGGTGAAAGTTTTGTGTCCATATTTCATTTTCTTGCCCTGTATACCCACACACATTTCTCAGGCCCTAGGTTCCTCTCCTTTTTTACATGCAGACTCTCACTATGTAGCCCAGGCTAGCCTGAACTCACTTGAACTGTTGCCTCAGCCTCTCAATTACTGGGATTTCAAACCTGCTCTACAATACCCACTCTTTTGGTTTTTCTTCTCTCCTCCTTCTCCTCCTCCTCCTCCCTCCTCTTATTCCTCCTCCTCCTCTTCTTTGTCCTCCTCCTCCTCCTCCTCTTCCTCCTCTTCCTCCTCTTCTTCTTCCTCCCTCTCTTTCTCTCTCTCTCCACCTCCCTCTCTCTCCCAGTCTGTCTACCTATCTTAAATCTCCTCTCAAATGACTCCATGTGTCTCCCTTCTTTGCTTTGGTCCTTGGCCCTCAAAATCTCTCTACCCATTTTTTCTTCCTACAAAAAACAAAAACAAACAAACAAACAAAACAAAACAAAAAACCCCAAAACCTAAACTTTGAGACTTCATTTAAACACATCTGTGATCCTAGCTACACAGGAGATAGATGATACCCAGGGAAGAGAAATAACTGCCCCATTTCACAGAGCCCTCCAGAGAGAGGGTCCAGTGCCCTGATGCATTTTGTCATTGCCTATAGATGACAATCTGGGAGTATGCTGGCAGGAAGTGGGGCCTGATCTCGTCTGCAGTCGTCCACGACTAGACCGACAGGCCACCTACACAGAGTGCTGCTGTCTCTATGGTGAAGCCTGGGGTATGGACTGCGCTCTCTGTCCTGCCCAGGACTCAGGTACTGTATAGCCCTATGCTCCCCCCAAAGGATCTTTTGGCATCCTTACATGTATTGCAACCTATCCCAAAATCTTGGTCACAATTCTACCGACTTCTAAGTGTCAGCAACTGAAATCTCAAGGCCTGAACTAGCACCTCCTATAGGTCCAGCCCCATCAGCTGTGAGGTCTCTCATCTTAATTAAATTCCTAGTTTCTGGACCCACAAGACACAACCTGTGAAACACCCCATTCCAAACTCTGGGCCTCTAGCTCTCAACAGCAGTTGCCCACATGCACTAGCCTGTCCTATAGACTCTCTGGTGTTAGCACTAACAGCTGCTAACACTTACACCAGTACCACGACTCCAACACAGCCCTAAAGATCTCTGATCCCTCCTTTTAGCTCTATATGAACAAGAGCCCAAAACCGAAGTCTTGATTCCCCCAGATCCCAGAGATTCAAGCTCCTCCCAGGCACCTTTGACCCCTTAAGTCCCAGTGTTCAACCAGCGCATTGATTCTCCAGCCACAAAACATCTTCATCTCATTTCTTCAGGCTCCTAGCCCTCGCTCCCATGAGTCTCCCAAATTCCATTACCTTAGACTGATTCTTAGCTGTAGTCTGAAGACCCTCAGAATCCCAGAATCTGGGATTCTGTCAGTTATGCTTGAAAATGCCCAGATCCTTCCTTTCGTGCTCCGCCCCCTCTCCAGCCCAGCCCCCCACCTCCAGCCCCCACCCCAAGCCTCTTAGCACATCAGTCTCTTCTGTTGCCCGGGTCCATGAGTGGTAGGTCCTGATCATGGTATGCCTTGGCTCCTGTTTGCAGATGACTTTGAGGCCCTTTGCAATGTGCTGCGACCACCTGCCTATGGCCCGCCGCGCCCAGGTGGCTTTGGACTCCCCTATGAATATGGCCCAGATATAGGCCCACCTTATCAGAGTCTCCCCTATGGGCCAGATCTGTATCCACCGCCTGTGCTACCCTACGACCCCTACCCACCCCCACCTGGACCCTTTGCTCGCCGAGAGGCCCCTTATGGCGCCCCGCCCTTTGACATGCCAGACTTTGAGGATGATGGTGGCGCCTATGGCGAGTCTGAGGCTCCTGACCCACCCAGCCGAGGCGCTGGTTGGACTTATCGGTCCAGAGACACTCGTGGCTCCTTCCCCGAGCCTGAGGAATCCTCTGAGCGTGGAAGCTATACAGGTGAGCAGTTTGGCCAGAGAAACCAAGCAGACAGACAAAAACAAAACACACACACACACACACACTCACACACACACACACACACACACACACACACACACACGGAGAAGCTAAGAGAAAAGGTAGAAGGTGACACAGGGTCAGAAATATAGAAAAGCACCAGAAAGCAGGAGTGTTGGTGACTCATGCCTGTAATCCCAGCACTTGTGATTACAAAGTGAGGCAAAGGCAGGAGGATTACTGCAAGTTTGAGGCTAGCCCAGGAAGTATAGCAAAACCTAGGGGAACTGAACAAGGTAAACAATCTTACCACAGCGGCCCCTGCAGTCTAGGGGTGGGAAAGACAGAATAGGATGAGACTTACCCAGCCTGAGAAGCAAAGGGGGGAAGAGACAAAGCGACCTAAGGCGGAGATTTCCTGTAGCAGGGTACCTGTGTTCTCTGCAGGAGCCTTGTCGGAGCCCTATGAGGGCCTAGAGGCAGAGGACTGTGGTATCCTAGATGGCTGCACCCACGGCCGCTGTGTGCGCGTTCCAGAAGGCTTCACCTGCGATTGTTTCGACGGCTACCGCCTGGACATCACCCGCATGTCCTGCGTCGGTGAGGAAGGGGAGGAGAGAGAAGGGTAAAATAAAAGTGAGTTTGATCAGCTGGTGATCAGGAACCTCCAAGAAAGAGCCTCATTACAGACGGGCCAGACCATCCGAGAGGGAGTAAATTAACTCCAGCTCAGGGGTGGCACTTGACTGAAAAAAAAAAAAAAAAAAAAAATGAGGTCACAGTACAAGGAAAGCCGGGCTCCTGTAAGTGGCAGAAAAGGATCTGGGAATATGAAAGGAATCCTGCAGATGTTGTTTGTGTTAATGGTGAAACCCAGAGCTTGATGCACGCTAGGTGAGTGGTCTTCCACTGAGCTGTGCCTGTAGTCCCTCTATCTTGCAAGCCAAGGTATACAGCCGTTTATACTACCTGGTAATGCTCACACAGCAAGGAGGTAGCAAATGATATGTTGCATGCCACAGGAGAGACCCTGCATCCATGGTCCACTCAAAAGACTGGGAGATGGTCTCATTCCTGGACATGAGTAACAGTCTTTCTACCCACTCCCCCCAGACGTCAACGAGTGTGACGAGGCTGAGGCAACCTCCCCACTCTGCGTCAATGCGCGCTGTGTCAACACTGATGGTTCCTTCCGCTGTATCTGCCGCCCAGGATTTGCACCCACGCACCAGCCACATCACTGTGCGCCTGCTCGACCCCGGGCCTGAGCAGCTGCGCCTAGCCTCCCTCTATACCTGAGCACCAAGAGCTTCCAGAGCACGCCTGCCTCCCTCTAGTGTGCACGTGTGCAAGGATGTCAGACAGTCTCGACTCAGGATGGACAGACACAGAGGGGTGCCTTCTATGGCACCAGCCCATAAGCCCAGCTCCTCTCACCAGTGCCCTGCGTCTGTCCTGGGTCCCCTGACACATTTCTTGCCCTTTTATACAATTTTCAATTAAAACACCTATTTTGTACTTTCGGCCTCTGCCTGCCTTTTTCTTTTTCTCAAAAGCTGGCTCCAAAGCCGGGCAGTGGTGGCGCACGCCTTTAATCCCAGCACTTGGGAGGCAGAGGCAGGTGGATTTCTGAGTTCGAGGCCAGCCTGGTCTACAGAGTGAGTTCCAGGACAGCCAGGGCTACACAGAGAAACCCTGTATCGAAAAATCGAAAAAAAAAAAAAAAAAAAAAAAGCTGGCTCCACTGTGTGCTGAGTCACTCTTCAGAATGCGCCATTCCTGACGCCAAGACTGACTCTGACTTTCCATGACTCTCTTTGTCCCTCTTGGCCTCCAGTCTCAGTTTCTCTTCCCCATTTCATCGTCTTTTTCTCTGGCGATTCTCCTCCTATCTTTCTGTCTTGTATCTCGGCTTCTTTGCTTTCCTCTTGTCTTTTCTGTCGTTCTCTTTCTAATCTTTAAACAATCATGCTTCAGAGTTGTTGAGGCTTTTTGTTGTTTGGTTGTTGTTTTAAGAGGTAGTTATGTAGCCTAACCTGGACTTGAACTTCTGATCCTCCTGCCCTCAACCTCCCAGGTTCTACGATTACAGAGCACCACCCCGCCCAGTTTAGGTTTTGTTGTTTACTAAACCTTCCCAGCGCTAATGGTTCCTTCCACTGTATCTGCCATCCAAGATTTGCACCTGCGCACCTGCCACATCACTGTGCGCCTACGCGACCCTAGGCCTGCGCCCCTGCGCTTGACTTCTATGCCTGAGCACTGGGGGCTTCCAGAGCTCACCTGCCAATGGAAGAGGAGGAGGTGGCTGTGTTCTATTCCCTTCAGGATAACAGAACCTTAAACACTAACTATCGTACCTGAAGAGGGGTGACCGTACACAGCCGCTTAAGACTACAGTGGGGCCGGCATCACAGAACTTTACTAAATGCTATTGAAATATACACTTCAAATGGAGGGCTGTATGAATTATAATTCAATAAAGCCTGGAAAAATAAAATTTAAAAACAGGGAATGGCCCAATGATAGAGTGCCTGCTGAGAATCCAGCAATGGAGGGCTGGGGGTATAAATTAACAGTAAAGCACATGCCTAGAACCCCCCAGTAAGAGACTAGGGTGTGACTCAATGGTAGAGCCACTGCCTAGAATGCCCCAGTGAGGGGCTGGGGGCTCAGTGGTAGAGCACCTGCTTAGCTGCATAAGGCCCATCATTCTTGCCAATAGAAGGGGGAAAAAGTAAAAAAAATGAGAAAGTAACTTGTCCAAAGTGGGTCAGGAAGTTACAACACCCCTCCACCACCCCCAGCAACCCCCCTCACAGCTGACAACATGGCAGCTAACCCAAACACTAATATCTCTCTCTCTCTCTCTCTCTCTCTCTCTGGTTTTTCGAGAAGCCCTGGCTATCCTGGAACTCACTCTGTAGACCAGGCTGGCCTCGAACTCAGAAATCCGCCTGCCTCTGCCTCCCAAGTGCTGGGATTAAAGGCGTGCGCCACCACTGCCCAGCAAATATTAATCTCTTGCATGCAGCCCATAACTATATTCCATAGAATCTGGATCTGGGTTGAGAAGCCAAACAGGCTAACCAGCCCTGAAGGGTGGCCACTAGGTTGGGTTCCTGAAGGGTTGACATGTCAATAACAAGAGGAAATGCACAAAATGGAAGACAGCGCTCCAGCCCATGCTGGGGCAGCATTGCAAAAGCTTAGGAGAGGAGGAAGGGGCTGCCATTGGGATGTAAGGAAACTATAAATAAATCAATTAATGGAAAAAAAGCCTAGAGGCTAGAACGTCAAATAGCTCTCACATTCCTTTCTATGGTATGCCATCAAACTCTAGGTCAGACAGTGCTGGCTGACATTTTGGGTATGAGAAGAGGAAGGGAGGGAGAGAGGGAGAGAGAGGAGGGAGGGAGGGAGAGAGAGAGAGAGAGATGATCTTGGATCTCTTTGGGAAGCTATTGAAAGCTCTAGATAGTGGAAGAAGGGGGGGGGGGGAGGGGGGAGGAGGAGGAAGAGGTTCTCAGCACCAAGCCTAAGGACTTGAGTTCAATCTCCACGACCCACAGAGTGGAAGGAAAGAAGTGACTTTGTACGCCCCTGTGCGTGAGCTCAAAAAAAAAAAATTTTTTTTTTTTAATCTATGCGCAGGAGTAGTTGGCCAGCACATAGCACAACAGACTCCATGTTTCTTTTATGAGATTTTTGTTTCATTCTGGTAGTTTTCATCTTATTGGTTTCTGCTTGTTTTGTTTGTTTGTTTTTGAGAAGAGGGAGCGAAAGAACATGAAGTTGGGTGGGCAGAAGTGAGAAGGATCTGGGAGGAGTTGAGGGAAGGCAAAGTATAGTCTGAAAAAAAGTGGGAAAATTCCATTGTAGATGTACACAATTGTAGATGTACTCCTGCTGTCCCCCTCCCATCCCCTGTCCACTACCTTGCTCTACAGGTGTGGCCGGAAGAGGGACGGGAGGCCAGCGGCGCTGGAAGGTTTTATGATTGACTTTAGGTAGCGCCACACACATCCTCGCACCCCACACTGTGCCTGGAGCCTAAGCCAAGAATCTAGTTTTGTTTTATTTTGCTTTATCCCTACGTCCTCACATTAGTCCCCAGCCCTGGTTCTGGGATTTTTGGCGCTGACCAGGATCAATGCGTTCTTCTCTGGAATGTTCAAAGAAATAATCCAGTTTGTCACTGAGCTCGCGTGACATGCGCCGCAGCGCCCCCTGATCGTCACCACGTGCCGGTGCAGTCAAAGCTAGACGCGCCCCCTAGTGGTCAATGCTCATATAGACCTTCGAGGGAGGAGCAGAGTTCCTGAGGTGTCAACAGCTATGCATAAATAATACCTATGTGTTATGAAAGGGGGCTGACGGTACTATCATCATTCATAACCCTAACATTCAGGACTTTGGCGAGGTTTGGGCAGAAGGATTACCAGGTGTTTGAGGATACCCTAGGCTATGTACTGAGTCCCAGCCAACCTGAGCTACATCGTGGGACCCTGTCTACTCCCTTCCCACCAAAAAACATACATAAAACAAACATAAGCCAACATATGAATACTTGGCACAAAGACACAGGTCTTTAGTCCAACTTCTCTGGATCATTTGAGCCTCAAAGTTTAAGACTAACTTGTGTTACACAGCTAAACCCTATCTAATAGAACTGAGCTCAAAATAGGCTGGGTTCCTGGATGTCCACACTGCTAGCTGAATCGTTCAACCCTGGGTATTATTAAAGGAGTTTTTTTTTTTTCTTTCTGAGACAGGTTTCTTTGTGTAGCCCTGGCTGTCCTAGAACTTTCTCTGTAGATCATACTGACTTCGAACTCAGAATCTGCCTGCCTCTATCTCCGAGTGCAGGGATTAAAGGCATGTGCCACCATTGCCCAGTTTAAGGAGTTAATTTTTTTAAAAAATATATAAATAAATATTTATAATAATATTTATTTATTTATTTATTTATTTATTTATATGAGTACATTTTAGCTGTCTTCAGACACACCAGAAGAGGGCATCGGATCCCATGACAGATGGTTGTGAGCCACCATGTGGTTGCTGGAAATTGAACTCAGGACCTCTGGAAGAACAGTCGGTGTTCTTAACCGCTGAGCCATCTCTCCAGCCCAGGAGTTAATGTTTTAGTGTTCTTTCCGAAGAGTCTCTGTTGTAGTCACTTAGGCAATGTTCTATTTTTCTTAAAAGATTTATTTTTGTTTTTACTTTACCTGTGTGTGTGTGTGTGTGTGTGTGTGTGTGCGCGTCTGTCTGTCTGTCTGTGGGTGTCCCATGTGTGCTCATGGAAGCCAGAAGAGGGCATCAGAACCCCTGGAGCTGGAGTCATTACAGGTAGTTGTGGGCTGTGGACCTAACATGGATCCTGGGAACCAAACTCAGACCATCTGGGAGAAAAGCAAGCTCTTACTGCTCAGCCACCTCTCCAACCAGTAGGGAATACTCGAAATCAGTGCACAGCTGTTGCCCGGAGGGCTGTCAAGGCGGGTGGTTGGATGAGGGCTACGCCTTTATAGATAACTTCAAATGTGGTCCTAGAAACTACATTCTTTTTTCCATGCTGGGCTTGAACCCAGGCATTGGGCAGCAAACACTCTGTCATTAAGTTATAACCCAGCACAATATACCCCCCCCTTCCCCTCTGGAGACAGAGTCTCACTGTGTAACCCTGACTAGCCTGGAACTTAGGCTCTGTATACCAGGATGGCCATGAACTCACAGGGATCCTCTGCCTCTGACTCCTGTGTCACTAGGACTATAGACCTGTGGTGGAATTAAAGGCACACGCCACGACTCCCAGACTACCTTCCTAAAGGTGCCGAAAGGACTGCAGATGCAGCTCAGTGGTAGAGTGTTTGCCTGGTGTGC